>VZTI01005847.1:117929-137145 GCA_013397865.1 Struthidea cinerea | reverse complement strand
CCCCCGCCGGGACCGCGCCGGGTGCGGGGCCGGCCCGGCCGCACCGGGGGCTCGGAGCTGCCCCGGGCCCTGCCCGCCGCCCTGCCGGCCTTGGCCCCGAGCGTGGGCGTTTTCCCGTCAGTGGCAGGGAGCTGGACGCGTGGTTTGCCTCTGTTCTCGTAAAATCCCTGATCGATCCTATGCCCGGGGCGCAGCGTCTTTTTTAGGAAGAAATTCCTCCCGGAAATGGTGATTGGATACTGGAGTGGGCAGGGTGGTGGTGGTGCAGTCATCATCCCTGGAGGTGTTCAGGGAAAGGCCGGTGGAGCTCAGTGCCCTGCTGTGGGCGACAAGGGGTGTTTGGTCACAGGTTGGACTCGATGATCTCAGAAGTCTTCTCCTGTGATTCTGTGGTCTCTGTTGGATGTTTGTCAATAATTCAGTGCGGGTTTTTCTCTGAGGTTGTTATCCTCCCTGTCAGCCCAGAGAGCCCTGCTGTGTTCATCTGAACGTGCCCAGCCCCGAGCAGCCCGTGCCCCGTGCTCGGGTGATGAGCGTGACCCGAATTGCAGCAGACGTGCTGGAAAGGATGCACTGACAGGAGAGCAGAGACATTCCCCGAGCCGGGCCTCAGCCGAGTGACTCCCACCAACACATCCCTCTCCTTCCCGGGAGGAGGAGAGCTGTGCTCTCCCACCCACAGCCCAGTCTGCGCTGGGAGTGACTCAGGGCTTCTCTGGTCCCTCTGCCACTCTCCTGACTTGCTCACAAGTGCAGGGGGTGGAAGGCACTTTCGGATGCCTGTGGCATTTGATGCCTGAGAGGTGGTTAAATACAAGAAACTGCTGTAGAAGAGTTCCTTGGATACTTCAGAAAAATTTTTTTCTTCCCTAATTTTTTTTTCCAACCCCCCCAAGAAACAATTCCTGGACACTGCGGAGAGCTGGTGGCCTTTCCAAGGTCAGTGTTTTGTTAGAGATATCAGTAACTGTAAGAGGAATAAGCTGTCCCAAGGCAGAAAAGAAACTGGGAGGCTTTTAGATATTTTGGAAGGGGCTGCCCAGGGAAGTGGTGCAGTCCCCATCCCTGGAGGTGTTCAAGAAATTCCTGGACATGGCACTGAGTGCTCTGGTCTGGTTGACAAGGTGGTGATTAGTCAAAGGTTGGACTTGATGATCTCAGAAGTCTTTTCCTACCTGAATGATTCTGTGCTTCAGTAGTTATTTATTTAAATATCAGTTTGATGTGCTTGCAGTGTGACTGCACAGATGGGCTGCTTGATGGTGCCAGTTAACTGTGGCTGCACAGGATGTGGCAGGGGTGGGTAAATAGTGTGGGTCTGGGATTGATAGTGTTAGGTCTGCCCTGGAAGAGATCCCCTGTCCTGTTTTCTGGCTGGGCTGTGCATTTCTGTATTGTTGCATATGTGGAGGCAGAGCCCAGGTGAGAAGATTTAATCCCGCTTGTCACTGGGAGTCCCAGAAGTGGAGGAAGCGTTCAGAGGCAGCGTTTGAGTCAGTGTTTGAGCCACCTTCCTTCCTCTTCAGGGGAAAACCCTCTTTTTTTTTTTCCCCCCTGACTCTTTGGAGGTTGCAGATACGCAAGATAATTCCTCATTTGGTGGAGAAGGACAGAGAAGAGAAAGGAAAATAGGAAAGTGGAGAGAAAGCACGAGACTGATGATGTCTGTGACCTTGGTGTCACAAGGAGTCTTGTCTCTGGAGACGCTGCTGGCAGCAGACTGCCAAGAAGTACAGCAACAAAGTACAGTTTATGCCCTCAGTCCATTACAGTTGGTTTTTTGAGGTGCCAGGAAAGTCAGACTGCAGAAAGGAAATGGTATTTTTGCAGCCCTTGATGTTTGTGACACCACAAACATAATCAAGATAAGCTGGGGGGTGTGTTCAGTGAACTGCCTGCACTGCTGTGCTGCCCTGACCCCGGGCAAAGCCAGCCAGACCCATCAGAGCAGATTTTTCATGATGTGATTGTGTCCCTGGAGGGCTTTTCTGTCCCCACAGCTCAGTGGAAGGTTGTGCTGGTTCCTTCTCCTGATCAACGTAGAGTTTGGGGGGTTATTTTTAACATTCCTGTTGTTAAGTGCTCGCTGCAGAGCCCTTCTCTGCTGGGGGCTGGTCTGTGATGCCATTTTAGGGGGTATTTTTCAAATCCATTTCCCCCCCCCCCGACACTGGTAGAACTTCAGAGATGTAAAAGCAACAGAACTCAGTTCTTTTGGCAGAAATCCGTGCTGAGTGCTTTTCCCTTGGAATTCCTTGGTCATTCTGTGGTGTCCAGAAGCATCTCACCCTCTGGCCACCGCCTTCCCAGGAGATGTTGTCATCGGGATGGTTTGAATTGCTGGGGTAACAGGGAGGCCCAGGGGACCTGGAGCTGTCCCTGGTGCAGGCTCTGTGCTGTGTGTGCCACAACCTCTCAGGTAAATCACTGCTGCTGGGTGGGTGCCTTGGGATTCCTCCAGGTCTGAAGAGAAAGCAGGCAGCTGTGAGCAGGAGAAGGTGCAGTTGGGTGCGTGATCTCCAGAGGGGTTCAGGTCCGTGGCAGCCTGTGCCAGCTGCTGGCCTGGTGTGGGTCAGGATCAGCTCCTGGTGCTTGTCACACCTCACAGCCTGCCTAGGAGGGAGCAGAGGCTGAGTCAGGGACAAGCATGTCCTTTCCACAGCCTGAATTTCCTTCTCAGTTTGCTGTTTACTCTGCTCTGTGTGGATTCATCCCTCTGGAGTTCCTGGGTACAGAGCCAGGAGCAAATTGTCCTCATGCTCAGGCCAGGTTGTTCTGGGACATGCACATCTCCGAGGGCCCTTCCTTCACCTCTGCAGGTCCTGAACCTGCATCAGGAGCACCAACCTCTTCAGCTTTCATTTTTTAGTCACTTTGGTGGGGTTACTTGGGAAGGAGCAGAGGTCAAATGTCTGAAACTTTCCATGTTTGTGAAGGCGATCAATGTTTTTTAATACAAAATTCTGATACTTTTGGTAGTTGTAGCTTGATTTCTGAGAAGAGGCTTCTTGCATCAGTACATTTCTTCTGGTTTCAAGGCTTCCAGCCCAGTGCTGGCTCACTCTTCAAAGGTTTTTTTTGTGACTGGATATCAAATATTCACCAGACAGTTAAGTTCTTGGCCATGTGGTGTAGAGCAGACGTGTTGTATTTGATGAATGAGGCTGTTGAGATAACAAGGCTTTGCTGTGTGCTGCTTAGTTTATCTTAAAGACTTTTCTGAATTTGCACCAAGTTCCTGCAGGTAGGAATTGGTTATCTCCTGCCTCCTGTGCTGCCCAAATTGGAAATGCAGGATTTATTATTGCAGCAGAGCAAGAAGCGTGGTGCTGATGCTGTGCTCGGTGACTTTCTTCTCTTCCTGAAAGCTCCTGTGCTGCTGTTGTAAGGGAGAAGGAGGCATTTGTTGTGGATCACTCGAGAACATTCAGTTCAAAAATAGAACTGCAGGAGAAGGTTCACTTCCCAGAGGTTCGGTTTCATCCCAGCAGTGGATGCAGGCACACATCCAAACGCGTATGGAAATCCGCCGGCTCCTATTGCAGGATGAGCAAAACAAGCCCAAATTGATTGGTGGAATCTAATCCATGGCTTTTGCTTGTTTGTTTTCCATCTTCTAATAAGACAATGCACATTTGCTTTGAGTTTTGGCTGAAGCTCTCGGGTTACCTTGCTTTGAGTCTTGATTGGGTTTGCGGGGAAAAACTCAAGAGCTTCAGGAGTTTGGGGTTACCTGTTGGTCCTTTTGGTTTGAGAAGGTGAAGAATGGTGGAAAGAAGATTTCTTCTGCTTTTCTGCCTGTGAATCAGCAAAAAAGGGGAAGAGGAAGAAGAGCTGGTTGTGGACAGTCCTTCCTGCTCTGCGTGGCAGCTCTGGATGGTGCCAGCCCTCGGTGACAGCGTCATTGCCTCCGAGAAGGGGGGACTGCGGCAGCCAGCAGGCACTTGGATATTTTGTGGTAGCCAGAGTGGGTTGTTACCTCGAGAACTGAAGGCCACGTGAGCTTGGCAGAACTTCTCGATCAAGTCTTATTTGAGGTGGTTGCTTGTTTAATTCCAAAGGTCAGTGGACATTGGCGGTGCCTTGAGGGGAGGGGGGAACAGCCAAGCGTAGCTGGGGGAGTTCAGCCCTGTGGTTGGTCCTGGTTGCGTGGCCTTGCTTTGCTTCTGCTTTATTTTTCATGTTTGGTGTCTGAAAATACTGGGCAGATGGGGTTGCGAGGAAGAAAGCAGAAAAATGTGAAGAAAAACGACCTGTACATGGAGATCAAATAATATTCATTCTCTTTATATGGCAGTATTTCTGAGCTGGTTTTAAATGGGAGAGTGTGAGGCAACTGGAATCAGGAGGAATGCTTTCTGCAGCCACTTGAGATGCTGCAGGTACATCCAGGGTGAATTGCAGCGTGTGAGCAGTGCTCAAAGTCATCCCTGCCGTGACGTGTGAGCGACTGAGTGCCTTTGAGAGCAGGCAGGGGTGGATTCCCGACTGTGGGAAGGGGTGGGTCCCGACTGAGACATCGTGTTAGATTTCAGGCTCAGTGTTTTGGTGTTAGATTTCACCCCAGCCTTGCTGCAGTCTCCCGTCACATGGAGAGCCCGGGAAGCTTTTTTAAGGTACCGTGTTACACTTCAAGCTGTGTTTGTGTTTTCATGGCTTAGCTGGAAGGTGGCTCTAGAGAGATTTGGGGTTGGCCTTGAATGCAAGATTCCTTAAATTGCTTGAAAAATACTGTCTGCATGTTAGATTGGTGACTTCTGGTACATTCTTGAACCTTTGGCTCTCGTGATAGCCAGAGGATACTGCTCCTCTTGTTTTAAGGATGCTTTCAAGGTGGGAAAACAGATTTGTCCTGTACAAAATCCTCTGGATTTAGAGAAGTTCTTAACCTACACACTGTGTTTTTTAGAGTCATTGCAGCGTGGAACAGTTCTTTCCTTTTCACAGTGGAGAGTTGCTCTGTCCTGCTGACTTGGCCGAGGGGGGCTTGAAAGGAGCCCCGGTGTTTTGAACGTAGTTCTTGTCTGGGAGCAGCTTTGGAGCTGGAGCTGTGCCCACGGAGCTGTGTTTTCCCAGGGCACTGTGTGAATGCTAAGCTGTGTTGGAATGAATTTGAGTGGGCAGCAGCATAAGCCTGCTCTCATTTTCCCTGGAAGACGCTGCTGCATTGTCTTGTCTGCTCCCTGAAAGCCTCAGTGTTGTTTGTCAAAGGCTGGCTTCTGCAAGTGCCACGTATGCAAAGAAGCCCTGAATAGGAAGGACTGGCCGTGCTGGTTCTCAGCTCCTGACAGAATTCCCGGGGCCGGGATGAGAGGCAGCAGGCTGAGGCAAAGCAGTTTTTGTTCAACTCTTGGTATTCCGTGGGCATCTGCTCTCCCACACATGACATGTGTGGAATTGTCTGGTTCTATTAAATTGTCTGGTTATGTTCTGCTAGCTCCTGGGATTTGCTCTCTTCTTGCACAATCCATGTTTTTGTGTTTTTGTGCCGTCGTTCTGAGGGAATGGACAAAGGGTGGCAGAGTGAAGGATTTTCCTGTGGCCATGTGTGTGCTGGGAGCAGGTTTGGAAGCTGTCAGCATCTCCCAGCTCCCAGGCTGGTATTTTGGCCATGAACCACCGTGTCTGTGTGCTCTTATCTCCTTCTCCTGCCCCTCATGCCCACAAGGGAATACAAGTGACAAAAAGTGGGATATGGGTGCTGGAGCTCAGCAGTGCACGCTGGCACTGGCATCTGGAGCAGGACTTTATGCAGTGCAGTCAGCAGATCCCAAATCCCTGCGGGTAGCATTAGGGATGGTGGGAGACAGAGCAGGGGCAATCATGAACTACCACCTGCTTCACCAAGGCAGGATGAGAGAGTTGGAAAAGGTCTGGGTGGGTTTGGAAGGAAGAGTTCCTGCCCAGGGCCTGAGCCAGTGTTGGGCTGAATCTCCTCCCTCCAGTGTCTGAAAGGAAAAATCTTTGGACAAGGAGTGGGGGCCGAACACACCTCCTGTCCTTGTGAGTCCCTTCCAGCCCTTCCTGCTCCTGCACAGGCTGCTGTGCTTGCAGAGATCCCTTGGATGTTTATTTCCGAGGGTGTGCCCCATGTGAGCAGACAGGAAGGAGTCTTGTGCCTTATCTCAGCTACTTCTAGGAAATGATGTAAGATGCTTTCTTGCACAAGCTTTTTTCTAACCACATCCTGAATTTTGCTGACAGCTGGCTTGGCTGCTCACCTTTTGAGCTCAGCTCCTCTGGAGCTGTGGGAGCTGAGCCTGTGTTGTGCTTTGTCTCATTGTTCTGGGATGAATGTGCTCCCTGCTGCTCTGAGCCTCTGCGAGTGTGCCGGTTTCGAGCCGTACAGGGAAAGGTTGAAGGGATTTATGGAAGGGTTGGATCAGTGCTGGGCAAATGCTGTGGACAGCACTCAGCAGTGCCTTGTCCTGGCAGTTGGATTGTTGTCCAGGAGCAGCTGGACACACCTGAGCTTTGTCAGGTGTCTGCTCCCACCGTGGAACTGCAGCAGGTCGGGCAGGAATACTGGGCTCCACATCCACAGGCTTCTGCCCAGGACTTGGGATTTGTCCCTGTGGAGTGACTGAATTGCCTTGGTAACAGGTGACAGGAAGAAATCCCTCTCTGAAATTTGTCATGGGACTGGCTCCACAGGTACTTTTCATTTTCTCGGTGCAGGCAAGTGCAGGAAAGGAAACACCGTCATTTCTCCTGGGCAGTGTGATGACCTGAGCCATGACATGTTTGCTTCTGCAGTAAAGCTGTTAAGTTAAATAAACACAGTGCGAGATTTGAGGTGTTTTTGAGGTGCTTGGCACCCTCTGGATAAATTTGCTCTTGGCCTGTGGCAGCTGCGGTCTCAGCTGGAGAACCAATGTGCCAGTTCTGCCTCGCTGTGTTTGGCCTGGCTGCCCTCTGACGAAAGCATGGGATTGTTCTGGCCCACTTTTTGGTGTCAAAAATGTGGGTCACTGAGATGCAGAACACATTAGTGTGACAGTTTTAGCCTGAAGGGACAGAGTTGGCTGAGAAGTGATGCCTGATAGAGTGTGAAAGTCAGGACTTTTAGGTCAGCTCTTCTGATCAATGGGCTTGGTGCAGGCGTTGTTCACAGCCTCTGCTTGGAGCACAGAGGAGGTTGGGTTCACCCCGTTCTTTTTCTGGGTGGTAAGGACAGAATTTGAGGGTTGGCTTTTTGAGGAGGGAAAAGAAAGATGCCTTAAAGAGCTGTGGGATCAGCAATGGTGCATCTCCTGGCTGGGGTCTGAGCATTCTCCTGGTCCTGCTGTGCATTTGATCACCTTCATCAGCTCTCAGACCTGGTGTGTGCTGACGCCTCCCCTGTCTCGTGTCCCTGGACCATATAAAACCATATAAAAATTATGTTTGGTTGTGTTTCTTGTGCTGGCTGATAGCCTGTGGAAGTCCAAGAAAGGAGGATCCTCATGGCGAGGGGATCTCCACTGCCTTGGCTTGGGAAGCTTCTCCTCTGAACACCTCCAGGCTGGAACACTCCTGTGTGACGTGGCCATGTCATTTATGGGAGAGGCTGATCTTCCTCGTGTCTGTTTGAGGCAGCACAACTATGCGGATAATTCCTGTTACCTGCAAGCAGGAATTAGCCAGGACTTGCTGCAGGAAGAGTAAGTTGAATTTTGATCTCCACACAGAGCTGTTTGTAGTTACCTCACTCGGAGTGTTCATCCTCCTTCATTACTCACCTTTGCAGCTCTGAAAGCAGCTGTGGTGCAGTCGCTGTGTGGTGGCAGGAGGCAAAATCTCTTTAAGAACATTGAATGAACTGAAGTGGAAACTGCTAGCTGTAAATTTGAGTGTATTACCAGCTGAGGGCCTGAGTGGGCTTGTGGCACCAACTGGAGCTTCGGTAGCAGGTACAAAATACAGCCAAAACTTTTGGTCTCATTTCAGGCTGCTCCACAAGCAGTTCCAGAGGCTGGGGAAAATCCTGTGGCTCGTTGGGGCAGGTCTGTGTGCTGGATGAGCCCTGGGAGGGATTGCTGGCATCCTGGGCATGGGTGCCAAGTCCTGAAGCCCAGGATTCAGCAGAGGTTTGGGGGTGGTTGCCTGTGTTTGTCCTGAGTATATTCCCGTGTTTGTGTCCTGCAGGTCGTGTTGATCATGGACAGTGAAGAAATCCCTACTTTTTCGAGTCCAAAGGAGGAAACTGCATATTGGAAAGAGCTTTCCTTGAAGTACAAACAAAGGTATTGTGGATTTGCAAGCTGAATTTGGTTCTTAATGGTCAGAACACTGTTTAATCTATTCCTGTGCAAAGCCACACCAAGATGGCTATTAGATGGTGTAGAAAGAACCTGTGAGAAGAGAATTCTCTGTAAAGGATTTCCAGCTTTAAAATTTCCATCTCTGTGGGAGCTGAGTGTTTCATGCGCAGTGTCACCGTGCCAGGAACTGCAGGCTATGTTTTGAGCATGTTTGAGCAAGAGCAGAGCCTTTTTATGATCATGTGCACCTTTGTGTAATTAAAGTGCTGCCTTAAGTGGTATCTTGATGTTTTATCATAAGAAGGAGCCTTTGGGCTTGCCTTGTATTATTGCTGTTCCCTCAAGCTTCTTGTAGTGGAATTACTGGTATGAAAAGTGGCTGATTTGGTGTCTGCTGCATTTTATTCAAGAGTTCTGTGGCTCCTGGCCCTGCCTGTACCAGTGGTTTGCATCTCTTAGGGGGCACGGGGCTTTTTTGTTATCAAAAGTGCCAAGAGAAGCTGCTCTCTGGAGTAGTGCTGTGCTTCTGGAGGGATTGGGGGGTGGGCTGAGGTTTTTTTGGAGTGGGGGGCACTGGAGGAGGATGCCAGTTTGGGGTTTTTTTGAAAGTTTTCTTTGCATTCAGTGTAAGTCATGTGCAGTTGAGCTGAAGTTAAACCTCCCTCAAGCCCAAAGAACCCAAGGTCCAAGTGGCTTTTTTTGTTTGGTTTGGGGTTTTTTGGGAGGGAGGTGTTGGGAATGTGGAACAGCCTGTCCATGTGGAGAACCCAAAGCTGTTCTTGTGTGTCAGAAATTCCATCTGAGACACCAGTGGATGTGTTGTTGCCTAAAGCCTTGGTGGTTTTCTCTGCTGCCTGCTCAGGGCTGAGCTATTACGTGTGGTAAAGATGCAAATTTAATAAGCAAAGTATGTGGGGTGGCTACTTCTAGTGTTTAATAACTTGCAGTGGTATGAGGTAGGCATGTCCTGGCCTCCTGACTCTGCATGATTTTTAAGAACTTCAGTTTTCCAGCTAGTGCAGAGATGCAGAAACTGTTGTTCTCTCTTCAGTTTTTGACCGAAATCTGGTTAAATGTTTGCTTAATTCATTGTCTGTACCATAAAGTCTGCTAGCAGTGAAAGCTAATGGAGCACAAAGTGCTTCTCAGGCTCCCATGAATCCTGTAAATAGCTTTGATTCCACACAGGCATTTAAGGTAGCTGTTGGGTTTGATGTAAGAGAATTAATTTCCTTCAATAGCTCAGCTTAATGTAATTTCTCTGTTTCCCCATTTTTCTTTTTCCCCTTAGGGGTCCATGGATGGCACTTAAGTGCTTTAAAACTCTCGTTTTTCAGCTTTTTATTTTAGAAGAGCTGCAGATTTTGTTTTAACTTGGGAGATGCTGGCTTTTGCACTGATGAAATCTTCTCCTTGCAGCTTCCAGGAGGCCCGTGAAGAGCTGGCTGAATTCCAGGAGGGAAGCAGGGAATTAGAAGCTGAGTTGGAGGCACAGCTAGTGCAAGCTGAGCAGAGGAACAGAGATTTGCAAGCAGATAACCAAAGACTGAAATATGAAGTGGAAACATTAAAGGTAGGTTTTCTCTGTGGTAGTGTTGCTTTTCCTTTCAGCTGCATCTTGGATCTCCTTTTGGATCATCTGGGCTGCTCTTGGGCACTGAACATCCAAATGAAAAAGGAGTTGTCTGGTTAAGGTCCACACTGAAGCGTGGCGTGTACCCCAAATAAGGCCTGGGACATTTCTACCAGAATTTTTCTTGTTCACGTCATGAAACTTTGTCTTGGAGTTTGTGCTGGTTTGAATTCCCGAGGCTGTGCCAAGGAGGAGCTTTGTTTGTTCCTCAGGGAGCATCAGCATAGCAACAGGGGACAACACAAGGGGTTTGTCAGGCCACTGCCTGGTTACCTTTCTTTTAAACCAGTCTTTTGGCCCTCAGGGTCTCCTTGGTTTTATGAGACCCCAAAGAAAACAGAAAATGGGTGATTTGTGCTCATCTTTCAGGGAGTCTCCACATCCGTTCACAGCCATATCTGTGGAGCCAGGAATTGCTTAAGGATCTGCATGTGCAGAAGGCAGCTCTGAATTGATGCCTCTGTGTTAACAAGTTGTTGCCTCCCTTGGAATCTTGAAAAAGCAGCATTTTGGGCAGTGTTGGCTTATTTAGTGAAGACAGAGGTTAGAAATTCACTCAGTGGAAAAAGGGTTTATGGGATTACTTTGTGTCTCCAGTGCCAGCTGTACTTGTAGGGTCAGGATGTGTTTTGTGAGGTCAGTAGTTTCTCCGTAGGCCTCTCTCAGTGCCCTCAGAGGGTGTTTGGCAGTGAATTCTTCTGAGGATGAGTTTGTGGGCCTGGAGGTTTTGTGAAGATTCCGTTTTTGCTAATGGACACGTCAGACAATTTCTGGTGTCAGGGTGGGTGCTGTCAAGGGAGAAGCACTGAAGGGGAGGCTGTGCAGTTGGATTTCTCTCTGCCTTGTGGGGCAGCTGTCAGTGCAGGCTGTGGGGAGCAGATGCAGGGATGCATCCCTGAGCAGCAGCTGTGCCATGGTGAGATGTCTGGGGTTTTGTACTGCAGCCAGCTCTGATGTTCACAGCGTGTTCCTTCTCCCTCTGCAGTTTCTGCTCTGAATTACCAGCAGTCCCAAATCAGCATTCTGCAAAGACAGTGATACTTTTTGTCCCCTTTTCCTGCTGGTGGCTTGGACAGTGCCAGCAGCTGATATTTATCTCCCTGTTCTTTGTTTCAGGAGAAACTGGAGCACCAGTACGCCCAGAGTTACAAGCAGGTGTCGTTGTTGGAGGATGACCTGAGCCAGACAAGGGCCATCAAAGATCAGCTGCACAAGTATGTGAGGGAGCTGGAGCAGGCCAACGATGACCTGGAACGTGCAAAGAGGTGAAGGCTGCAAACCCCCTCTTCCTTTCAAGTTTGCACTACAAAGATCTTTTCTTTGCTACTCAGCTCGAGCATTTTATTGTTCCTTAAAGGGAGGATAACACACAATCAGAAAAGCCCCAAACACCCCCAAGACACTGGGTTGCTTGACCAGTGCAGTTGCCCCTCAGCTCCATCAGCTGGTTCCTGTTGCAGCAGGAAGGGCAGTGGGACAGTGTGGTTTGTGCTCCTGTGAGGAACAAGCCCAGATCCAGCCAGGCCACTGCACTGCCTTTGGTACCCTCAACTAGATGACTTTTATTTGTGGTCCTGCTAGCTCAGAGCCCCTTTGAAGTCAGAAGCTGTTAAATCAAACAGGCCAGAGGAGTCTCCTGGTCTCTTGCAGAGCAGCTGTAGGGAACAATCCTGCCCTTTCTAAGTGCCTGGAACGAGCAGGCTGCTGCTGGGAACGCCCAGTTTGGGAGGAGGTCATGCTTCCCTTTGCTGAATGGGAATTCTGCCATTGGTTCAGGAGAGTAGGAGTGAGCCTCTGGCTATCTGGAAAAAAGATCTGAGAGCTGAGGCCCTGTTTCCACAAGGCTCTTAAGCTCATGACTGATTTTCAACACTGACTTTGGGAGGAATTGGGTCTTAGGTAGTATCCCAGTGCTCTGCCTCCCACCTTAGCTGGGCTGTGCCTGTGCAGAGCCCTGAGAGCACAGCCCCACCTCAGCTGGGGCACTGATTAATGCACAGCTTTGGAGCATGGCTTGGGAAAAATGGAGCTGGCTGCTCTGGACTGGCTCTTTCCCACATCTTTGGTACGTCCCTGAGAGCCAGATGCTGTCATGTTCTTTTCATCTTTTTCTCCTGTTTCTTTGGAGTTGATTACTCCCTTCTAAGAAGCATTTCCATGGCTTTCAAATGCTTACCTTGAATGTAGCCCTGCTAACATTTTTCTTCTGTTATGGTTGTGAATAAGCTTTTATGCTGGCTGAGCTGGAGAACCTAATATTCTGGATTTTGTTTCTAGGGCAACAATAGTTTCATTGGAAGACTTTGAACAAAGGCTGAACCAAGCTATTGAGAGAAATGCATTTTTAGAAAGTGAATTGGATGACAAGGAGTCATTGCTGGTCTCTGTACAGAGATTAAAGGACGAAGCAAGAGGTATGGCTGGTCTGGTTGGTTCTGTGCCTTGGTGCAGGGTTGCTTTGCTAAAGGAGATGTGCAGCAAGCAAAGCTCATGTTTCTAGAAAGCTTCACATGATGAGACTTGAACTGGATGCCGTAGGTGTTACTAACAGTGTGTTCTTTGTACGTCCTGTGTAGCCAAAAAGAAAAATTTCCTCATTTGGGCAGAGTTAATATCAGATTAATTCAGGATTTTTGACACAAAAATACTCTGTTCCACTGATAGAAGAGAATTGAGGAAATGTGCTTCAAAAGCTCCTCTTGCTGTGGGTTTATAGGAAGGGAAAGCACAGGAAATGACAGGGAAATACAGGAGAAATGGTTAAGTAACTCCTAAAAAAATCTCTCCTGTGTTCCTTCTAAGCCCCTTGGAAATTGCCTTAAATATCTTATTTAAGATATTCCAGTAAAGGCTGTGTTTAGGCCTGTGAGTGAGAGATGTTTGGGATGGTCTTCTGGGATGTGATTGGGAGTTGGGAATTCCCCAGTGGATTTCACATTGAGGATGCTGGGGAAGCATTTTTAATGGTTGGTAAAGATAACAATAAAATAAACACATTTCTCTGACAGTGGAGGTGATCTGCTCACGAGCCTGTGCCAGCCAATAATGTAGTTTTAGATTTTTTAGTTTGCAACTTTGTTCCCTAAATGAAGCTTCCTAAAATACTTCCTCATTTAAGGCCTGGACCTAAGTGTGACACAATCTGACAGCAGGTTGGGATTTTTTGTTGTTGTTCTCCTTTGTGAATCTTTCTGAGGCAAGTTTGTGCCCCAGAAATTGGGAGCTTTGTTGGAAGCACGGGGATTTTGTACTAAATATGAAGAGGGAGATCTTCTGAGGAAATATATGTATTGTAATTTGAGATTAGGGCAATAAAACTGGAAAAAGCAGCAAAATGCAGGGGACTGTTTTCTAGAACACTGGAACAATTGGCAAAACAGACATCTTGTTTCTTAGATGAGTCATTTGGAAATTTTTAGCATTTGTGAGTTATTCCCCCTGGCAGCAAGCAGGAACAGGAGCCTCGAAAAGAACTGGTACTGTCAAACTCAAACATGACATTTCTGATTGAACAGCCTCAGATCCTCTTCTGGGAGCCCAGACAGATTTTCACTTCAGCTCTGCTGTTTTACCTAAAATCAGTTCTAAGTATTTGTGACAACTTAAAAGCTGTAATGTGCAGTTAATTTTGCTCTTGTGCCAGATGGAGGCAAGGAATGGGAGGTCTGTGAAGATGAAATTGCTCTGCCCAAAAAGGAACAACTCGTAATGTTTGTTTTCATCCAGACCCTTCTAAAGATTTGAGAGATCCATTGCTGGCTGTGCTGGATTCTCTTTGTAGCAAAAAGCTGTGGAAAGGGAAGGGGACAGGGTAGGGATAAGCTGCAGTCTGGGAGGAGGTGAGAATAAAACCAGGCTTTCCTAATGCCCTCTCTTTTCCCTGTCCTTTGGACTGCCCTCCAGTCTGCTCCTTTACTTGCCGAGGCATCAAGAAACTGGATGCAAGCCTTGGACTGCCCTTGGCTTGTGTGGATTAACTGGAAGGAGAATGTAGGGAATGGGAAACACTGGAATAGGTCATTGCTCTGTTTTTCCAAGCTGTGTTCGAGCAGGAGCTGGGCTCAGCAGCAGCAGCAGCTCTCTGTGCCCAGCTGCAGTTTTTGTAACATGGAGCTCACACTGCAAATGGGGAAGAATCCTGAGGCAAATCAGCTGCCCCCACCCTGGGGACAGGGAGCTCTCTGGGGCAGGCAGGCCTGTGTGCTCCCTCCCTGTCCCAGCTGGAACGGGAAGGGAGGCGATGGGGCTGCTCTGAGGGCTGTCCTCCCTGCTGGAGGAAGCAGCAGCAGGCACTAATCCTGGGTTGTTGGGAAGTGTCTCCTCCTGCCCCTCCCAAATGAACAGAGAGAGTGTTTGTGAGAGAATCAGTCACTAATATGGGATTTTGTGGGGTTTTTTCTTCTCTCAACCCTCAGACCTACGGCAAGAGCTGGCTGTGAGGGAAAGGCAGCAGGAGGTGACCCGGAAATCAGCGCCCAGCTCCCCCACTCTGGACTGTGAGAAGATGGATTCAGCTGTCCAGGCTTCTCTCTCCTTGCCAGCTACACCCGTTGGAAAAGGATCAGAAAACAGTTTTCCTTCCCCAAAAGGTATCAGCTGTAGGAATGGGCTCTGGTTGTGCTCCGTAGGGAACCCGAGGTGGATGTGGGGGTGTGGATCCCACACACTTCCATGAGGTGTGTTTGAATCCCGGGGCAGCATCAGGTGCATTTCAGGAGTAAATAGCATGGAAAAGGAGGGCAGTGAAGCTCGGACACTGCCTTTGGGGACAGGAGGGGTTTGCACTCTGCAGTGGGTGCCTGCTGTAGAGCACTGAAGATATTTGGGAATTCAGGGAAGTGCAGGGACTGATACTTCTGCTCAAATAGGCAGCAGCAGTGGTGGGTGAACATGGTCAGGAATTTGGAGCCTCTGTTACCACACTGCCTTTTCAGGGGTCTTGTTTCCTCCGTGAGGCAGTGGGATGTTAGTCCAGCCCCTTTTCCCATCTGGAAGGCTCTGGGCAGTCACAGGGATTAATACTTTATTTTTCAAATGAGAAAGAGTTGATTCCAGAGGGAGCTCTGGCTGGATTAGATGGATTGCAGTCAGTAGCCTTGCAGATGGAGAGTGCATGAACTCTGCCTGGGGGGCTAATGGGAGCAGGGGCAGCGGGCAGGAGTTAAGCTTTATCATTTTTCCCTGGCTAGTGATCCTGCAGTTATTGTGGGTAACAGTATGAAATGTCTGCAGCAGGATTGTAGATATGTTTTGGGGTTTTTTTTTATGTTTTTTATGTAGAAGCTGATTTATTTAAATTTTTTTCAAACCTGAACTGTGGAGGAGTGAAGTAATAAGATGTGTCTGTGTTTGCAGCTATACCAAATGGGTTTGGTACCAGCCCACTGACTCCTTCAGCTCGAATATCTGCACTCAACATTGTGGGAGATCTGCTACGGAAAGTGGGGGTGAGTGCTCTGGGCTCTCCCTGGGGCTTCTGGCCTTGTGCTCAATCACAACACGGCCTTGGCCTGTGCTGGGTACATTCTGCAGCTGCCAAATCATCCACATTCACTGCTTAGTATTTGATAATGCATTTTTTTAAATTATTTTGATTTTTAAAGCATGATCCCGTGGTTCTGATCCAATTTGGGGTGACAAAATTCCTATTTGTAGTAAAAGTTTTTCAGGTACTGGGTTAGACACTGTCAACTTGTTCTTACCTGAACTGGGCCTGCAGCTTCCTCTGTCTGGGCTGCGGAGCTGGAGCTCAGGCTCTGGGTGAGGGAGGAGCTGGGATCACCCTGCCAGGGTCTGCTGGTGGGAGAGCTCCTCTCCCAGGGAGTTCTGCCACAGATACTGAAAGAAAAGCCAGCCTGGAAACCTTTGGTAAGAAAGTGAGAAAATAAATCAGGAGAAAGCCAAATGCTCCCATCTGTGGTTGGTGGGGAAGTGAAATGCATGAGCCTTTAAAGGGATTACACTGTAAGCAGGGAAGAAGTGCTTTAAACATCTGCCGCAGTGTTGTTCAGCACCCAGGCTTTCCACTTGGAACAAGAAATGACTTTTGAGCTCCCAGGAGCTTCTTGGTGAGCCGTGGTGGTTTGTGTGCGAGCGAAGCTCAGGGAGGCTGGGTCTGGCCGTGCCCTGTGCCTGTGTAACCACGCTGAGCCCGGCAGGAGCTGCAGTACAGACAGTTGTTTTAGCAAAGTTGGACATGAAAAATTGCCTGGCTGCTCCCATTTGGAGGCAGTGAGCTCAGCCTTGGTTGAAAGGGCAGCAGGACAGCTCGGGGTTAGCAGTGACATGTTTAAAAGGGGATCATTGTGAGTAAGAGTCTGCAGGGGATTTAGGGAGCTTAGTGACAATCCCATGTGATTACTCTGCAAGGACAGGAAATGCCAAATAAGCAAGCTTCCCTCCCAGGCTGCCCTGAGCCACGGCTCGGCCACTGGGACAGGGTTCCAGTGCATGCACTGCTCTAGGAACAATTATAGGGTGGTCAGGTTCTTTGGGGTTCAGCTGTGCCTCATCCCAAGCCTTGCACTCCCTGGCTGCGCAGGAAGTTTCCGCTCTGCTTTCCTGCTTGCAGCTGAGACAGGGAGTCCTTGGCTCAGACCACACTGGCTGTGGCCAGGGGACAATCTGTGACAGCCAGAGTTACCTACAGCTGCCTGTATGGTCCATAATCCCTAGATAAACTTCCATGGATTCCTAGGAGTCTGCACAGGGTTCACTTACCTGTGGCAGCTTGTCAGTGCCCTGGTCACGGAATATTCTGTGCGGAACAGGAGCAAACCTCGCGTCTGGGGAGATGAATTTAATTTTCCAGTGCAGGCATTTGCAATGTTCTGAGTGCCCCCATGCACAGGGGGGTGTAATGAGCACGGGCTTCCTGCTACACCACGTGGATATTCAGGGTAGGAGGGATATTCAGCCTCTGATGGTGGCAGAATGGGCAGGTGATGTGCTGGAGTGAAGGAGAGAATCGGGATGTTGCTCCTCCTTCCAGAAGTCACCGTCACTTTACACAGAGGAAAAAGATCTCACCAGGCCTGGCCTGTTTGGAAGGGTGGCAGTGGAGCTTTAGAAACTGACTTTATTTTGCAAGCCAAGATTAAGAAAGAAATTCTAGCAGCCATTGTCCTGGTGAAAAAAACAACTTTCCAAATGCACAGTCCCTCTTAAAACTTGAGGATTCTGCTTTAGGCTCTCAGTGTTCTGATCCGCTCACAGCAGCTGCTGAAGCAAGAAGTTTTGGTAACTTCTGCTAGGATTTGGCTTCCTTACCTTGCGTAATTATTTCAGAGTTCATCTGTTCTAGAATCTGAGCCCTCGTGGAGCTGAGTAATGCCTGGCAGTCTGCATCAGCATCTGTGTGTTTCCTTTGTGGCTGGGTGACAGAGGAAATGACAGCTTTGTTCCCATTTTTTTGCCAAGGGTGATCACACTGGAGTCCTGATCATGGCAGTCTTGGGCTCATGAGCAGCAAAGTACTTCCTTTTAATTATTACTTTTTTAATATTATTTCTTTTCTCCCCTTTCACAGGCCTTAGAATCCAAATTAGCTGCTTGCAGGAATTTTGCAAAGGACCAGGCATCACGGAAATCCTACATTTCAGGGAACGTCAACAACGCCGTGATGAGCAGCAACGGCACAAAGTACCCACACCCAGGGCACACGTCCTTCTTCGACAAGGGGTGAGCCAGGGCACAGCTCTGCCCTCGGGGGGGCATTACAGCAGCTCCTTGGAGCAGTTTTCATGGCTTGTCCTTAGCCCACCACAGCTTTCATCCTGTAGGAGAAATAACTTGCGGAGCAAAGTCTGCAGGGGATTTCTGTAAAGCAGAGAGAAAAGCAGGGTGGCTGTGCCTCAGCTGGGGGTGGCAGTGCCCATCCTGCCTGAGCTCTTGGTGGCTGCAACACCAACGCCAGGCAGTGAGGAATGGGCCCTCTGAGGGCATCTCAGGGGCAGAGGAGGAGTTGCCAGGTGTGCTCTGGGCGAGTGCAGAACCCCAGAGGTGGAGACTCCCTTGGAGCAGCTGGGGGCAGGCAGGGATGTTCCCTGGGAGGGATCCTGGGTGCTCACACCCCCTCTGCCAGGGGAGGGATGAACCATCGCTGGTGGAATTCTGGCTGCCGAGGGGTGGCTCCTCCCGGCTGTGAGTCAGCCTGGGAGCCGGGGATTGCTTTCCCGGGAACGAGGAGCCCTCGCGTCTGCCGTGCTCAGAGCTCCCTCTGGGATACTGGGAGATGCTTCTGCAGGAGGGTTTTCCCCAGTGCCTCACAGCACGAGGCCCCGTGGGTGTACAAAGGTGGAAAGCACAGAGTTCTCCAGGGTACCGAGGGCAGAACACCCTCCATGCTCCCTGCATGTCTTCACGTTAAACCTCAGTGCAATTTAGTGCTGATACTCAGCACGTCCTTAATCCTACATTTATTCTAGAGAATGAAATGAGCTGTTTCTAACCTGAAAGTGCCAGAGCAGCCAGCTGAGCTTCCCACATTGATCCTCAGCAGAGCTGTGTGGGGAGCAGGGTGAGCTGCACCTCAAAAACTGGCACTCAGAGCTCCTAGAGCCACTGGTGTTTGCTGCTTTGGGAAAGGCAGAGTTCAGAGCCTTAAAGTCATGTGCAAATCAGCTTTTGGGCTGTGTGTGCTGCAGGGCTGAGGGGGCTGTGCATCCCTCAGGGAGCAGGGAAGTGCTGGGGAGGGATTATGGCAGCTCTTAGCAGGCAGCACAGCTATATTGAGGTGTGGTGTGACAAATAAGCTGATTGCTCTGTGGGGTGGGGGTCACTTTTAATTATGCAGAATGTCATCACACTCCTTATCTGGGCGGGCCGCCTGGAGGGAGGAGCAGGCTGGGGCTGAGGAAGGCTTAGAAACCCAGGAAGGAAATGCTGCAGGAGAGCTGGGGGTGTTGGTGGACAGGTAAAGGGCTGGAAGTGGTTCCTGTGCTTATCTGCAAGTAGCCAGAGATGCTGCACAGCCCCACTGTCCTGTCCTTGTCCCCTGTGCCCCCGTGTGCTGTCCCTTCACCCATTCCTGCTCCCCTGCTCTGTGCCAGGAGGTGCTGGCAGTGCCTGTGCTGGGTGCAGGCTCCAGGGCTGCTGTGGAAAGCCTGGCTGTGCCCTGGGAGCTGGGCTGGGAGCTGTCCTCAGCCGGGGTCACAGCCCGTGGTGGCTGTGCTGGGTGGGCACGAGGGCCTGAGCCAGCCCTGCCCTTCTTGTCCCTTCCTTCCTCTCCAGCCATCAGCTCTCCTCCCTGCCCTGGGTGTTGCTGGAGCCCCATCCAGGTGTGAGTGCAGCCCCGATCCAGGTGTGAGTGCAGCCCCGATCCAGGTGTGAGTGCAGCCCC
>VZTI01005847.1:21084-117461 GCA_013397865.1 Struthidea cinerea | reverse complement strand
CATCCAGGTGTGAGTGCAGCACCGATCCAGGTGTGAGTGCAGCCCCAATCCAGGTGTGAGTGCAGCCCCGATCCAGGTGTGAGTGCAGCCCTGATCCAACCTGCAGCTGCTGCCTCAGGAACAGCTGGTGGCTGAGTGGTGGGGTTGGTTCAGAGAGGACTCACTCAGCCACACCGTTACGGCTCTGTTTACTTTTCCTCCTTCTGCCATTTAGTTGGTTGAAATATTTGAGGCATCTCCAGCTCTTGCCAAGCCCCTGCTCTTTGCCCTCAGAGGGGAACAGGGGAGGCCTGGAGCAGAGCAGGGCTTGCACCGGAGCTTGGCTGCAGGACTGGGGAGTCAGGGCTTTCCTACTTGTTAAGAACTCAGCAGTGTGGTGGAAGATCAGTTTCCTGCAGATTGGTCCCTTCAGGAACATGCAGGGAATGGCAGAACAGCACCTGAGGATGGTCCTCGGGATGGATACTTGCTTTTTTTGCTGTTGTAATTATTGTTAATTGGTTTTTAATGTCAGTCCAGTTTTGTCCAGGGATCAAAGCTGCTCTGGGCTCTGCAGGGCCCTGGCACTGGGACAGCCAACCTGAGGTGCCTGTTCCCCTTCCTGCAGTCCTCAATGCCAGAGGCCTCATAGCTGATGTTTATTCTTGGTTATTTTTGTGAGTCTCTTGGGCTTTGTTTTAACAAAACGAGCTGAAGTTTGAATGTGAGAAGTGCCTGTGCTCACACACAGCAGTCAGAGGTGTCTCTGCACCGTCACCCACAGCCCTGATCAGAGTACACCAGGCTGTGAAATCTGGGTCATTTTTCAGTCCCGGATCCACCTTATTTAAAGGTTTCCCTGGGAGAGAGGGAGCTGTGGGTGACTCAGGTGCAGGAATCCTGTACCTGTCCTGTGCTGGGTTGCCCGTGCAGAGCAGTCTCACTGTGCAGAGGTCAGACAGGAGAGGTTGGCTGAGGTTTTGTTTAACACCTTTGCTTGGCCCCAGCTGTTGCCTCAAGGGTTGTGCTCAGGAATGTCATTTTTGTGTGCATAAACTTTCCCTTTCTCTCCACTAGGCGTGAGAAGGTCATATTCCCCACCTTGGTCATGGGTAAATGAATTCATTTGCACTGATTGGCTGCATGTGGTGTAACCTGGGGCTTGGGGCAGGTTTGGGGGCTCTGGTAACTGCACGAGGTAGTTGGTAGTGTCACACACTAATGAGCCCTGATCAGAGCCTGAAGCTGCAATTGCTCTTTCTCCTTACTTGAAATAAACCTCTCTGGTGCTGTGACCTGTTGCAAACGTAAGCCTGAGTGCTGCTTGCTTTCTTGATCTGTTTAATACTTCAAATAAGTGCATGTTTCTGATTGAACTGGTCCCAGCAGGGATGCAGGGGAAGTGTGGCTTCACGGATGGAGTTCATTTGGAAGGTTTGCCCTTCAGTTGTGATTTTCCTTCAGCATTTTGTGGCTCTTGATGTGCAGTGGCGTGGTTGTGGCTGACAGGACAGCAAACAAGGGTACAGGTGGCTGGGAGTTGGCCAGGGGTAGAGCAGGGAGGGGACAGTGTGTCTAGGGACAGCAGTGTCCCTGCTCAGTGTCACTGTCCGTGCCCAGCACAGCCGTGGCAGCTGGAAGCACCTGGGGCAGTTCCAGGGCTGTGCAGTTCCAGGACTCCACGTGTGCTTTACCAGCTCCGTTTTCCCTTCAGGCTGGACTGTTCAGCTCCAGAAGAATCTTCCAGTGAGGATTCGTTGGATACTTAGAGCTGAGGGAGTCTTGGGCATGAGGTGCTAAGTACAAAGTCCAGCTCAAAATGCAGGTTAATGAGTCCAAATTTGCAGTCAGGGCAGAGAGGGAAAGGGGGCAGGAGCAGGAGGGGGACCTGGCTGGGGTTCATCACTGGGCAGGAGGCTCCAGAGACCTCCCAGAACCGCCCGAGTCGTTGGAGCTGGAGCACAAGAGCTTTTCCCAGCTCACTCCTGGGAGCTTCTGCAGGACCGTTTATTGGTTATTTTTACACTTGCTGTGTTTAAGGTATTTCATTTTCCTTTAATTCTGTCTCCCACTGCAGTAATGCTGATTTCTTTTCCTTTTTTTGGTGCCTTTTCATGTTACCACCAGAAACCCAAGGCTGGGTAAGCCCTCCCTAAGCTCAGCCTTAGTGCAAGCTCTCAGTATCCCCCAGCTGCTGCTGCTCTTTGGTGCCTTTTGCTGTGGCCCAGCAAATCCAGGCTGCTGCTTCACCTTGGATGAAGAAAGGCAGAGCTGGGGAAGTGCTGCAGAGCTGGACATGGAGGCAGGACCTGCTGAGCCTCCAGGGCTGCGGGGTTCTCCCCCACCCTGAGTATTGCAGAGCCCCCTGAGGGCAGGGCTGCTGTGGGGGGCAGTGCGGATCAGGGATCTCATTGCTCCTGGGGGGAATGGAGCTCCAGCCTGGGAGCTCCTTACAGGAGATGTGTTGGACTACAGATGGAGAAGCTGCTGGGCCCACAGGCTCCTCTCCCACCCCACGGGGAAGGCGGGTGCTCCACAGCTCCTGCAGGACGCTGGGGAAGGGGGAGCCGCTGCGTCCTGGGCTGTGGAGGCACCGGGAGCCTCCCCTGCATCCCAGGGAGGATTGGTGGGGCACAGGGCCAGCTCTGCTGTGGCACTGCCCGCCCTCAGAGCGTGTGTGTGTGTGTGTGTCCCCTCCCGGGCACAGCCTGTGCTCCCCGCCCTGAGGGACACGGGCACAGCGCAGGCTCCGGCCCGGGGCTGTGCACCGAGTGCCAGGGAAGGGATGGGTGCAGCCAACCCTGAGGGGTGCCGGGCCTGACCCTGACCCTGCACCGACCCAGCGGGAGCCCCAGCTCAGGCTCCGGGACCACTCGTCCTCCTGGGACAGTCACCTCAGCCAGGACGTGCCAGCCCCGGCCCTGGGGTGGGCACGGACCTGGCAGCCGCAGCTGGGGCCCCATCCCGGTGCTGTCCTGGCCCTGCTGCCAGCGAGGCCGTGAGGAGGGAGGAGCGGGGTCAGGGTTCCGGCTGCTCCTCCCCTGACGGGCCCTCTCTTGTTCCCAGGGCAGTGAACGGCTTTGACCAAGGGCCCCCCGGCCTGGGGGGCTCCCGACCGTCCTCGGCGCCGGGAATGCTCCCCCTGAGCGTATGAGCCCGCAGGAGTTTGGACTTGGATGCTTTTTTCAGCCCACCACGAGAAGAACTGCTCCCGATTCCTCCCCATTCCCACCCCGCTGGAACATGACCGCGAGAGGAGACCCCGAGCCCACGGCCCTCCATGTCCTGTCAATACAGTTTGTTTTCTGCTGTCGCTGTAGTGGACGTTCTCTGCCCCGGCCCCACGAGCTGCCACCCTCTGCTGTGCTTGGGGACACCGAGTCCTGCTCTGCCTGGGGACACACCTGGCCTCGGCCCCTTGGCTTTCCCTCTCCTCTCACTGAGGGCTGACGGAGCCTTGGCCGCTCCTCTCACAGGCTCCCCTGGCCCTGTCCCCTCCCGGGCCCTGCAGCTGCTGCTCTCAGGCCTGGTGGCAGTGCCCGGGGGGCCGGCGGTGGCCCTGGGGCCACTTGCACCTGGACCTGGCCCCAGGTCCTGTCTCAGGTCCAGCTGCGTCAGTGGCAGGCAGAGCAGGGCTGGATGAGCGGCTCCAGCCCGGCCAGGGCGGGCCCATCCCCACTGGACAGCTGGACACACAGAGGGCCGGGGCAGGGAGGGAGAGGGGGGTGGCAGCGCACTGGGGTGACCATCCCAGCCCCCCAGATGCCTTGGCAGGGCCAGGCATGGCTGAGCTGTTCTCCCTGGGGCTCCTGCCCTGGTGCAGGGGTGGGCAGGGCTGTGTCCAGGGCCACAGCCAGGGGCTGTGCCCTCAGGTGTCCCCAGGGCTGCCCCACAGCTCCCTGGCCCTGCTGGACTCGGCCTCTATCCCTCACCCTCCACACAGCGACCCCATGGGAGCTTTAGGAAGCTGCTGCTCCACCTGGCCCCAAGAACCCCCTGCCCATCACCCCTGTGCTGTAGGACTGGACTGTCCAGCGTCACCTGTGGCAGTTTGGGGCGACTGAGCCTTGTGGGTCTTTCAAGCAACACATTTGTGTGGTTTCTCTGTCCATGTGCCTCAGTCGGTGGATTTTTAGACTGAACCAGCAAATGGAGCCAGGGTTGGATCTGAGGGTTCAGCAGTCGTCGTTCAGGGGCTCTGCAGCTCCCAGGTGGTTGAGTTACAAATGCTGAGAAAAAAACCCCACTGGCCCAGCAGTGGAGGTGGGATTGTCCCTTTGCCATTAGGGTTTGTATGGTCCTTCCTTCCTGTGCATCCTCTGCTGCATTTGACTGTTTACATTTGTTTTATTGTACATAGATTTGTAAACATAATACCTTTGCCTGAGGTCTTTGTACATAACTTGGGCTTTGTAGCTTTATTTATTCAGCCTCTCTCTGGCATGTTTCCATAGGATGTACCGTTCCACCCTGGTGCCACTGACATGATGTGGTTTCAAAAGAATGAAAACAAATGAGAGTAATCTTCCAAAAATAAAGTTCTTTTAATGTGGAATCAGTGGATTTTGCAGAACCAGTGGCCATGGCTCTTACTTTGTCCCAGGGTGGGGCCGGTGTTCAGGCACCGCCACATTATCCCACACCCCTTCCCTGGGGAGCGTGGCTCGGTTTGGGCACCGGGGAGCGGGCCCTGCTGGGGCTGAGCGAACACCGGCCCAGCCTCCGCTGCTGCACTGGGGGGGGACACAGCTGGGCAAGTGCTGGAAGCCTCCAGCTGCCTTCCGGGGGATTTCTGCCTCCTTGGAGCAGCTGGAAGGAGTTTCCTGTGCACAAGAGCCGGGCTGGGGCCCTTCCCTTCCCTTCCCTTCCCTTCCCTTCCCTTCCCTTCCCTTCCCTTCCCTTCCCTTCCCTTCCCTTCCCGTGCCCGGCGCTGTGGCCGTGCCGCTGCTGCCGCTCTCCGGCCGGGCTGTGCCCGTGTCCGGCCCCGCACGGACACCCCGGACAGCTCGCTGCCAGCTCCTGCCAGAGCCTCAAACCCCCCCAGGGAGCCACAGGTCCCATGGAGAGGGTGGGAGCAGCACCCACCCCGCCCCTCTGCCTGCTCTGTGTCCTCATTCCCTCACGTTTTTAACCCACTCACCTCCCTCCCTTTCCCACCTCTCTGGGGGGAGCCAAAAGCTTCCACCCCAGACTCCTGCAGCTTCTGGGGCAGGTTCTGCACCCAAGGACCCCAAAATATGGGATGCAACTGCTCAGGCAGGAGCCCAGACCCTGCTGAAGGCACAAGTGCGGCTGTGCCACAGCCCTGAGGGGCAGCAGGAGAGCTCAGAGCTCCCTTTGTGCTCCAGCTGGGCCCTGCCAGTGGCATTCAAAGGCAAAGGCTCAGCTCGGACCAAGCCATTGATGCTGTATTTAGGTCAAAATAAAAGGAAAAAAAAGCAAGCAAACAAAACAGGAAGAAGGGAAAAGGCAGCTTCCAGTCATATCTCGTTTATTAGGGTCTATGCCAGCCTCGGGAGAGCTCTTCCAGTAAGTAAACAGAGCAGGCGGCCGCATCTATAATGAATAAATTTATTGTCTTACAAAAATCATTGTCTAGAAATATGGGTATACAAGAAAACAAGATATTTGCAGTCAGACGCCTGGTGGTCAACAGCCAGTTTGATTAAAAATATCCAAACACACACAACAAAACCTTTGCAACAGATGTTAAAGCTTTTAACCAAAAAAAGGGAAATCCATGGGTTTTGAGCATGTGGCAGAGGAAGTTTCCTAGTTAACACTGATTCATTGTCACTAATATCAATAATACCACTTGGACTAGAGAGGTACATGATATGAAGCACAGTCAAAATTAATACATTAAATCATTGTTATATAGGCAAATTATATATGTAACGTTGTCTTAGTACTGTAGTGTCTAAGGCACTTTCTGTAATGTCAGTTTTCAGCTATTTAAACAAAAAGAACGCTAACTACTCACTGTAATACTGCTCAAAATAAAAAAACAACAACAAAACAACAACAAAAAAAAAAAGGATTCACATCCACTGGCATGTTAACTGTAGGCAGGCAACATCCATCCATCCAGGGCGGGAGCCCCGAGCCCCGGCCCCGCAGGACCCCGGGGCTGCCGGGGGTCCCGGAGCCTCCCACGGCCTGACTCGGCCTCACATTAATAAATTAGTTTTGCCTGTGCTGTGTGTTTATTTCCCACTGGTGTTCACATTATCCCAGCCGGGGTGTCTGCAGGGCCCCGGGGGCTCTGAGCACGCAGGGCTGTACAGGGGACGGGGACCCACCTCGGTGTGCCTGGACTGCATGGACACGAACGGATGGAGCAGGTGCTGAGAACACTTCAAATGGGATTGCAGGATAAAAATGGACACTACTCACTCATCCCTACACTTCCCTCTAACACTTCCCAAGGCCGTTTTTCACAGTTCACTCAGGGCTTGTGTGCGGATCACAACAATTGGGAGAAAAGAAAGAAACAGGTGCGGTTTGGTCTTCACTGATCTGAGAGACTGCGCCCAGCCCGGGGCCGGCGAGCCCGGAGCCTGAAGGATGCTGCTGGACACGAGGCATGCACAGCCATGGCAAGGGGTCTGTCCCGGCCACCCACCCACTGGGAATGACGCTTCTGGATTGATAAAAAAAAGTTTCATCCTTCACATGATGCTTTATAAAATGGCTTTACAATGAGTATCTGGAAAAGAGATGCACTGAACAGAGACGATCCCGGTTGTTTACTATATATAAAAAAGCAGTTGTACCTATATCTGAAGCAGGGTACAGTGTGGTGAGGCTGGAGAGCCTTAAGACATGGTTGACCTATGATAAGGAACCTTGTAGCACATGCCGAGGGTCGTAAGGCAGCTTTCCGGCCACAAGGCAGTTCCGAGGGCAGGGCAGGGCGCTCCGAGTGCTCCTGCCCGGGGCTGGAAAGGTCTCTGCATGCAGGCGGGGCCGGGCGCTACTCGGCGGGGGCTGGCGGGGCCTCGTTCACGTCGCTGCCTTTGCTCTCGGCGTCGTCGTCCGACAGCTCCAGCGAGGCGCCCTCGATGTGCAGCTGCCGCCGCCCCGAGCGGCTCGAGGAGAAGGTGATGGGTCCCCCCCTCCTGCGAACCAGCAGCAGCGCGGGGTGAGGGTCCTGCACAGCCCGGGCCAGCCCAGAGCACCGCAGGGGTTGGGCTGGGCTGGGGGGATCCTAAAGCTCGGCCCATCCCAGCCCTGCCATGGCAGGGACACCTCCCACTGTCCCAGGCTGCTCCCAGCCCCAGTGTCCAACCTGGCCTTGGGCACTGCCAGGGATCCAGGGGCAGCCACAGCTTCTCTGGGCACCCTGTGCCAAGGCCTGCCCACCCTCCCAGGGAGGAATTTCTCCCAATATCCCATCTAACCCTGCCCTCGGGCAGTGGGAGCCATTCCCCCTTGTCCTGCCCCTCCAGGCCCTTGTCCAAAGTCCCTTCAGGAACTGAAAGGTCACACTGAGGTCACCCTGGCAGCCCTCCCTGCTCAGCCATGTGGGAATGGGGCAGCTCAGCCCCAGGCTGCCCAGGGGGAATATTTCCCACCATCCCTCCCTCCTCAAGGAGCCAGAACCCTGAGCTCCAGCACCTCTGGCACTCTGGCATTCCTGCTCAGTTTATACCTCACCTTAGCTTTGCAAGTCTCAAGTAACCTAAACTGCTGTCTCTGGAGGAGCACTCAGCACAGACAAGCGCAGGTTCTGTACAAAATCCAAGGCTGCCAGGGAAGCTCAGCTCAGCTCAGCTCAGCTCAGCTCAGCAGCTCCAGCCAGGCCCAGCCCCTCTGTGCCCCTCAGTGTGGCTGATGGGCTGCAGGAGCCTCATCCCTGCTGACTCCCCCCTATCCCTGGCACAGACCTGGATCCCCCAGACCTGCTCTCAAGGAAACTGCTGCAACATCTCCAAAAGTAAGGGCCAGGAAAAACGGGGCCAGCGCCAGCCACTGGAAAGGCACAACTGAGCCACCTCCTCTGTCACTTTTACCTGTGGCTGGGTTGAACTGGCTACCCAGGGAACCTGCCAACGTAAACTCTGAGGAGTTTGAGCTCAGGAGCTGTCAGGAATATCCCTGTGGAGTATCTGGCAGCTTCCTTGTTACCATCACCAGGCTCCAGTTTGACCCATTCCCTCATCTCAGCAGTTCCCCAGCTGGATGTTCCCCAGGGATGATGCCCCACGGAGGGTCTGCGGGCTCAGGTAAATCCCAGTCCCGGTGTTCCAGTGGCACTGACCTTAGCCTGTTTTTGAGGGTGCTGACCTCCCGGCTCAGCCCCTCGTTGGCCTCCGTGGCATCGTCCAGCTCCCGCTGGAGCTTGCGCCGGGACGCGTTGGCGCGCGTGGCCTCCTCCTCCGCCTCCTCCAGCTGCCGCTTCAGCTGCTTCATCCTGGCATTGGCCTTCTCCATCTGCAGCCAAAGCCAGCACTCGGGGTCACCCCAACAGCTGCGCCCCACGCCCTGCTCCCTCCCCTGGGGATGCAGCACAGCCTCAGCGCAGGCTCCAGCCTGGGCCCGGGAACACCACGGAGCTCCCGGCTCTGGGAGAGCAGGCTGGGAACAGCCCAGCCCAGCAGAGCTCACACACACAGGGAGAACAGAATCCCTGCTGGGCTTTCTCTGCTGGTTTAACCATCACTGTGGATTCCCTGAGGTATTTCCATTCCAATTCCTCTTCACAAGCCCTTCCCACCCCAAGGAGGTTTTCCTGACCCCCACCCACCTGCTCCTTGTACTGGTCCGCGTGGCGCCGCTCGTCCTCCACCTGCATGAAAACCTCCTTCAGCTTCTTCTCCGTGCGGCGCACCAGCTTGTTGGCAGCTGCTCTTTCCCTGCAACAACCCAAAGCCATCGTTTGTCCCCGTACTTGAGGGCTGGGAACACGAGATCTGTCCCTCCTGAAGGTGTGACCGAGCTCTCTGAACATGCCAGACACCAGCAATGGAACTGACTCATGTGCCAGGGGCTGGCTGGGATGCAGGGATGCAGCTCTCAGAGCACAAAGCCTTATCCCCGGGGCCATGTGAGCATGGAAAGAGGGCTCAGAGGGTGCCCTCACAAGGAGATTGGACAGAGCAGCTTTAAAGCTGCTGCTTAATCAGTAACGCAGTCCTGCTGCAGAGCCCAGGGCACAGAAAGGACAGAGGTGGCAGTAGGATACCCCCAGCTGCAGATGGGGGGAGGAACCAGCTAAAAAAGTGAATTTGGAGAATAGGATTGCAAGGACAGATGGATAATTCACTGCAGAAAGACTTCTGGAGAGCACAGGATTCATCTCAAACTGTCCCACCTAAGCTGTTCCTCTAACCAGGAGACTGGGATCTCAGGGGGACATTTCGCCTTGTCCCAGGAAACTCCTGCAGCACCTTGTGGCTCTGGGACATCAACACCTTGCAGAGTTCATCCAGCTGGTAGGAAGCAAATTGATTCTGAAACTCCCAACCCCAGTTACTCTACAGCTGCCCTGTTAAAGTTTATCCCCTCACAGGAGTCTCCAGACAATGAACCCAAGGCCTTGCAGAAACTTCCAGCATGGAACTTTCAGCCATTTAACCCATACAGGCAACCAGGTTTCTCTCCCTTACTTGGCTTCCTGCTCGAGCTGTTCTTCAAGCTGTGCAATCTTGGCTTCTAGAGTAGAAATTGTTGCCTTGAATTTGGACTTGACAGAGCCCTCCAGTTCCTGCAGCTTGGCCTTGAGCTCCTTGTTCTGCCTCTCCAGCTGCTGCCGCGCGTTCTCGCTCTTCTGGGCCGCGCTGCGCTCGCCGGCCAGCTCCGAGTTGAGCGTGTCCACCTGGCAGGGAGGGGACAGGGGTCACTCAGTGCCACCAGAGCCTCCGTGGATGCCACCCCCAGCAGCAGCTGCCCCTGGGCTCACCTGCAGCGTGGTCTTTCGGAAGCGCTCGTTGAGCAGCTCCATGTTGCTCTGCTCCTCCTCCAGCTCCTCCTCCAGCTGGGCAATCCGAGCCTCCAGCCGGCGCTTCTCGTCCAGCAGCGCTGACCTGCACAGGGGAAGGGGTCAGGGCATGTCCAGAGCCCACAGAGCTCCTGGGGAGGTCACTTAGGATCAGGGAGTCTCCTGAGCTGGAAGGGATCCAGAAAGATCCAGCTCCTGGCCCTGCACAGACACTCCAACACCCCACCCCGGGCATCCCTGGCAGCACTGTCCAAACGCTCCTGGAGCTCTGGCAGCCTCGGGGCCGTGCCCATTCCCTGGGGAGCCTGGGCAGTGCCCAGCACCCTCTGGGGGAAGAACCTTTCCCTGATCTCCAGCCTGACCCTCCCTGGCCCAGCTCCAGCTGTTCCCTGTCCCTGTCCCAGCCCGGACTCACTTTCCAGAGGTGCTGTTGGCGATCTCATCCGCCAGCTCATCCCGCTCCTGCTCCGCGTGCCGCCGGGCGCGCTCCGACGCCGCGAACTCCTGCCGAGGGTGGGCAACAGTCAGTGCAGCCCCAGGAACCCTACACCTTCTGCAAACACCCCCTAACAGCTTCTGGGAGATGCTGTGAACTGGGATATCCCTGGGGGCTTTTAATGGATAAGCCAGCAGGACACATCAGCCGGATACTCCCTCACTGCCCTGGGACTGCAATGGAGTTACTTCTCCCTGTGCCCCACGCAATGCAAGGGGAAAAAAATCCATGAAGATCAGTAACACCCAAGCCCTCAGCAGCAGGAGAAACCACTGTGCACATGCTCTGATAGACACAGTCAGTGCAAAGCAGGTGCTAAATTAAGCAAAATGTTTTAGGTTCTCACAGAGCTCTCAGCATGAAGACAAGAAGAGAAAAATTGAAAAGCTTTGGCACAACAGCACACACAGCACTGAACCCCAGATTATAAATCTCTAAAGTGGCAGAAACACTCAAGCATTTGCTAAGGACAATTAAATGCTCTACGAGTGCCACACTGATGTCTGAAGGCCAGCAAAGTCCACCTGGAGAAGCTCCAGGCAGCGCCAGGTTATCTGTGAAGGCTCCAAGGGAAGTGTGGTGAGTCTGGGCAACTGCTGCAAGCCTTGTTCTGCAGCTACAGCAGACAAGAGAGGCAAAGGGACACTCTGCAGTCTGACCTCGTGGCAGCACAGGGAGGGAGGGGAAGATGAGAGAGATGCAGCAAGACTTGGAGCTCTTCCATAAAGTGCCAACATTGATGCCCATAAGAGAAAGGGCTGAGAGGACAGAGGGATAAACCTCCACACACTCAAATGGTTCACTGGGGCACCAGAGACAGAATTGTAAATACATAAACCCTAAGAACCCATTTCAGTGCTGACACTGAGCACTGCACCTCTCAGAGACTCCTGAACCACCCAGCACACTGTAGGGAAGCCTCAGTGTGTTTAAGCAGCAGTAAAGCTTCCCTGCTATCCAGGAAGCCCAGACTCCTGGAATGATTCCTACAGAGCTGTAAAGACCTCAGTGATGACCTGGAGCAGGGCAACCAGAGTTCTCCTGGCTCCCATTTCTCTGTTCAACTCACTACATTGTTTTTTAGTATTTTCATTCTCTGCCTTACTCTGGGAAGAAAAACAAAACTTTTGGATTTCCAACTCACCTCTTGGAGCTGGAGTATTTCTGCTTCGAGACTTTTGAGCTTCTTCTCACTCTCTTTGGACTGGGCAAAGATCTCATCCCTGGATGCTCGGGCCTCTTCCAGCTCTCGCTGGTAGTCCTTCATCTGAGCCTGCAGGTGAAAAGCAGGGTAAGGAACAGCCAGGCTGCATTAGGACAATCACAAGATCCATTCTAGCTCTGAAGCATTTCAGCCCCTAAGAGATAAGGTTTTTCTCCCTAAGTGGCTTCATTCCACTTAAAGGCATTTCCAGTTCTTCTGTATTGTAAAAGTTCATTTTCTCATCTTACCACCCCTCAATGCCTGGTCGGAAATATCATATTCCAAGACTTCAAGCATTCCACAGAATTATAGAGTGGAATCTTAGAATGGCCTGAGCTGGAAGGGACCTTAATTATCATCCAGTCACACCCCTGCCATGGCAGGGACACCTTCCACTGTCCCAGGCTGCTCCAAGCCCCGTCCAGCCTGGCCTTGGATACCTCCAGGGATGTAAAAAGTGTTTTTGTGGCAGGGGTTTGGAACGAGATGAGCCTAAAGGTTCCTTCCAACCCAAACCATTCTGTGATTCTATAAAAGGATGAGTTTTGAGCAGAGCAAAAATCCAGGTCAGATACTCTCAGACCCATCAGTGGAGTGTGATTCTCCTTCTGCCTTCAGCTGCAGCTGCACTGAATGGAAGCAGCCCCCGGGCAGCTCCCAGGCCAGAACCAGCTCCCTGATCAGCTGTGCCTACCTGGAGCTTCCTGAGCTGTTTGATGGCTTCATCCCGGGCCTTGTTTGCAGCCTCTATCTGCCCCTCCAGGTCCTTCAGGTCCATCTCCAGCTTCTTCTTGGCTGCCACGGCCAGCGCCCGCTGCTTGCGCTCGTCCTCCAGCTCGGCCTCCAGCTCCCGCACCTGGGGACCACGGACAGGATCAGCCCCTGCAGGGCCACACAGCCCTGAGCAGGGCAGGGAGCCCAAAGGCCTGCCCAGAGCACGGGGACACCTCTCCAGGGGAAAAGGCAGCTAAGGGGAAGGCACTGCCGATGGCAAGGCCAAATCCCAAATGGAAGCAGAGACCTCTGCACTGAGCAAAAGGGAAACCCGAGGAAAGAACTCAGCATCTGGAGCATCTCCATTTCAGCCTCCTGCCCACCACTCCCATCCACCACAGGGGATGGCTCCAGGGCAGATGTCACTAACTCTGAGGGAAAATAAGAACTAGAATCACCTCATTGTGTCAAGGAAACAATGAAACCATTCCCTCTGAATGCCTGTTACTGGCATTTATACACCAACAACTTCTTTTCCCAAAACAAAACAGGAGTGTGTGGACAGCCAGGCCACATGGACTGAGCCAAACCTATGCAAAAATAAACTGAGCCAGAAATGCCCCAAGTTACCAACAAGAAAGAATATTTTGTTTTGAAGCAAATCTCTCTCCCAGTGCAAGGCCAGGAGCTCTTGTCCAGCTGAGATAACAGCAACTTTGTACTGCAGTGACCTTCCAAACCCTCCAGGCCAGGTTTATTCCTAAGGTATCTCTACATTGGTGATCCTCAGATTTTGTTTTCCTGTGGTAAATCTTGAAATACTGGCTGGTATATTCCTCAACATTTAATGTTAATTTAGAACCATCTTCTCTTACAAGCATGAAACTCTAAAGGCATTTCTTGAGGCTGTTCTGATCTCTGTGTTCCCTGAATTCTCAAGTCCATGAACCTGGAAGCTCTGCCCTGATTTTCATTTAGGAATCTGTTCAGTTAATTTTGAGTCTATCTCAGCATCCATGGATTTGTTCCTGGATATCAAACAGGATGGGCTTGAAAATGCAACTGAGATATCCCTGTCCTGGGAATACACCCAGGCAGCAGCAGCCAAACCTCGTGGAGTGGTTTTGGAGGCCACGAGCAGCTGCCTGACACTGCCTGGTGACAGTGGCCAGTGCTCAGCCAGAACTGTTCTATGGTTTGTAAAAATTCTAGGGTTTGAGATATCCACAGGATGGAATCTTTAAGCAAGGGTTTATTTTTCTGGTAGCACAGAGGCCCAGAATTCTGGCAAAGGACCCTCCTCCCCTTCTGACTGCAACAGAGCAAACCAGACGTACTTGTTTCACCAGCATCCTCTTCTTCTCCTCATTCTGTTCATCTCTGGCTTGCAGATCTCTGTCAAACTGGGCTTTCATAGCCTGCATGTTCACCTCCAGACGGAGCTTGGCATCTTCTGTGGCCTGCAGTTCATCTTCCAGCTCCTCCAGCTGAGTCCTCATCTCCTCCACCTGCTGCTCCAGGGTTCTCTTGGACTTCTCCAGCTCGTGGACCTGAGGCACAAACCCTGATCAGAGCCTGTCCTTCAGGGACCTCACACCAGCAGCTTCTAAGAGCAGGCCAGGTCAGGGGCTGCGTTTTGTGGCACTCTGAGCTGGACAGTGAACCAGAGCAGGCAGAGCAGCAGCTGGGGGCTGCAGCAGAGGCCCCACAGTGCCCGTGCAGACCCAGGCCCCTTACCCAGGCCTGGCAGAAGGGCAAATCTGCTTCTTGGACAATCGTGTGGGGCTGTGACAGTGACAGAGCAAAGGCCAGGGAAGGGCAGGGGGCCTTTGCTGCTGCCTCAGCTGGGTGCAGGAGGGAGGACACTGAAGGGTCCCAGTTCTGCTCTGCCTTTGCTTCAACCACGTCCTGCAACTCAGCTTGACCAGAGGTAACAGAAATCCTCATTATCCCTCATTTACACACAAAAATACACCCAGCAACACAAAAATGAGGAAGTGGCTGCCCCCATCTATCAGAGCAGCAACATGTAACCACTTCTACCTGACCACAGTCCCACCTCCACTGATCCCAAAGTATAAAACTGACATTTGGAATCCTCCATGCAGAGGGTGAGAACACAGCTTTTGAAGAGGCCTGATGTTAACAAGGACCAGCCCCTTATTCTGGGCATTAATTCCTCCAGCATTTTGGTTCAGCTTCAGCAAGTTCTGTTCTTGTGTCACAGACCCTTCTCCAGCCAGGGAGCTTTCCCTGTCATTCCCAGTGTGGAACCATACTTACATTTTTGCCCACATCATCTTTGGAGCTCATCAAATCTTCCATATCTGCACGCAGCTGCTTGTTCTGCCTTTCAAATTCCTCCTTGGCTTCCAGGGCCTCCTCCAGGGCCCGAGCCAGGGACAGGGCTTTGGTTTCCTTCTCCCTCGCCTCTGCCTCAGCACGATCTCGCTCCTCTGCATATCTGGCAGAAATGTTCTTTTCTTCCGCCAGCATCTGAACATAAGAAACAATTAATCCATCTCTTAAGCTCCACAATCAGGTCCTCCCTGCCTCAGGTGTTTTGTTCAGGAAGTGGTTCATGCTCTAAGTTTAACTGGCCTTCAGGAGCTGTCTGGTCCCTCAGCTGTGATCGAAGTGCCAGTAAGAGAAAGTTACAGCTCCTCTGGGAGGAGGAGGAAAGCAAGCTACTCATCAAGACTTGATATGATTTCCACCTTTCACTCTTCAGATCCTTTTTTAGTCTACCTTGAGGGATTACAATAAAACTCTTAAGTTTTTGTTCCAGCATAATTCTCTCTTTTTGTGTATGAAGAGCTGATTACTTGATCTAATGAGCCTCAGAGATGGCGTTTGGCTCACAGAATTGGGAGTGACAAGTTCCTCTTAACAAAGGCCAGCTGCTCACAGGATTATCAAGAAGCACAGCACACCCGTCAGACCCTTCTTTATACAAGGCTCAGCAACAATAACAAGATGCCATTTAAAAATCCTGAAAAGCCAGGAAGGTGACAGGAGACTGGAGTACCTGATCAAACTTCTTCTGCTTTTTCTCCAAGTTGGAGACAATCTGGCGCTGGTGATCCAGATCCACCATCAGGTCATCCAGCTCCTGCTGCAAGCGGTTCTTGGTCTTCTCCAGTTTGTCATAAGCCAGAGCCTTCTCCTCCAGGCGCTGGCTTAGGCACTCCATGTCCTTCAACAACTTCTTCTTAGTCTCCTCCAGGCCTTCAATGGTTCCCAAGTCATCATCTACCTTCTTCTTGGCCTCAGCCAACTGAAATTCAATAAAAGCAAGTGAAGTCCCTCAGTGCATCACGAGAGGGAGGAAAGGCACCCGGGGGCAAAGTGCAAAAGCAGGAGCAGAACACAAAAACTGGGAGTTCCCAGGGCACTAAGCCCACGGCAGATCACTGCACACATCATTACTGCAACGGAGGAAGGCCACAGGAAGCTTTATTCCACAATCTGCTCCAGCACCTGTGGAAGTTGCGTGGTGTGTTCCCCCAAGCCCTGGGACACCAGTCTGGGACACCTCCTTACACAGCCTGCCACTCACAGCAGCTTACCTGGGCTTGCAGGGCCAGCATCTGTTTCTCCAGGTTCTTCCTGGCCTCCTCTTCCTCCTCCTGCTGCTCTTGCAGGTTGTTCTTCTCCTCTTCCAGCTGCCTTATCCTGCTGCTGAGGTTGAGCTTCTGGCGGGTTTCCTCCTGGAGCAGCTCCTGGAACACCGGCATGGGCAGAGCTGAGTGTGCTCTGAAACCCCCACAGCTCCACGTGTGGAGTTCCAGGTTGATTTTTCTCTCAGATTTTGGGACAAGGACATGCTTTATGAAGACATCTGTTATTTAGGTTTTCAAAAAGCCACTGACCATTCATTTTGGACACTTTTAAACCTTCATAAAGCATATTTCTGATCAGGGAATTCATGCCAGAGTCTGTTCTAGAAGTTAATGGATGATGCTTTTCCATCTTTCAAGGGACTAGCACAGAATTCACCTTCAAAATGCATTTTCCTTTTTTCACACAAGCATAGAGCACCTATTTCAAACCACCTGGGAAGAACATGGGGCAGCAAATCCTGCAATGGCACAAAGCTTCCAGGTTTTTCTGCATTGCTTAAATATAAAGGTCACTTTAAAGGTGGAAACTTCTGTCATAACAAAGTAATGAAAGGTGTAATGTAACCCCCATCCCATCCCCTCTCCGCCATCCTGCTCCCTATAAACCCCTCCAGTTGTGATTAATGTGATTCAAGGAGTTCTGCAGTTAAGTGGTCACCATTAGAACTTTTATACAGGGAAGATAAAATGCAGTGAAGTCATGAATATCTGCAGAAAGCTGCATTTTCTTAATTAAGAACCAAAACCTGACACTCTGAACTTCAGCTGTAAGAATTTGAAGCTGTCAGTACAAGACAGGGTTTTGTTCCTCATATACCCCAAGGACATTGGCATTAAATCCTACCTGGAAAGAGTTTTTTATTTGATTCTTATCTCCCACAAAGATATAAAAGAGAACTACCAACTGATCAGGTAGTTAAGCTCAGATAATGAAAGCTTGGTTCCATGTGTAGCTGAGCCATCCCAATCCATCCCAATCCACTGGACTGAACAGGAAATTCAGCTTCCACCCAGGGGACTTCCCAAAGCATGAATGGAAATGTATTTTCTGTTAGCAGTCAGCATTTCCCTGAGGAGCAAAGCTCCAGTGCCAAGCTCAGCTCTGCTGCACACACACCTGTGTATCCTGAAGCTGAGACTCCAAACTGGCTGCATCCTTGGCAAACTTGATGCCTTTCTTCTCTGCCTCCTCCAGGAGACTGGAGACATTATCCAGCTCATTCTGCAAAGCAAGCAGCCCAGAGGTAACAGCACAGCCCAAACCCCACTGGCAGCTGGAACTGCACAGCACAAAACCTCAACAAATTCCAGGTACGGCAGGACAGCCACAGAGCCCAGCAGAGAGAGACAAGCTAAAAATACTGAGGTGTGGCTACAGAACTGAGGCTGAATGTCAGTCCTCAAGTGCAGTAACAAACCAGGAGTTATGCTATTAAGCTCTGATATTTAGCACAGCACTTTGTTCTGATCCCTGCATTCACACTTTAATGCTATTTTTAATTCCAGGACCATATATTTCATGGAAGCATTAATTCAGGGGTTATCAGGGTGGCAGCTGGGTTTAAAGCATCACTGCGAGAGAAAAGGTTACTGCCAGGTGCCAGCGTATTATTTTGGGCTGCACGACTTTTATATACAGTGAGAGACAGCCTGAAAGCTTCCTCCCCAGAGAACTGGGCCATTCCCTTTTTGAAGTGCTTCAGCTGGATGTACCCGAAGTCCTCATGGCTGTGGTTCAGAAGTCAGCCATGGCTGCATTTTGCCTGTTTGCTCCATTTCCCAGGAAAAGGGGCCTGTGCTTGCAATCCCTCCCTGCCAAGCTCCCAGCTTTGAGCACAAAAGCAAACCTGTGGCCACCATCAATTTTTGCTCAGACCTATGGAAAAGCTCAGCCCAATCTACTCAATTCCACAGCCAATCCAAAAACCTGTGTTCCAGCTGGACTGTGCAGAGCTCCCTACAGGATTTGCTCTCCAGGATGGAAGCCACATCTTTCAAAGCCACTGTAACTCTTGCACAGCCCAGAACATTCAGGACCGATGTCACAGCTGTCCAGTTTCTCCATCTGAAGCACATCACCACTTTAAGGTCTCCCAAGTCCATGAGAGCCCTTGACTGAGGTCACCTCCCACACCATCCACAGGCCATTTCTGCACATGGTTACAACTTTGAGCTCCTTGCCTGTTTTCCAGGATTTTAGGACTTCCAGAGCCTTACCTGCAGCTTGTTCGCCTTCTCTGCCAGCTCCACCCTCAGCCTCTCCCCTTCTGACACCTTTGCAGTCAGCTCCTGCACCTGAGCATCGAGTTTCTTCCTTTTGTGCTCAGACTCTGCCTTGACCTGCTGCAGCACCTTCACCTCGCAGGCCAGCTCCTTGTTGTCAGACTCTAAGCCTTGCTTGTTCTTTTCAAGGTTTGCCTTGAACTAGGAAAGACAAAAGGGAAGAAACTCAACGCTTTGTTAAAAGGTGAATATTTTCTGCTCAAAGTGATTCTTGCAGATCAGGTTTCCACGTTCAGAGAGAAGCCAAGTGCTCAGCAGGGGGTGTGTGAGATGCTGCTGGGTGACGCTCTGTGTGCGTCAGGTAAAGCTGAGTGAATTCGGGGTGTTCCTCTCCCCGCCACCACAGGTAACTGTGAGGAGCAGGAGAGGCAGATCTGGGATGGCAGCACTGGAAATGACTGTTTTGGTAGCACTGCAAGGAGGAAGGAATGTGCCCATTAACAGATCAGCATGGCTCATCTCACAGGAATAAAAGGGAAGGTATGAACCAAAGCTGCCCTGATTTGAGTGGGCAGAGCAGCCTGGAAGTGCAGAACAAAGCAATTCTCAGCACTGCGCTGACATTTGTCAAAAGCCTTTTTAAAAAGCAGTAATTGGCATAAGGGATGTTGAAGTGTCATTCTTGCTGTATCACCAGAGCTGACACTGTCTTGTCACAGGAGCTTTGTTTCAGATTGCAGGGTATTTTTCCATCTTTTCATGCTCTTATTGAGAGTATTTATTTAATAAGGAGCACAAGACATGCAGAAGATTTTTAGGTGAATAAAGCCAGTAAAAAACAGTCTAACCACATTTCTCACTTAATTAAAAATACTAAGAAAGCTTGTGAAGTATTCCCTACATAAAAACATCCCTACAGGACATGAGCTGTCCATACACACATTTGTCATGACCCCAACTATAATTTCAAGAACTAGAGACTTCTTCTTTTGGCAGTGTTGGAATAATTCTCCTTCAGAACAAGAACAGGAGCCATGTGATCCACCTGTGCCTCCTGCTGCTGGCCAGAGGACACAGCACAGATGTGTTGCTGAACAGCTGCAATATTGTCAAACCAGCTGGATAAATCTCAGCTGCAGTTGTGATGCACTTTTAGAGGACAGCTTAGCTCTGTGATCATGGAAAACCTTAGCTCAGGTATCATGGAAGGAACCACACCACCTGTGGTACTCATAAAAACCCCTGAAGCAGGAAGTTCATTTTCTTCTCACCCTTTTGGCCTGTTCAAGCTGTTCAGAGAGCTCCTCCAGGGCAGTGGCATGCCTCTGCCTGATCTCCTGGATCTGGGCTTCGTGGTTTTTGGTTTCCTCTTCAATTGCTTTCTTCAGTTCAGCCACCTCCTGCTCTCGCTTCGTCCTGGAGGAAGGGCCATCAAAAAATCAACATTTCAGTCTTTTGTAAATCAAAGATGAATTTCAGTGGTGCTTTCTTACACAGACCATGATCCTACCTCAGCTCCTGCTGTGCTGCAGTGGTATCCAAAGTATCTTCCAGTTCAGTTTTTAAAGCCTCCAACTCTTCACTCAAATCCCTTTTCTGCTTTTCTGCCTTGTTCCGTGACGCCTTCTCAGACTCCAGATCCTCCTGGAGCTCTGCAATCTGAGCCTGCAGCTCCCTGATCACTTTCAGTGCATTGTTCTTCTGAACTGCTTCTTCATCCCCTCTGTCAAACAGAGGCACCACAGTTAATGGGATTTCACCTCCTCTCACAACCATCTGCCTCTATTACCTACAAAAATATCTGAACTTTTCTACTAGAATAAAATAAACGTAAAAAATTATAGAACGGTTGGGTTGGAAGGGACCTTAAACATCATCAAATTCCCACCCTGTGCCATGGGCAGGGACACCTTCCACTAGCCCAGGTTACTCCAAGCCCCATCCAACCTGGCCTTGGACACTTCCAGGGCCAGATAACAGATACTACAGATAAAACCCCACAGTTGTTCTCAAGACCCCACCAAGGTGCACTATCAGAATGATCAAGCTTTAGTTTACAGTCAAACATTCCAATTTTGTAGATCTCAACACTGCCCAGAAATGTTCCATCTGTAGAATTTCCTCTTCCTGCAAAATTATACTTAAAAAATACAGATGATTTTAGCATATCGTGGGACTGCAGGAGTATCACACAGACCCAGATCAAGTCTGTCCTGCCCAGCACTTTGTTAAGACCCACTGAGAAATACACGTTTTTCCCTCCTGAGGCTGAATTTTGGGACATTAAAAAAGCTTCCAGAGCCCAAACACTATCACACCACATGAAACTTCTTTTTGCAGGTTTGTAGAGCAAGGATGCTGAGGGATCACTGAATTCCTTTAAATTTGCCATGTCCGTGCACAGCACAGGGGTCCAGAGCTGCTCCAGAACTCTGCTATTCCAGCACTCCCAGCTCTGATTGCAGCCAGGGTAATTCAGTTTGGGGGAGCAGGTTTGTCCCACACTGACCTGGCCAGGGCAGCCTGCAGCTCCTCCTCCTTCTTGGCCAGCTGGATCTTCAGCTCCTCAATCTGGGCTTGCAGCTCAGCTATTTGGTCCTGCAGGTCTGTTGTCTCCCCATCCAGTTTCCTTTTAGCTTTTTCTAACTCTTGACGGGTCTTCTCCTCCTTTTTTAGGCGTTCTAAAGGAAGCAAAGAATTGAATTCATGTGGAATTGTTTCTCTTGTCACCCTCAGGGGGTTTGGGGTGGCAGGAAGGGTGGGAAGTTTAATTTATGCTGCCTCAATTCTTTCTCCAGTCTGCAGAAAAATGAAATAGCAAAGGAGAACTGCATGATTTAGTCAGAAAGTCAGGGGGAAGTCTGTGACAACTGTGAATAGTCTGAGATGAGGCAACAGAAACATCTCGGTAGAAAATAAGGAGTGGGATCTAACAGAGCAGCTTGAGCTGCTAGGCCAGATAATCCCAGACATCAACACTCAAAAAGAAGATAAACTATGGACTGGAACCAATGCTGGCTTGCATGGCTTTGGAAGAGCTAGGCCAGACTCCAAAAGGTCTACTGGAAAACAGCACAGCTCAAAGAAAACGTGAATGAACCATTTTTGCAAGTATCTGTGCTGTTTAATCACATCCCACCAATATTTAGCAAAACTCTGCAACCCTGAGAGCTTCCTCCCAGGGATTTACTTGTGTAGCCGAGATACTCCTGCCCTAAGGAATTCTTTGGGACAACCATCCCATTGCAGTGCCACAGCAACCAAACATGTGCTTGACTCTGGTGGCACAGTCAGACAGGTCCTGGCCGTGCTGCCCACATCAGCTGATGAGCAGGGCTGGAACAGATCTCAGCCCCAGAAGGTTTTGCTGAGCAGAGCCTCAGCACAGTTCTAAAGGCACTGGCATGTATTTAGGATTTCATGTGGTAACAGGAGCTATTACCCTTGTTCAATACTTTGTAGGTCCTCAGTGCAGAGATTTCCCTGTCACCCTTCCTAAGCCTCCTCCTGGACCAGGATCTTCGACATGGAAAGGGAGCCATGGTCAAGAATCACCTCAGAGCCACCCCGGGCTCTTTGGGATTTTCCAGACAACCCAAAGTAACACGGCTTTTCTCTAAACAGTTTCACATTCCAAGAGAACTGTACTTTCCCCTCTGTTTTTACATGAAGTTCCTGGTGAGTGACAGTTAGAGCAGAGTCACAAGACCCAATTTTGTAATTGAGAAAGTTCACAGCAAACTGAACTATTTTTTTTTCCCCAAATATCAGTGCCTAGCAGTGCCAAGACTCTCGCAGAGAGACCTTAATGGCTTCTTGAATCATCTCCAAGAGTAAATATCATTTTACTCTGCTCTCCTAGCCAAGAAATTGCATGCCTTAAATATAAGCTTTAATTTCCACTTCTAAGGTCATCAGTCTCGGAGTGGCTCTGTAACCAAACACATCTGTCAAGTTCCTAGTCCTGATTTAAGCACAGAGCTGCCCCAGCATTATTTCCCAGTGAGTAAAGCTTACTTAGACCCATCTTAAGGTCTCTGAATGCAACTGTTAAAGACAAGGTTCATCAATCACTGCTACCCCTATTAGTTCAATACCTTCCTACACAGATAAGGTAAAACTTTGATATTCTTCCAGAAGCACATCAGCCCTAAAATATGTAGCAAGACAGGCCACAACACACCAAGTGCAAGACCTATTCCCAAATTAGGGCACAGAGAGCAACTTTGTCTTATTATTTTGCAACTTTGACTTGGCAACTCATTAATGTTGCACAGTATCTACAGTAATTAAATAAAAACAACATAAAATCATGGAAGGTTGCATATGGGGCAGGTTCAGCTAGTGACAACACTGGCAGAACAATCAGAAATAAATGGAACCATTTTAGATGGAGTCATAGAATGGTTTGGGTTGGAAGGGACCTTAAAGCTCATCTCATTCCAACCCCCTGCCTTGGGCAGGGACACCTCCCACCAGACCAGGCCGCTCAATAAAAATGAAGCACTGCAAAATAAAATATATCTGTAAATAAAAGGCAGATAAAACATTAAGAAAAGCAAAATAATTGAGATTTGCTTATTAAAAAACAATCCTGGAAGCCTAAAGAGTGCCTGCTGCCATCCCTACAGGAATACATTGCTCTGGTGTAAGAGAAAAGTGGGAGAAACTTCCCAGGAGCCAGGATGTTTTCCCTTGGTGCTAGCGGATACAGGCAACAGCAGGAATTTCTGAGTGTGTCTATAAAGGAAATGGATTCTCAAAAATGAGAACCTGACAAGTTCAACAGGAGAGAGACTGAGCAGCAGATGCAACAAGTCTTGCAAGAGACACAGATTTCCTTCAGGGATTGGCTGAAACAGCAGCTATGGAGTATCTGCAGCTCAGGTTACACTTCACAGGCTGAGCAGACACTGCATTCCCTGTCCCAAGTGATCCATTCCCTCCTGGCACCACGTCCAAGCTGTTCCCAGGCCATTCCAGGCAGAACAAACCTTCCAAATCCGTGATCATCATTTCCTGCTTGTTCTTCAGTTTGGCCAAGTTTTTGGCTTTTTCTTCTTCTTCAGCCAGCTGAGAAGAGCATTCAGCAATCCGATCCTCCATCAGCTTCTTTTCCTGGGGAGGGGAAAGAAACCAAAAATAATTTGTTAAACTCAACCTGAAGAGTCCCAAAGCAACGCAAATAAAGGAATGTACAAAGCCCATTGGGGGGTGTCACAGAGCACATCCAATGCAGGTTTCATTTCAAGTGACTGTCAGTATTATGTATCAGTTGGAATTGTGTGGAGACATGAACGCTTATTTTCCAAGAGAGACCTGGAAATCAGCACACAGGAGGCCTGGCTCTAGGGCAGCGTTTGGAAATCTGTTTGCAAAGAACAGTGGCAGCTATAAAGAGTTTTTCCAGGTCTGAGATTTGGGAGAGTCATGAAACTGGGAAAGTGCATGACAAACTCCCTCTGGAAAGTCAGTCCAAACCCATCTCCAGTGTCTCAGCTTCGCCCTGCTCACACCCCTCAAGTGTCCAGGTGCAAATGTCACAGATCCTGTGCCAGCAGCTTTGAGAGCTGTCCCTTGGCATCTCCACCCTGCACACTGCTCTCACCTTCAGAAATTTGGAATTTTGGTCCTCCAGCAGTAGGATCTCCTCCTCCATCTTCTTGATCTTTGCTTCAGCTGTCACTTTTTCAAGCTGCAGCTTCTGCCGAGCTCCCTCCTCCTCATCAAGCTGTTCCTCCAGGTCCTGGGAAGAGACACAACTGCATCTGTGCATCTCCCAGGTTATCCGTGTGGTAACATTTATGTTTTTTTAACTTAGTGGCAGAGATGTGTTACTGTGAAAAGCCTCCTGCCCTAACACACACTAAACCCACATTTCCTTGTCAGATCCATTCACAGGATCGATGATCTGGTAAGGAAATTAAGGGCCACGGGATACACATGGAATTTTTGATGCTCTGAATTCCAGCTTTGGGTGAAATGTGCTGTCTAGGAAACACCCACTCACTTCCAGAGTCTTTCACCTTCCTAATTCCAACTATAAAATAAAAAGTCTGTAATCAATAGCAACCAAATCAGATCAGGCTTTTTATGTCAGAGACTTCAGAGCACACTGCACTTGAATGGGGCACCTGGTGGGAAAATGCCAGGATCTGGGAAGAGGTTCCCCAGGAAACAGCTCTCCTTATTCCAAAATCACAGCTGAGACAGTTCAGTCAAAGAGTCAAACAAGCAATAATGCACTGTGCTTCTGAGGGTCATTTGTGGGTTTAAATATCATTCATTTAAATAGGATTAATGGACATTTATGAAAAGGCATCAAGAGCTGTGAGAAGTGGAGTTTATTTCCTCATCAACTACTTTTAATATTTTGAAAGACAGGTAAGTTCTCAGCTACTCCGTTTTTCAGGGACACCATTATTTAAAAGGAAGCATCTAAATAATCTGATTTTCAAAAAAACCTCAACCAAGTAACTTGGAGGAAATGGCATTGTCTTAGTAAAGTGAAATGAGGAATATTCTTCATGATGTTCACTGGATTTCCATCAAAAAGGAACACTTCTCTCACAGGTGACACCATCCCATCAGTCTGCAGTCATTCCTGGTTCCTGCCCTCTCAGCAGCACTTTGCTACCTTTAATTATCACTCAGCACACACTGACAGGGCATCTTGACTTTCTGTCCTCACCCTCACCTGCTGGAGACCACACAAAGCTCATCACACTGAACACAGGGAGAGAAGAGAAAAAAATTCATCTTATTCCACTCAGGAGCCAAATTCCTCTGTCCTGTAGAGAGAGCTCCCCCATCTCCAGTCACTGAGAACCATACCTGGATATGGCCCTGCATTTTCTTCTTCTCATTCTGCAATATTTGGTTTCTTTCCTCCTCCTCCTCGACCCTGGACTCCAAATCATGGAGAATTTCTTCCAACTCTTGCTTTTTGGCAGCCAAGCGAGCCCTCATCTCCTCAGCCTCTGCAAAGAGCTCTGTCTCAGCCTGGAGCTGCTCTGCAAGGATGTTCTTCTCCTCCAGCACCTGCAAATACAAAAGGCAGCAAAGCTTTAAAAATGGCACTTCAGAGTCTCTCGTGAGAGATCCCACCTGTGACAGCTGCAGAGGTACTTAAAGGCCAAGTTCTGCTCCAATTCCTGACCCCCTGGTCAACATCCCACACCAAAGACTTTCAGAAGAGGCTTTAGCAGCAGCTTTGGCTCCAGCACTGTTTCCTGGGCTGTTCCTGCACTGATCCCTGCAGAGTGGCACAGCAGTGCCAGGGGCTGATCCTGGCACTTGGAGACACCGGAACTTCTGGCCAGTCCCAGTCCCCAGCCCTGAGGATGCCACTTGTCACTGGGCATGGAGCCACTGACTGCCACTCTTGGGGTGCCCCCACCCAGCCCGTTCCTCCTGCCCTCAGGGGTCCATCCATGAACTCCATGTCTCTGGTTTAGAGACCAGGGTGCCCCGTGGGACAGTGCCAAATGCACAAGTGCAGGCAGATGGCACCAAAATTGCTCTTCCCTTATCCACCAAATTTCTGCCATCACAGAAAGCCACCAAATCTGTACAGCTGTCCCAGTGTTTGCCCACAGCTTGCCCAGCCCAGGACAGATGACACTGCCACTGAATTTCTCCTGGGAACCAGGAAAGGCCACAAAATAAGGTTCAGTTTTGTTAACATGTTTCTGCATCCCTGGAGGAACAGCTCGTGCTGTATCTTCCTATTCCATATTCCAGCAGAGTGGGAACCAGCTCACCTGCCTCTCTTTTGCTCCCCAGCTTGGCTCCCTCACATGGGACAGAGCACAATTCATGCCCCCCATATCAAAAGCTGATCCTGCACACAAACCTGTTGATGTTTCCTTTCCATTTCCTCAAGTTCTGCTTCCACTTTTGTCTGTTTTTCTTTCACCTTCATCAGCTCCTCATCCTTGGCTTGAAGTTCTTCTTCCTGACGAGTGACCTGAAGAAGAGGCTTCACCTGCAAAGGTTTGAAATGAAAAAGTGAGACCCTGCACCCATCTATTTATAGTGAATAAACCAGAACAGAACAGAACAGGAGGAACCTTGGTGAAGACTCTCCACCACTGCCAGTGCCTCAGCTTCAAATATGCAGCACAATTCCTCTGCAGGATTTTCAGTGCACTCAGCTGCTGCTGCTTCTTTGCAAAGGCCCTGAAGACAGAGCAAAGAAGTTTGTGTTAAACACAGCTGACCATCATTTAATTTTTAGGTTACCCAGCCCTACAACAGTTGCAGACAATAAACAGGCTTATTTATAAGTTTCAGTAACCACACTGAGTTTATGAGTGCTTGCTCCTATAGTCAGAGCAAGAGCTGGATTCACCATTTCCAATAATTAAAAATGCTGTTTGTTCTTACTCCCAACAGGCTTTTTTCTTAAAAAGACAAAATCGGGATGGATTAGCTACTTTAATTTTTAAAAAGCAGCTTTCCAGAGTACTTCCAGGAACCTCCAGTGGGACAGAAAGGAATTTGCAGCCACTGTAAAGGGCTGCGTGTGCCACAAAGCCAAGAGCGAGGAAAGCAGATATTGTTAAGGAGTGAAGGTGCAAATTCTTCCCAGGGAAAAATCCACTTAATACCCAGGATACAATTACAGCTCCTCAGGCAACACCCTCAGAAAATCTCTCCTGACATGGAAGTTTTAATGCACAGCTCCCTATCAGAGAGGCTTTAGAGACCCAAAGGAAGATGCAGTCCCAAGAGCACACTCACTTCCTGGCCAGGTATCCCCTGCACACGGCCTGGAAGAAGATGATGATGTCCGTGATCTTCAGGTCCCGCTCTTCTTCCAAGTGTGCCAGGACTCCAGCTCGGAAGAAGATCTTGCTCTGTCCAATTCTGTACAAGTTGGGGTCCAGCTCTAAGGCTCTGATCTAAACAGACAGGCAAGGGCATTGTTGTTACACCAAGAAAAGGACCGTTTTGGGGAATTTTTCAATGTTCTGACGATATTTTGCTATAAACACTCACCATACGCTCACAGGCCTGCTTACCATCCATGAAACCTTTGGGAATTGCATTGGGAGTGAGGATCTCATACCTTTAAGGCAAATGAAAAAAGCAAAACATTACATTCAACAATAAGCAATGTGATTTATAGTATAAATTTATAGCATAAACTGTAGTGACCAAGTGCACACTTAGGGAATTTCCCCAGGAAGTTTTCCCAGCAGCCAATTTGGGATTGTTTCCCCTTCCCTACTGTCTTTAGAATAAACTGCAGTAGTTAAACACTTGAAGTTCAAGGCCTCACACACAGGTTTTGATTTGAGTTGGGTTGGGGGAGGAGGGAGGAGTGTGGGGTCTTCAATTATTTAACAAGGAACTTCAGCTCCTAAGAACTCAAAAGCCTGTTCCTGCTGTTACCTCTGCCTGAATTCCTGGAACACTATCCTGTTTGGGAATCCTTGCCGACAGATCCTGATTCCTTCCAAAACCCCGTTGCACCGGAGCTGATCGAGAACCAGATGTGGGTCCAGTTTTCCAGCCTGGACAAAACAAAACAAGGATGATTTTAATTTGCATTCATGGAAAACTGTACTTCCAGCTTTTCAGGCTACTCTCCTAAGCCAGCTGTGTGAATCAGGGGATGTGCAGGGAATTCTGCGAGGATACTGCTCAGTGTGACAACTGTCACAATCAAACTGGGATTGGAAGAGGAAGGCCCAGACAGGATGCAGGACTCAGTGCAGGTGAAAAGTAATAAAAAGCAAGAACAATAAATAAAAAGTAATAAAAGTAAAATCTATATATTATTACTTTTTATTTATTTATTTACAAATAAATAAAAAGTAATAAAAGTATTACTTTTAAAGTATTAAAAGTAAAAAAAGAACGAAAAGTAATAAAAAGCAAGAAGGAGGAGCGGCCTGCAGCCCATACCCTCTTCTCGTGGTTGGGGATGATGCAGCGCACGAAGTTGGGGTTGGTGTTGCGGAGCGTGGCCATCAGCTTGGTGAGGGACTCCTTGTAGAGCTGCCCGACGGTGCGGAACATCCCCTTCTTGGTCTTGTAGGCAGAGCCGAAGGCGGTCTCGGTGATGCCGGTGACCTGGTCCAGCCCCACGATGCGATCCACTGGCAAGGACAAGAGGGAAGGGCTGAGCGGCCCCGGGCTCTGCAGGGCCGGCTTTGCAGGAGGAGCGCGAGCGGCAGCGGAAGCTTGGCGGGACAAGGCAGCCGCAGCAGGACCGGGGACACTGTGCACAAGCTTGGGGACCAAAAGCCACAAACTTATCCAGCACGAGAGTGTAGCTTCAGGAGGTACAGACTGAAATATCCAGCTCTTTACTTGCAGTTCTACATGACCAGGAAAGCTGTTTTGTGTATTTAAGTCAACTTTATAGAGATACAATTCCCAGCTTCCAGGCAGCTTTTCTATCTGAGTTCTTACAATGCACAATGTCTGGGTTGAACATTTGGAATTACACATCTGTGCATATGTGCTTAAAATGAGGAGTCACTTATGACAATGAGATAGATTAAACCTGAGTTTAATTTATGTTTTAATAGAAATTTACAGCATAGTTGGAAATAGTGTTATTTCAGTGACAAGAAGGGAAAAATTATCTGCCAGACTTCTGCTCAGCTGCTGTTTGGAAGAGTTCTTCCCATTTTTAAATACACCTGCAAGGAGCTCCCTAACTAAAAGACAAATTTCAAACCAGGAGAACTCCACACCAAAGCACTTCAAAGCTGCCATAAAGCATCACAATAGAGATTTTTCTTTGATTTTATTGAACATTTTGGGTAAGGATCTCAAGGGTTTGTTTTTCAGAAGCACAATTAGAAATGGGACTGCCATCATTAAAACCTTGAAGGTGATTCCATGTGTGTGTCAAGAATTATGTAAACAGTTCACTAAAAAATACACAGGTGGCTTAACACCTCAATAATTACAGCTGATGCTTCTTGGGACTGAGCAAATCCCAGCATTTGTGGGTTCCCCATGAAATCCAAGCTGGCCAGCCAGAAACAAGCAACTGTTTGTAGGCTACAGCTTCAATTGTCATATTATCTTCAAACTCATTTAAACCAAAGCAGAGGGAATTATGCCTTGCTACCAGAATTATCTGACAAATAAGTGACACTATTTAACTTCTTCCTAATATTCAACTGGCCAAAGGGTTATTAAAAATACAGAAAAGGAAAATTAAAAGCAGAAAAACACAGGGCAGCAAGTTTGAATAATCAGTTGTAAGTCTTGGATGTAGAGCAGAGCTCAGATCCTCCACAGGGTTTTGAACACAAGAATTAAACTTATTAGAGAAATAAGTAGGTGGCAAGGTGTTTATAAGATCATATCCCAAATACTTATTTTGAAGCAGAATTCTGTCCCAAATCAGACATGGGATAGAGATTACAGGGGATGAAATGATTGTCAGTATCAGAAAGCTGCACCCACCAGGCCCCACTCAGGGCTGCAACCACTCGGCTTTTTTTCACCGTGTACTCTCCACAATTTGGCAAACAGATCTGATCTTGCACAGTTTTGTTTTGCTCCCCTCTGTGCTCCAGCTCTAGGAGGGTGATTTATAATTCAAACAGGATTATTGGAGTTAAATGTAAGCTCTGCCTCTAGGTTTAAAGTAAATGTGGAACTGCATGACTGGACCCCCTGCTGAAGCCCCTGGAACAAAGCTCTCCAGGGATTCCTTTAGGAACACCACTGGTTTCCTCAGGGATGGGATGTATCAGGAGCAGTGAAAGATAAACCCAAAATCTGAAGGCACAACCTTCACATCCATGTGTTTCTAAACTTGGGGAGAGGAATCCAAAAAGGCTGAGGAGGTTGAATTAAATATCTAAGTGTCCTCAAAGACATTCCAAGTGCATTTCTTCATTTCTCAATACCCCAAAAAACATCTGCAGCTTATATACAAAGGGGAATATTAAAATTAAGAGGTTTTTAAATAAAAGAACAATTCCAACAAGGCCGGAAGAAGTTTATTTCACTTTCTACCCCCACTAAAACTGCAGCACTCATCCTGATACTTCAAACCATTCTCGAGCTCTCCTCCCAAAAGGACACAGCCACGTCCTAAAACATCCCAGAGTTTTGTCAATGTTGGACTGCAGAAAGAAGCTCGATAGTGTTACAAAGCTTTTGCATTCTCTCAAATGCTTGGAGCTACCAGAATTGTCACTTAGAGGCAATTCTACATCTCCTCATGGAACTAGGAAGCAACAACCCTTTTCATCTGCAATGCATAACTGGAGATGCTTTGTGTGTGTGCAGCAGCAGCTGGACAGGAATGCACTGGGGGCCCCACGGGGGCTGGGGGTTTCACCTAAATTCAGCATGAAATGAGAAGTTCATGCAAGCCTACGAGCAAAAATGGTTCTCCTGGAGGTACAACAGCCCTGCCTTTAGTAGGCCTACTGTTTTATATCCATTCACCTGGTGGCTCATGAAGACCAGAAATACTGTCATAGAAACAGGCTCTCTGAATATTCTGAATCTCTAAGGCAGAGAAACAGCAGAAACAGAAAGACAGAAGAGCAGACACACAAGACACTTGAGTTAGTAAAAACAACAGGTTCATCAATTGCAAACACACTTCACTGTGCTACAAAAGCAGTCAGGCCACAACATATTCCATGCACATTTCAATTGTCTGTGGGAACAGGGTTTGAGTGCTTGGACCAAAAACACTATTGCTCTGTGTGTGTCCTCCAAGGGAAAGGAGCAGATCCCCAACCAAAAAGTTCTTCACAGATTCATTAAAGCTGCTCTCTGTGGCTGCCCCAAGAGGGAAACTCAGCATTAACCTTCAGCACCCTCTACATCACAAACTTCATTTCCTCCTCAAGTAACAAACTACAGGGTTTATATTCTGTGACACGTAAATATACTCTAATCAATACACTGTGACGTTAAAAACCAGGATAGAAAAGTCCCTGCTAAGTATTTACGTGGCTGTTTCTGCTTCTTGGAGTCAGTTGGTAAAAGTACTGCTAAATACTTGCAGGTGATGTGCAGGTAAGCTGGCTGAGCAGCAGTGTACAGTTAAAACAGGATTTGATTTTAATATGCAATATCCCAGCACTGCTATTAATGAAATTAATTTTAGGAGATGTGGATTTCCAGGGTACCACCCAGCACTGCACAGGAAATAACTGCGCTGGTGCTCGCAGGAGACAACGTTTCACCAACAGCAAGAACCACTACAGCTGTTCACACTCAGGACTCCACCGCAGCAAGTCCCAACCGAGAGTTTTGGACAAGATTCTACATTAAATTGGAAACAGAGTAACAAGCAATAAGTGAATACCAGTTCCAGTAATGAGCATGAGAAGCAGCTACTCAGAAATGGTACATGTGCAAGGGACCAGAGGTGCAACTCAGCCTCCTTGGTGTACTTTGGGCACTAAATAAAGAGAGAAAATGCTGTAGATATTTACAATGGAGAACTGGATGGTGAGGAGGGAACAGGCATAAAAAAACCCCAAACAACTCATCTAGCAAGGTGAAATCACCAACAGTCCATGCTCAGAGATCTCTTACCATCCTTCCAAAGCTCAGCCACGAATTTGTCCGAGGACTGGTGCAGGAGTGTGGCCACATTGTCATTCAGGGGGTCCATGTTCTTCATCAGCCACTCATCTGCCTTGTAGTCCACCTGCAGAGCAGCCAAAGGCACAGGCTCAGAGGAAAACCAGCTTTAGGTCTTTATTTACCAGCATCAAACAACAGTGGTGTTTTCCTCTTTCTGTCAATGCTCAGAATCACAAAACCACAAAGGTGGGAGAAGACATCCAAGCTCAGAGTCCAGCCCTGCCTGTCCTTACCAAGCCTGGGTGTTCACAGTTTGCTCGCTGAGCCTCCTTAGAACACTTCAAAATACCACAAAAGTTTGTTATGCTTTTGAAAGAGTAAATGGGAGTCTTCTGTAAAATTCAGCAACCTGACTTCTTGCTTACTGACAGCTGGGTGTTCACTTGCTGCCCAGTTTATTGCCAAAACAAGGCTTCACTGGGAAGATGTAAAACCAGCTCTAGGACAGATACCAATTACTCGATCTAAATTACTGGAGAGTAAATTAAGGATGTGCTGCAGCATGATTTTTTTAAATTTCTCTGCAGTATTTACATTTAAACACTTGGTCCTATAAAGAAAACAAAGCTCTTATCTTTAAAGAGCCAAACCTGTGGTTTCCAAATAAACCCCAGCTCAGCAGTTAAAAACTCACTGATACCAACCTGGGTTTCGTCCTAACCCAGGGAGCCCTAAAATTCCCGAAGTCCAGCTAAATCTCTGTGTAGATTTGCATGGTTCTGCTTCAACCAAAGCAAAAGTTGTGTATGTTTGCACCCAGGCTTTGGAAGGAAAGCAGAGTGCTTCAACCTTTCCACAGAAGAATTTAATGTTTAACCCTTACCTTCCCTGCATAGTGGATAATGCAGAAGTCTGCTTTGTCCTTTAGCTGTCTTGGCTTTTGGAACTTGGAATGAGTTCCTTGCTCTTGGACCAATTTTTCCACAAATGTCTTGTCAGTAGCTTTAGGGAACCAGCATTCTTCATCCAGCAGTGCCAACACACCAGGAGGATTTGCCTGAAATGCAGCTGGATTTAATCTGTGTTTGTGGTTTATATACATATATATATGTATTTAAAAGTTTAGTATTTCCAACACAGCACTGAACATCACAACAAGGGTAGTCCAAACTGACTCAAACCTAAATTCAGCTGTGGGGGAGCCCAGGTCAAGAAGGATGTTACGGCTGGCTCACACAAACTCATTCCAGTGTCTGTGGAGACACCACTGAGCTGGTGGTGCTGACCAGAGCCTTGCTTTGTAAGGGTTTATACTCAAAAGGCTCTGAGGGAATGCAAAGTTCCCACATTTGGAGAGAGATGTTTCAATGTGCCTGGCATCACATTTACAGAACAGCTGTGGGGGTACTGAGGTTTGCTTTTAAATTAATAAATAACTTGATGCATTTTAGGCTATTCACCTCAACGTGCACACGGAGGAGCCACGCTTGTCCCCTGAGGCTCTTTGGAGGAGATTTTACCTTCCTTGGAGGCAGAACTTCCTAAGTTCCACACACAAAGTGCAGACCTTGGATAACTAAAACAAGATTTCCCTTTTCCCAAGAAAAACAGGAATGCAGCTTTTCTGCTGGTCAGAATGCACAGCAGCACTGGGAGCTCACCTGCAGCCCGGGACACACACAGGGGCAGGGAGGAGTAACTGCAATGGCCCAGGTTTGATTTTAAAGGTCACAGGTTCTGAGACGGAAAGAACAAACTTTCAACAGCCTCTGTTCTCCCCATCTGCTCCTCCTGCTCTTCAAAGCCTTTTCAGCTTCCATAAATTGGGCAGCCAGAGGAGGATGTTAAAACCACAGTGACTAAAACCACTTTTAAGATCCTGTTTTCCTATTTGCAAGGCAGTTTGCTGAGGGAAAACTCTACTCTGCAGGAAGTTTCAGGAATTTTGCTATTGATTTCAAACGCAGGAAGTTTACCACAAGTCTTGGAAAGATTCTACCTGAGTCCCACAGCTCCAACACCACAATGGCGCAGTTCAATGACACGGACAGGATTAATGACTTCATTAGTACCAGGGAAAAATGTATAAAAATAGCAGCTTCGCATCTCGAGCTCAGTGTTTTACACTGACATAAGGGCAAAATCCCCTCTGGATAAATCCTTTTATTAACAATACACAGTATTTTAGATTTGAACTTCAGCGTTCCAGTTAATTCCCTTTTAATGACAGCTCCACAAGAAATGTCTCATTTGCAGGCAGCAAAAGACACACTCAGCAGTCCAAGCTCTCCTCCTCAGAGCATTATTCATGTGCAAACTTACAGGTCTTTCAATTAAGTCAATGCAAGGCTGCAGATCCAGGCCAAAATCAATGAAGTTCCACTCGATCCCCTCTCGCTGGTATTCCTCTTGCTCCAGGATAAACATGGTGTGGTTGAATAATTGCTGCAGCTTCTCGTTGGTGTAGTTAATGCAGAGCTGCTCAAAGGAGTTCAGCTACAAGAATAACATCAGCATTCAAGAATGAGTCAGTGACAAGATACCACAGATCTGGGAGTCAAAAATTTGACTTTATAAGGAAATTCTCCGAAACTCTGCAAAGTTCAAATATAACGTAAAGAAAAGTGGAAAACAATTACACAAATCTCCATTACAGAAATTATAGTAGGAACAACCATCACACATAGGAAGATTAAAGACTAAATTATGAGGTTTTGGCACTGTGATTTTGGGCTGTCAAAGGTTTTGTACACCCCAAACAAACCCCTCACGTAACCTCAGAACACGCTGCTTCCAGTGCCTCTGCAGTGCGTCCTGATCCCACAAAAACAGGGAAAAGGGAAATCTGAGTAGCGGTATTTCCAAGTACCTCAAAGATTTCAAATCCAGCAATATCCAGGATTCCAATGAAAGATGCTCCCTGACGTTTGGTCCTGTCCAAGGCTTTGTTGATGCGGTGAACGAGCCAGCGGAAGAGGCGCTCGTAGGTGGCCTTTGCCAAAGCTTCCACTGCAAAGTCCGCCTGAAAATCCAAACAGGAAAATTTATTTACCCTGGAAAAGCCATCAAAAGGACACAGACATGGATGTTATCACAAATAACTCAGTAAAAGAAGAAGTTGGATGGAGTTAATACCCGTGAGGAACGAAAACAAGCGGTAGGAACAGGTTGGAGCTTGATCAATGTTAAGAAGAATTTCTTTCTAAACTGTTCCATAAAAACAAAAGGTCTCCAAGTATTTGATAATGTCACAACATGAAAGGATGAAACCAGGAGGAAGTCAAGGAAAGGGAAAGGTTTCTTCTATTCTACAAATGATTTTTACCATATAAGAGCATTTCATAAAGACAGCAAAGCTTAAACAGAGCAGCAAACACTCAATGCCAATTTTCTTTGTTAGGAGCTAATGAGGACCAGCTTCACTTGGTCTTTAAAGCACCTTTTAAACCTTACCTGTTCTTTGGTCTGGGCTTTCTGGACGTAGTCCCTGCCCACTTTGATGCGGGGGGTGAGGATGGCTCGGGTGAACTCCATGACGTTCATTCCCAGCAGGTGGCAGAGCTTCTGTGCGACTGCAAGGGACAGAGGAGGGAGGGAGCGCTGACACCTGCCCGGGCACCGGGGCAGCAGCTCCTCACCGCGCTGCCCGGAGCTGCACGAGTGCCCTGTGACAGTCCCCAGCCCTCAGGGGCTCTGTCCCCGAGGCTGGCAGGCTCTCCAGAGGGACACAGCTGGATGTCCTTGGGGAGCACCGGACTGCACGGGAGTGCAGCTCATTAGCAGCCCCCAGCTCAGCTACAACTGCTTCGTTAGTTACTTTAAAAGGGAACACATCTCTTTTCTCATCCCCGGGAAAAAAGGACGCTATGGGGACATCACACATCAAATCCATCGTCCTAAAGGTGGCCTAAAAACTGGCTCAATCCAGGCAGCTGTGCCAGCACAAAACAGGGATCTGTTACATTGCCCAGGGACCTGAGGACTCCCCACCCCTGGCAGTGCCCAAGCCCAGGCTGGATGGGGCTTGGAGCAGCCTGGGACAGTGGGAGGTGTCCCTGCCATGGCAGGGGGTAGGAATGGGATATCTTTAAGGTCCCTCCCAACCCAAACCATTCCAGGATTCCAAGTATTTTATACAGAATAACAGCACAGGCATCAGTGCACTTTAACAGCAAGAACCCTCCTGATGTCATTCCATTATTTAAATAGTGCTTTACCCACGCCAGCCCTACAGATTCCTGTTGCATCAATCCCTTTCCCTAAACACGTGGCCCAGGAGGCTGGGTGGTTATAATTCCACACTTCTAAAAATGAGAGTGACGCTGAAGATATTTTTGGGTCCAGGGAAGTGTTGCCCTTTAGCAGGAAGCTCTCCACACCACCCAGTAAGTACTTGGCCCCTTATCTTTGTCATCTGACAGCTTCTTTTACTGTCAAAATGAAAAGAAAAAGCTGTTTTTTCAAATCAGCATTGGAAAACTGATTTGCATACCAATACATGAGAGTTTCTGCTGCATTATGTTCTTCTTTAGTATTAAAACCACCATGATTGCCCTCTAACGTTGAGATCCTCTGTGCCCTATATTTGCTGGAAGGGTTCATGACCTGACACACAACCACTGAAATTAGGGGAGTGTCACAAACTGAGCACTCCTTTCACTGGAGCTACAAACAGCAGCATTTCTGTGCTTTGAGTACAAAAATATGCACCAGCACATCAGACTAAACTCACAACCTCAGGGGCCAAGTACAAAGTGCTATCAGGGTCTTTAAATCAAACAAACAAACAGAACAAGAACTTGAAAATAGTAAGTAGCCATGAGCTTGGTGCAGTGACACACTGGATACCATAAAGGAAGAAGGGTCCCCCCTCTCCCAGAGTACTCCAAATACCACACTCAGCTCCTTTCAGAAACCAGGAACATGGAATTTATTGTCCCAACCTTTCCAGTCAGTAATAAACTGTAGTTTAGGTGAGAATAATACCAATAAACCACAGCAGGTGGAATCCTGAGCATCCCATCTGCTGAGCCCCTGGAGGAGGCTGCAGCCAGCACTTCTGAGCTTCCTCTGAAGAAAATGATCCCACTTCCAATGTTCCGTCACATCCAAGGGCAGGAGTGGGTCACGCTATCCCAGCCTGATTCATCTCGCACTTTAAAATGAGTGTAATTCATCTGAGGCTCACAGGATGGTTGGTGGTGGAAGGGACCTTAAATATCACCCAGTTCCAACCCCTGCCACGGGCAGGGGCAGCTCCTTGTTTGCTTATCGTGAGAAAGGGCCACTTAAAAGGTGTGACTGGAGAAAACCCTGACTATCCTGACTCATGTTTTATTACTGCTGGGGTTTGGACAGAAAATTCTGAATTCATTATAAAGCCAAGACACCGAGAAGCTCCTATCAGAGGTGAACATGAACTTCACGAGATTGCTTTGAACTTCTGCCCTCTCAGCAGAAAGGTTCCTGCCCAATCTGGTGAGCATGAAATGATTCTCCAAGAACAGCTTCTCATCCTGCTAACTCACGAAGGCTCTGTGGCTTCCCTGCATCTCTGGTATCTGTACTTGACAGCAGGCTTTGTTTATCTACATTTAGCATCTATGGGGGAGAATTTGCTTCCCATGTTCTTTGAACTGGTTCCCATCTCCACACAAGCTCCTTCCCATCCATGGAGACAATACCTGGCCTGTATCACACCTGGCCTCCAAACAAGAGGAGTCACTATCAGGACACACTGATTTCTCCAAGGAGGGAAACCCCTCACAATGAGATGTGACAATGCAGGTGACAAGAAAAGAGAGATCAGTTCACTCAATCTCTTTGGAAAGATGCAATAACATAGATCACATAACCAAATTTTGAAATACAAGAGGACAAAAATACGCTTTAACTGTGATCTGAGCTTTCCATCCTTTTGGCTTTGTAAGTCAGAATTTTGTATCCAGTACTGTAAATACCCAAGAGTATCAATATATTTATAGTCAGTGTTGTAATTCACAATTTATGTCTAAAAACCAATGGTAATGCAACTAAAATCAAGATAGCCAAGAAGCATCTCTATCTTTCCACATCACACCTTCCACATGGACAAGGACTCAGGTGGGTTCTCTAAACCAGCAGTAAAAGCCCAAAAAATTAATCCCTCACCCATCTTTTCCCCTCACTGCAACACAAAAAGTGCCAAATGCCAAGTCAGTAGCTACGGACCTCTGACCTCAGCCACTGCCCTCAGAAAGGACAGTTTGGAGCACTGCAAGTGACCCATGTGCTCAGCAATTTGGGACAGTTACAGAATGAGACCCAGACAAGAATCTGAGCTGTCCATGTGCAGCAGGTCCTGGGCATGGTGGTTCCCACTGCTCTTCCCACTGATGTCAGTTCTCCAAACTGTCTTTCTATGAAAGCACTGAGAAGTACTAAATAAAAACCTCAAATGTGCCTCAGCAGCTTTTTTTTGGGTGGGGGAAGAAATATATCCTTCAAAATGCTGACTGCATTGCCGGCACTGATAAATTCAGTCTCAGCCACACTGCTGGGACACTCCAGAAATCAGCCTGTGCTAAATCCAGCATTCCTGTCTTCAGCCATTGCACCATGGAAGTTGTGCTTGGCTCCAGGGCTCTTATCATTGGCAACAAAACTGCTCTCAGGAACCAAAGAAAACAAACTGATTTAAGCATGAACTTCTTCCTTGGGCTTAAGTCTTCGGAGAGAGCAATAAACAAGATTACAACCAAAATAGTTGTTCAAAGCTTAGCAGCAATGCAAACAGCATAAATTCCCCTGATGGACACTTCCATTTGTCTGCAGGAGGAGATGGAAGGGGAGAGGTTTAGTAATTGCCTGTTGGTGCCATCAGCCCAGCCTGGCCTCATTTTGGCCCAGAGCACTGCCAAGGATGCTCAGCACTGCTCTGTGCTTGTCAAGATGTGCACTGGACAAACGGCAGGAAGAGAACTCCAGCAGGAGTCAAAGGACACCGTCCAGACGTGAGCAACTCACCAGTGTTCTCTGGCATGGAGGCCTGATCTGTGTTCCTCTCCTTCTTGAAGGAAATGTTTCCAAACTGTAGCACTGAGGACACCACTTTCAGCATGGCTGCGGTAACAAAAGACACGTGCATCAGGTTAATGGCAGAGGGCTCAGCTTAACTAATTCCTCTTGTGCCACTTTCCTTCCAAATTCCAAGTAGAAACCCAGGGAGGAAATACAGTTTGTACTGTGCTTTTTGGGCAAATGGCTTGAATTCAACTCCAGCTGGAGTTAAGAAAACATTTTCTTCAGGCTGTCAAAGACACTGAAGCAACATTAAATTTGGTGACATTAAATTAGCAGAGTGTCTGTGTTTGTGTGTAAGAGAGAAAAGGACACTCTGACAATTCCAGAGGCTCCATAACTTACACAAGATCTCATCGTGTGAAAAGCCCATGATATGCATGGCTTCCATTGTCTCCTGGAAGTTATCCTTGTCTTGTTGCCCAGGGATGGGGATGTAGCCATTAGATAAAAATCTGTAGTTGTTAAATCCTTCAAGCAGCAGGTCAGCTGTATTGGGGGGAAGGGGAAGAGACAGAAAAACAAGCTCAGAAATGCTGTTCACACCCACCCGTGCTCTGTTCTCACTCAATTCCCCAGCTCCGCTTTAGGAAATCAGTTCCTCAGATATGGCTACCGGCCAGGACAGCAGCTTCTGAAACCCTAAAAATACAAGTGCACCTCCCAAGCTGAGGCCAGACTCAAACTCTCTCTCTGCAGCAACCTCCATGAGCTCTTTAATGCATTAAGCCTGCCCACAGAACATTACCCAGATCTCAAATCCCCATCTGGAATATCCTAAAAGGAGGATCTCTACTGAAAGGTAACAGACCCAGGCAGAAATGGACTTAGGGATTGATGATCACCACATCCAGGATGCTGAACACCAGCTTATCTCATACAGGAGGAGTGGATCAATTCTCTGAAGTCTGTATCTTTATTAGTTTCACTTATCACAACCTACCAGAAATTCCCAAGGAGGTGAAAAAAATACCCAGAGTTGAGATAACCGCCCCAGCACTGCGATGGCTTGAAGAAAGCCCCGGGGTTTCATTAAGTTTGGGTTAAATTTCTCTGTAGGCTGGAGGAGATTGGGCTGCCACTGCTGACCAGGGCTGGCTGTTTTCAGCTGGGAACTTCACAGATTCAATCCAAGGATTCCCAGCCAGAGCCTGCCCAAACTGGGCTTTGGCATGGAGGAAACACTTGCTTGAAATGCCAGAGTGGCTCCCCAGCACACTGGATAAAACACAGGAGTTATTTCAGAGCAAAGCTACCTGGCCTCTCCTTCTTTTAATACTCACCATTCATGACCAAAGAATAACTCAAACCTGCCCTGTCCCACTGAAATAACAAAAGCAGCCCCCAACAGCTGAGATTCCCAGCTTACACTTGAGGTGCTCTCCTGCTCCAGCCAGGAGCTGATAGAAGATGTGGAACGTCCGCTCGTCCTTGGCCTGACGGACAGCACGAGACTTCTCCAGCAAGTCTGGAAACACCTGGAGTCAAGGGTCATCTGCAATCTTTGCTTAAAAACGTGCAGAACAAACCAGAGCTCCAGAGCAGCTATGGAATCAGTCTGAGACCAAAGAGAGTTTTAGGGGTAATGTCCAGAGCAGCTGTGGCTGCCCCTGGATCCCTGGCAGTGCCCAAGGCCAGGCTGGACATTGGGGCTTGGAGCAGCCTGGGACAGTGGGAGGTGTCCCTGCCCACAGGACTGGGTGGGCTTTAAGGTCCCTTCCAATCCAAACCAGTCTGGGATTCTGTGACTGGACTAGGTCCAGTATGAACTTTCAGTAAGCAAGAGATTTCCAGTTGAGACTGGTAGAAATGCACTTTTCATCTCAGCAAACTCTTGACATTTCAGCAGTCCCATCCCTTGGCTGTTGCCTGCATTTCCCTGCATTTCCCTGCTCTGTGCAGCCACCACTGTCTGCCCTGGATCAGCTGCAGATGCGGTGACAGGGAGCTCCCATCCTCCTCAATCACTTCTATTGAGGTCATAGCTGAACTCTTAATCCCAAAAACGCAGCAGCAGCTGAACTCAGAGGTCCTTTATCATCCAAAGTGCATTTGTCATTTCTTCCAAGCGTTGCATTTTTCCATAACAATCCACACTGCCTTTAAACAGCTCCCAAATTCAATTTCTGCAGCAGGTAGTGCCTGATTAGCTGCCACGAGCTGTAATCTTATTTATTTTTTTTATTTCTTGATATTCCATACTGTAAAGCAAATGTAGGACAGGGATCTGAAATGACACTGGCAAGGATGAGTTCCTGTGATGGAGAAAAAATTCCCCAAGAGTTAAATCCTCCTGTTTTTACAAAGCTCTGGGCAAAACAATTAATCTGGACCTTCCTAAAAGCTGCTGTCAGTCCTGTGCTGTGGTGAATGAAAAAACACCACTTATAATTGCAGCATATTTTGAATAACTACAGATCTTTTCCCAGCCTTATTGGGAAATCACATTTTCTGACAATTCCAAACATTTAATGCACTTCAGATCAAGCTGTTCAAAAACACAGGAACCAAATGGAAGCTTAACTACAGCACTATTTATCATCAATATTCACTTAATGTTGCTTACCAAGACTTCCAATTTCATCACTTTATGACCACCCCACTGCTATTCTCCCAGAGAACAGGCTGAACTCAGAATCACACAATACATTTTTAGCACAGATAAAACTTCAGGGAAGGGCTTTCAGTGCCAATATTTCTACTTGGTTTTACACTCATAAATAGAAACAAATCTCAGAGCTAAAACTGAATTGGCTTTGGTATTAATTATAATTAATTCAGTATAATAGAAGACCTTGTGTTATTGAACCTTCATGGGCATCTAGAAGAGCTGAGCAATCAGGAGGTGGCCCAGGTCTGTCACTGGATCAGGAGCATCCCTCTCCAGGCAGGAGCTGCTCCCAGCCAAGCTCCTGGCACGACTCGAGGCTCAGCTTCTCCTTAGGAAGGCACTGGGGGATTCGCAGAAATGTTTCCAGAGCAAGCACATTTTACATGGTTCCCCTTTTTAACACACCCTGGGTTTAAGGCCAGGCTGAAAATCCAGCAGGTTTGAGAGTGTGGAATTTGGGAGTTTAGGATTTCGGAGCACGAGGAAGCCGCTGAATCGCAGATATTTGATCGGCTGTTTTGAAACAAAGGCAGGGATGGATGCTGCCAAAGGAATGTCCGAGCGTGGCAACCTTCCTCTGCATTCCAGTGAATTCTAGGGTTAAAAGCAAAACAAAGCAGGGAACTTGCATTTTGCAAGGATGTGGCAGGAAAAAGGATACAGGTCTCAATGTTGGCCCCAACAATGTACCCAGTGACATCGAAGTTAATCCGGATGAATTTGCCCTGCAAAGAAAAGAAGATTTTTTCATAATTAATTTGTGTTTTATAATTAAGACAATTCTGTCTATATCAAACGTAATCCAAATGCATTCATGGGTCAAGGATTTCCCAAGTTCAGATGAAACCTTTCCCCTTCCATGTGGCTCAGCCACCATTCCAACGGAGCACGTTGCACACAAACACACTCCAAAGATTAAGGAACTCCTAGTCCAGATATATTTGGAATCCAGATTTAGGAAAAACTCCTCAGAACAAGAGGCTCAATTTTCCCTGAGCAAACAATCTGGCAGAGGTGGGAAGCTGAGATTCCAAGTGTGCACATTTCTGTAGCACTGTCTGGTGCCTGAAGGTGCTTCAACTCCCAAATCTCAGGTACTGCCTGGCTCAAAAGATTTCTCCTTCCTTTTCCAAAAGGCCTCCATGGTCTCTCTTCTGCAGCACTTGGTAAAGAAAGGAGCAGATTAAACAACAGACCCATTTCTCACACACACCTCAAATAAACAGCATATTTCCCACATGTGCTCTCCCACGAAGGGCAGCTTGTGGAAATAAAGCAGTTGCCAGCGGATTTTTATTCCAGTTTTAGGTCACCTCAGTTCCCCCATCTGATCTGCCACTTGCCTACAAACATTCCCAACAGGACAACAGGCTCTGGTTTGGAGCTGGACCACTTTTAACTACATCACCCCCGTATTTCCAGTTTGTGCTCATGAAATTGTTTGGTATTGCCCTGGCTGCAAAAATGTGAACAACCAGCAGGAACATCCAGTCCTACACTGGGCTCTCCATCCTCACTGCACCCACCTTCCACACTCCTCTATCCACATACATCATTTTGAGACAGGCTGGAGATCAGGGAGCAGACGAAGTTTGCTATCCCCTGTCTAAGCTCTTCTCCTGACAGTATCTGAACCCAGGCACCTACTAAAATCCTTTACAGAGCCCTTTGGAAACTGCTCTTACAGTCTGGATCCAAACCCTCCCTTACCTCCAGTCTGACTGGTGCTATCAGTTTGCTAAAGCCAATTCCTGCCTGGCAGATCCATTCAGCTCAGGGACTGTACTACTGATTTTCTTCTTAAATATTCTACTCCACAACTTGCAGGGTACCTGTCTGACAGGAACGGCCCAAGATAAGCAGTATTATTCTGTGGGACCACAATAGGGCTTGGCCTGTCAGGGAGCAGCTCCTGAACTCAGATTTCTGGGTTCGAAGACACACAACACCCTCAGCTCAGCCTGTTCCTACAGCATTTCTCCCTTCTGCTCAGCAACAACCCCCAAAAGCTGTATTTACACCTGGCACAAAGAATGAGCTGACATTTTACTGCAACTCAGGCAGCAGAACAGACATCTGAGGCACATGTCAGCCCCAGCAGGGCAGCAGTGGCAACAGACACCTCACCCAGAACAGGCACACAGAGCCTGGGATTTGCCATGGTACAGGTACAAACAAACATGAAGCATTACATGAGCTCTAGGCAGTGGCTTTTTCGGATAGACTTTGGAACCATTTTGCTCCGTTTCACCCTTAGAAGTTCACTCATTTCCTGCTGCCAAGTTAGCAGTTCCTCCAGCAGAAATAACTGAGAGGAGATGCAGTCACTGAACAAGGTGACACATCGGAAGAGGGACCCACACTCCCCGCTTCCAAGCTCAGGCATCACTGGAGAGGCCACTTATCCAGTTCATCTTCTTAAAAGCACAGTTTTAACACAGCCTTTCAGCTGGCACTGGCAAATCTGGCTGTGGAATCTTTAATTTATCATTCAGAGGCTGCAGTGATGCTCATCTAAAGGCTGAATTCTGTTGACACCATCACAGCACTGAGTCCAGGGCTTTGGAAAAACCACATCAGAGGGAAGCGTTCAGTGCTGCCACATAAATCCAGCAAGCCCACTCTCCTACCCAATGCAAACCAGAGATTTATTCCCTAAAACACAAGAGAACTGCCCTTGGTAGAAGAAAAAAGAGGAAAAAATAAAATCCTTTGGCCACTGGCCTTATTTGAGTCCTCCCTGGTGTTATCAGGAGCAGGGGAAGGCTGTCAAGCCTGCACGGCTGAACAACAACACCTCTCACTTGGTGGGAGGAGAGAGATTTTTTAAGTCAGGTTTTAAAATGGCTGTTAAAGATGATTTTTTTCTGCATGAGATGAGACCATCTGGAATGAATTATACTTGCTCCTTTACGAAAACAGAGCTGGAGCCATCAGAGTGATTACGTTCATGATGGCAATGCAGAGCTCAAAATAACACAAACCAGATGCTAACATCTTTTAGGGAAAAAAGTATTCTCATTAAATTAGTACAGCCTCTGATGGATTCAAGACAGGTAACAAAGTAGAATCATTGAGCAGTGAAACCTGTTGATACCATAAATCCTGCACCCAGCTTCTATAAGCACCAGGCAATATTATAAATAACAGGGCTATAAAATTTAAAAAGCTGAATTTCTACAAAACTCTGCTCTCCCTTCTCAGCTGGAAGGGCTTGATGGATCCAGTCGTCCAGTTTTCCAGAGTTCTTATCACTGGAGTTGAGTTCATGCATTATAAATCCAAGCAACTGTTGAAATGTCAAAGGCAGACAAGAAATCTTTCATTTGTTCTGTAAATTTTAGTGCTGTTCTCAGAAGAAAAAGATTTAATGCCTCCTGTACACTTCTGAAGTTGTGCTAAAAACATCTTCCCCCTGAAATAAGAGATGGCTTTTTTCCTTTTTTTTCTTCAAAGGAAAGGAAGTTCTAAGAAGTGGTAAAAAGCTATTTATTCACCCTGAGTTCCACCACAGTTTTTAAAACAATGGAACCCATCAGAAGTGGTTATCAGCCACCAAAACACTCTGTGAACTGGAGGCAGGGACCCAACAAAAACATGAAGCAGCTACAGCAGGGCCTGACACCTGGGGTAGGTCACACAGTGGCTTTTTGACTTTCCTGCAGTAAATCAGTAAATTTAGATGGGTTTTATATGCAAGTTCTGTGCTTCTGTAGAAATTCAGGATGTTTTCTCCAATCCAACCAATTGATCAAGTCACAGCTATGGACAAGAAGGCTGCAGGCTTCCCCAGTTCCATGGGGATGCCACAGTTCTCCTCACTTCACAGGAATCCAGCAGGATTTGTGCACACAAGCCCCAGCTCAGCTCCCCAGCACAGTTACATTTGTTAGATTACATCCAGGGATGGCTGGAGTTAGAATAAAATAATGTTTTGCCAAGAGCCAGTGAGGAGGTGTCCAGTGACCCCCAAAAACGCAGAAGGCACTGTGAAAGAACCTGGATTCACGGAGGAAGAGAACAGAGAAAGCTTCTGACACCAATTAGAGAAATACCTAAAAAAAAGTGGTTTCTCCACAAGCAGCAATCAGGTTTACAGACTCGGAAGGGACAAGGAGGTACTCACAAAGCGGGAGGAGTTGTCGTTTTTCACTGTCTTTGCATTCCCGAAGGATTCCAGAATGGGATTGGCCTGAAGCAGCTGCCGCTCCAGCTCCCCCTGAAACCACACAGACAGAGAAATAAACAGATTTATCACAGAGCACCTGGGCTGCAGGGGTCAAGCATTCTGCCTCTCCTGACAGTCACTCCCCCTGGCTGGGGCAGTGCCACCACCTCCAGAAGGGGATTCTCATCCTTCCTCTCACTCCCAAATCTGCCGAGTCTCCTCCATCCAGGGATGAACGTGGCTGGATTTTTGGCCATGTTTTTCTGGCTGGGGTTTGTTTATTAAAACACACACACAGACACACACAGACAGAGCAGGGACCAGAAAGGACTTGATGGATGTTGAAAGTCACTGAAGATGGAAAAGAAAATTCACATTTAGGGCTAATGAAACCAGGCACAGACCTTGAGTGCTTAAGGGGAGAAACCAATTTAACTGCTTAAGGTTTCAGTGCAGGGTTATTCTTAAACTTCATGTTGATAATACAGCTGGGACACCTATTTTCAAACTTACAAATACCTATTTTCAAACGTACTTTCAGGTCAGTGAAACTCCCCTTCAGTCAGCCAGACCGAAACTCATCTCATTGCAACACCTCTGACCTGCCCACACCTGAGAAGGCCAGAACAGCACAGCAGAACTCAGCAACACCAATTACAAACATCACTTTCGAGTTGCTCAACCCAGCCAGCATTGCTCAGGATGTTTAATGCATTTGTTAAATGTTTCTGTAAGTTCTGGCCAATGAGTTTAGAATTTGAAGTACTTATCTCAAGGAAATTGCACAACAGCTTTTTTAAGTGCTGTCCGTGAGGAGGTCTGCTAACAAAAAAAGTCTGTGCTGCTTCCAAGAGCCCAGGAGGCACAAATGTACACAGGAAAATATATTGTCTTCCTGCTCTGAAGGATGGTTTGGGAAAAAAAAATAAGAAAGTGAAGCTGTCTGGAATGTAGTCTCCAAATCTGACGTTTGTGTTCATGAACCTGCTTTTTCCAATTATTTATAGTCTGGATGAATAAAGGCCCCAGACCTAGCATCAAAGAACAGGAAACATTAAGTCTCCTAAGGCTTCCACACGAGGTCAATTCTTAGACAGAAACTCTAAAAATTCACTACTTAACACCTAAAAGAGTTTTATTTGTATATTGAAATATATTTCAAGCTCTCCTGGAAATAAATGGCTGCTCCTTCTTCCATGTGACCTCAAGTTATCTGCTCAGAAGTTGCTTGCTTCCAAATGTATTCCCTTTGGGACTACATATTCCCTGAACTCAGGAGTAAGTAAAGAAGGAATAAATGCAGAAGGAATAAATGTGAGTGTTAGCCCAGAGCACTCAGCAGTGCCACGGCAGGGCTGCCACGGTGACAGTTTAAAAGCACTTTTAAACTGACAAAAAACCTGCAACTGGAGAAAACCTAGATGCCTGTTATACCCACTCCATGCTGCCTGCAATTGATATTCTCCAAGTTTCCCATGTAAAAGCCTCAGGTCCTGGGAATGCTCCCACCTTCCCTCCCGCTCCCCTCTCCCAGCGCGCTGCCGGCTCCTGCGCGCACACCAAGATCCAAGGGAGCATTCCTTCATCACTCATCTTGGGATAAACCCCAGCATGCCCAGCAAAGGCGGCCAGTGTGGCACAGCTGGCACGTCCAACTCTGAAATATTTTGGAAAAGAAATCCACTGACTGCACAGCGACAGCTCCGTGGGCACGGCTGCGTCCCGGGAGGCGCCGGCACCGCCTGGGCTGGGGCTGTGCAGGGCAGCACTGAACACGTTCACCCAAATTCTCCGAGTGGAGGCAGGAAGGGCTCAGCAGCTCGTTCTTACAGTCATCCCTGAGGAGCTGAAGGCAGCAGTCGGGTCCTCAGCTGTGGGTGAAAACCATGGGAACGAGCCACGCTCGGTGCTGCGCACACAGACTCGTCACAGCTCTCACCAAGGAAAGCAAACTCCTCGCTGCGGAAAAAGGCTCCTGATTCAGGAGTTTTCCTCTCTCCATGGACTGCTTTCAGCCAAAACCAATTCTCTGTTTGAAGAGCTCAGTGTTTTGCAAAGACACTGAACTCCAGAGTGTCAGTTTGGCCTCCGGGCACAGCTCCTGCGGGGGCATCTCCCCAGAACTTGGAAAAAGCAGTATGGGAATTGTGGGAAGAGTGAGGTCATGCAATAGTTCATGCAGGGCACCACAAAGACAAGGCCAGGTTGTTGTCTCAGTTTCAGAAGAACCAGCCCAGTGACTGGGTTTGGGGGAGGCCTGGGGGAGGCAGGGGAAGCTCCATGCTACTCACATACAACAGGGATCCACTCTGGAGTTCCAAATGACATTGAAACAGAGACGTTAATGATTCCACGGCTTTTGCAGCATCAACAGCTCGGGATTAGCATTTTCCACGGACACAGTTAAAATGTTCACCAACAAACGTTTTGTGTCAACCCTGACACGCCAGCTCTAAGCAAAGGGAGGGTTAAAGCAAACACCACTCCGTCTGCTTTGGGACTTGACAAATAGTTCAGTAAAAACCCTCAGAACTGACTGATGTGTGCAAGGAGGGAGGGTTAAGTTAAATACTAAGAATGTCTGCAGCTTCTGAAAATGAGACCACGGGCTCAGACACACAGTTGGGTTGCAGAGTTTAACGTGGTACCACACACTCCCAGAGGCATCACAGCTGTCCAGGGATTGCTTTTTGCATCCAGTATACCACACCTGAAGCTTCCTTTACTATTTCCCTTTGCACGACAGTCACACTGCATTAATCTGCTCCAGAGGGGAGAATTCACCCAGCTAAACTAACCCAGGGCAGCTGCTTCACTTTCCAAGGTTGGTTACATGCTGAGGAGCTGTTGCAAAGCTTTTTCTTTATTTAAAAGCTCGTGCCCAGGACAAAGGCATCACTTACGAGCTTGGGTTCGACTGGAGCATTTATCTCGTGGCAGCAATTGTTTATCCCTTTCCACAGCCCTGCCCTCAGCTTCCACCTAAGCCTCCTGCAGGTGAACTCCACTGCACTGGAGCACTGCAATTCCTCCTCTCATCCAGAAAAGTGGGATCAGACAGCAACTGCTGCTGTCCCCAGGGACAGGGGGATCAGGAGCAAGGGATGGGCAGCATTATCTGCTCAGCAGCTCCAGCCAACCTGAGCAGTGAGAGCAGCTGGAGCTCAAATGAGCAAACATCAATTCAGGCAGCAGATCCCACTCTGCTCACACCACTCGTCCTAGAAAGTCAGGGGAAACTCTTGATTTCAGAAGACTTTTGGTTATGGCAAGCCTTTTACACTTGAGATCAAAGTCTTCACTGGTGATTTGCAAAGCTATAGAAATATCCAGACAAAACAGTTAATCAAAAGAATTCTGTAGCTTCCATTAATCCAATCTTTTATTTAGTGCTTTCTTTAATATTTAAAAAGTGTTCTGCACTCTCTCAGCAGCACATTACCCAATATACACACAGAATTTTGGAGGAAGGTGGCTGGAGAGAGGGCAAACTTTTCACTTCAGGGCTTGAAAGTGGTTAAAAGTCCTTTGCAATGCTGAGAAACTCAGGAGCTGCTCACTCTCCCAAAGCCAGTTAAATATTTCCAAAATTCCCTATTAGCTGAGTATTCCTTCAAGGTTTCCCACATTATCAGCACAAAGAGAAGAATATACATCAGTTCACCTATTTAATTTTAAAAGCATTAAAAAAAACCACTTGCCTGGTGTTTCACGGGTTTGGGTGATTCGGGCTGTTCATTGCAAACAAACAAATGATAAGTTAGCAAGCAGGCATTCCAGCTGCACGTCACATCCCACATCAGCACTGTCAGCACATTTAACTGCACACTCACTTCACAGAAAGTTTCACAGAAACTGCCCAAATTCATTTCAGAACAGAAGTTATTGGCATGTGCAAAACACTGCAACCTGTGCTTAGGCAAAGGACTAATTACACCCGAGATGACAGACGGCCCTCGGGCAGCGAGGAAAAGGGCAGGAGTGGCATTATTTGGGCACTGCTTTCAAAATCAACCCCAACACCAAGTCCCTTTCTCAGCAGCCTTGGGCACTGTGAGGAGGTTTGGATGGAGGAGATGATCATCGTCCTTCAACACTCACAGAGGTTATGGAACAACACGAGGGAGGCCACACAAAGGAGTCTGGGGGGTGGTTTTGCTCTGTACTACAAATATTTAAGAAATGCAAACCCACATTCGAGACAAGACCTTTGTTTCTTTCTTACAAGCACCACCACGAGCAGCAGCACAACCTAAAACTGGAAATTTTGCCAGCAAGGAGGACAAAAGGAACGTGAAGGTAATAAAGTAAAATAAAAACCCTTCAAAATTCAAATCTGCACAGCTTCTGCAGAAATTTTCAATTCCATTCTTTCTTCCTTGGCTCAGTCTGTGAGTTTAATAATCTTAAGCTTCATATCCGAGACCCTGGGGCAAAATATTGTGGAGAAACACACACAACAAGAAATTTTTATACCAAGCCAAATGAACTCCCTCTTTCTGTGACTCTTATTTTATTAGTGCAGAATGACAGATTCAGGCAGAGGTCTGCAAAGCAGCTGGCAGAGGTTTGGCTTGTCCAGGTAAGTAATGTGAATTTTCAAAGCTGCACTCTACTTGCCAGGAAAAGATTCCCTCCTGGAATCATGGAGGAGGACAGGAACAGCTCGGAATTCAGAGGAATTTAATTTGTTTTTATTTAGAAAAGATGAACTGCACTCTTGGGTGTCCACTCTTGTCCTACTAGAAACAGAACTGAGCACAATCAGACACAGATTTGACTCCTCTGTGGTTAAATTAGGGCGGTTAAAGCCCACTTGGGAAAGCCAGGGCAGCTTCAGCCTGAGTGAGCCTACCTGAGATCCTGTCCTTCAAAAACTAATTCTGCTTCTTTAGAAATTAATAAAGCAAATTAAGCAATTGAGCATTTCAGCTACCCAGGCAAACGCAGCCACTGAAAGCAATCACTAACCTGAAAGTACCCGTAATGAGTTCTAAAGTTTAAAATAGCACCAACGTGAAAGCTGGGGTTTAGTGAAAATAAAGGCAGTTTGGGGTGAGAAAGCTCTGGGGAAACCTTAGAGCCCCTTCCAGTACCTAAAGGGGCTCCAGGAGAGCTGGAGAGGGACTGGGGACAAGGGATGGAGGGACAGGAACGATGGAGTGGCCTTAAGCTGAAGAAGGGCAGGGTTAGATGAGATATTGGGAATAAATTCCTCCCTGTGAGGGTGCCAGGCCTCATTTATAACCCACTGCCAAGCACCTCTCCCTGCCCTCCATTGCTCTGGGGAGCGCAGCCCCTATTCCCAATTTTAGGGGCTGCTGCAGTCCCACCTGGCTCTGCCAAACCCCGCCATCACTGACGTTTCTCTTGCACATTTCCACCACCGCCACCTCCTCCCCACGCTTCCGAGCACAGTGCCCAAGACAACATCTTGGGATTCCACGGGAAATGAGACACTGGGGCTACAGATCCCACACTCAAAAATCAGGACTCATTACCATTACAGCTGAAATTCCAGCCCCTGTGGCTACCCTGTGTTATTGACTCGACTTCCAAGCACGATGTGCTAAGGGCTGTGCAGGACTTTGTCAGCTCTAAGGAAAGAGGGGTTTGGGGCCTCATGGACAAGCAGCTGGATGCCAACCATGCCAGGCTGTGCAGGGGATGAGCAGGGATGCTCCTCACAGAGGCTGAGCATTTCCCCACCTTCCCAGCTGGAGAAGGTACCTGGTGAGCCCCAGTGACATCAGTGCTGCTCTGAGGTGTCAGACTGGGGCTGCTCCTTTGCTTTGTTCTATTTTTACAGCACTCTGTCAGGCAAATCAAAGTTAACCCTAGGCTTAGCATACAAATTGCTTCATTAAAAAAAAAAAAAATCAATGAGACATTCAACAGTCCCAGAAATATGCATGTCACTGATAATTATCTGTAACAGGATGGATACAAGTCATGGATTAATTTAACAAGCCTATTTAGCATCCTCTTGTGCACAGGGTAACGCACAGCTCCTACAGACTGTGGATCACCACCAGCCCTCCACAGCTTTCTGATGAATATGCAAACAGGACCAAATTAGGGCTGCTTCCATAACCCCATTCTGACACTTCCCAACCTTCCAGCAGCACCTGTGAGGGTTAGACATTCTTTGTTTCCAACATACAACTAAAAACAATTGCTGCAGAACAAGGGAGACTCATTTATATTTTCAAAATTGGTTTGGTGACACAAACTTTCTGCATTTTTCATGGATATCTGGCAAATTCAGTGCTCACTGTGGTACTGCACTGAATGAAGGGCACGACCCAAGACTTTTATTCAGGACACTCCCCTACCCCTATTCCTTGTGTTCCACATCCCAGCTTTCCCCTTTCTTTCCTGTGCCTTCACAGGCTCCCTGATCATCTCCACCCCTCAAGATTTTCAAAACTCAGCTTTACAAGAGCTTGGGCAATGCAATCTCACTTTGAAGGAAGGCACATTTTGAAAGGTGTCTGGACAAGAGGCTTCCAGAAGTGTCTCTCAGCCCAGGGTATTCCAAGCTGTCAACAGTACATTTAGAAATAGCTGGTGCAAACCCTGCACAATTCCCTTCTCTCCAGAAACCTGTTGGCAATTTTACTTCTGTAGAAATTTAAAAAATACTGGGTTTGTTCAAGGCTGCATAGGGGTAAAGCCAAGAGTATTCATAAATCAAAACCTCCACAGAAAACCAGTTCTGATGGATGATGTCCCAAACAGTGTCCCCCAGAGCCACAACCTCCCAACGCACGTGGCAGAGCCGTGAACACAGCCCTGACACTGCTGATGCTCCAGTCCTGAGAAACCTCCTGCTCAGGGCTGCAGCCCACAAGTGCAGAACTCTCAGGCTGCTCAGGAAACACTTACAAAGACTAATTTCCATCTTTTCTGTGTGATAAACCAGCACCAGTCTAAGTATCAACGCACAGACTCACATTATTTGCTCTTGATTAAAGCAAAAATTCAAGTTTCCCCATACACTTCACTAGATTTCTCCAAATCTACCTGCAGCCATTCCTTCTCTCCCACTTCAAATCCTTGACTTTTCTTTCCTTCACAGACTGGTCAAAAGTCATCTCGTGTTCCGACATGTTTGAGCCTTGGCACATTCAGGAATGTCTAAATATGAATTAATATAATCTGCACTAAATTGACAGATGTTGTAGCTGCTACAAGGGGGAAATGGCCTCAAGTTGTGCAGAGGAGGTTTAGGTTGGATATCAGGAGAAATTTCTTCACTGACAGAGTGGTTAAACATCGGAACAGGCTGCCAGGGAGGTGATGGAACCAGCATCCCTGGAGGGGGTCAGAAAATGAGTGGAAGTGACACTTCATGGGATGGTTTAGTGGGAATGGGGCATTGGTCAAAGGCTGGACTTGATCTTGGAGGTCTTTGCTGCAATTCTGTAAGTCTCTAATTCTAGAATTCTAGAAGATAATGTAGTTTGAAGCCACCACAGACACCTGGATTGCCACTGGAAAACCAGGCACGTGCCAGGTCTGATTACAGCAAGACACTGTTTGGAGCAAAGCTGAATTAATATTTCACTGCAAAGAGATCCAAGTGCCCATAACAACAAATATTCAAACCCATTCCTGTTTTTTAAAAGCACAGAATCACTAAAAATTCAGTGCACATGTTGAAGCCTGGCAGGAAATCTAAAGAAACTTCTATATAAATCAGAAGCTTCTATATAAGTAAGTTTCAAGCTACCAAAAAACCCAATATTCTCAGATATAAAAGTATATACTCACTTGTTTATAGTGTAATAAAATCTGAGCTTTTAATTAGATGCTGGCTTCTAGATATAGCAAGTCTACAGCAGTTTTTAAGATGGATGATTTTTCCCATTCACAAGTTAATTCTTGAAGGCACAGAAAGCGTCTTCACAAATATAGTACCGAAAACTGCATCCAGTGGGAACTAAATTCAGTTAGAATTGCCTGGGTTTATTGAATTTTTTTGAAAAATGGGGTTTATTGCATCAGAAAGCTTTGCTTTTATTTGTATAAAGCCTTTAATTTCACAACAGCAATTAAGCAGCTGACATGGAATAGAAATTTTGATGTAACTGCTCATTTCAGCCACTGCTAAAGAGAAAATAATGGTTGAGACAAAATTACACAGATTATATTACAGTTTATCTTTAATTAAAGAAAAGTCATTTTTTTCAAATGCAAAGGTGGTTGTTTGCAAAAAGAGCAATAAACAAATGAGAAAACATCCCAACTTACAGGAATATTATGGTCCTTTCTTCCTTTATGGGAGGAAGCAACATGAGCAAGGTACTGGATAACCTTCTTAGTGTTCTCAGTCTTCCCGGCACCAGATTCACCTCTGCAAAACAGGGCAGACATTTTCCTCAAAATTCGTCTTCAACAACTCAGCAATCCTTTGTTTACAGCTCCTCACTTCGTCCCATTTATGGCTCTGACCGTGCAGCAGATCTTCACTGACCCCCTAAACCCAACAGCAGGGATGTTGCAGGGAACTACAAGGTATTTGTTTAAAATCCTTCCTTCATCCTAAAGATCTCCTGAGCATTAGGATGTTGATACAAGGTGTAACATCAGTTTGATTAAGAGCTTTTGGCTTCATGCCTGAACTCCTTTGCTACCCAAGGTAACATGAAACACTTGTCCCCTGCCCTGATCACTGCAGACAGAATTTTTCAGGGCGCAGATACATTTTTATTTTTAAATCATGAGATATATATATATATATATACATACACACACACTTTTACACTTAGCATGATTTTAATATATTTTATGTAACAGGATTTGGTTATGGGAATTTCCAAGTTAAGGGAAACACTCAGTACCTTTAGGAGCCAGAAATACAGTGCAGTAAAACACACTTTAAACAAGAGATTCTTTCCACTGCCTGTCTCAGACTCTTTGCTAGGTTAGAAATGTATTTAAGGCCACAGGGCTACATGAAACCATTACGAAATGAATTTATCAGTGCAGAGTGGCAGAGTTCACAGATCAATAAAGATAGCAAATGCACATTTCATTTTTAAGCCAGAGGTGGATTTAAAGCAGAATATGTTTAGACAGAATTGATGGAGAGGTTTACAGGAGATATTCAAGGCAGGAAATGTGACCAAGTTCACACCCCTGCAATCACAAATGATGTTAGTATGGCTCTGAAAATGACAGTTTGGGGTTTTTTTTTCTAACCTAGGTCTGATCTTCAGACAAATCCACCCCCCAGAGGGATGCAGGTGTGCCTCAGGCAGGACTCAATGGCTGCAAACCACTGGAGGAAGATTTCCAGGGAGACAGCGACTGCCATGAACAGCTCTGATGTGTGGGAAGCTGAAAAGGATTTTATTATGGGGATTTGCATGGAAAGAGTGGAAGCACTCCTGCCATTCAACAGTTGTTCAAAAATTAACAGTTTGGAAGCCAACTCCTTTGTAAGAATGACAAGCACACATTTTCTCTGCCTGCTTATTTCTCCTCTAAGCTCCTTATAATGGAAATGTTCATTTACCAGGGGAACTTCAGCACCTTCTTTTGCAGCCTTTTTCATCGTGCTGTACACCCCAGTCTTGTGGCTAATCTGCATTTGCTTAGGGATTCAGCACCTCCAGACCTGCACTTCTGGATCAGATAAGAGCTGAGGAGCATCCCCATCCTCACACTGCACTCAGCAGCTGCAGAAAGGAGACGAGAGAGCTCTTGGAATTTTAATTCTGTAGATACAGGAAGGATATTGATACCACTCCAGATTTTTGAGAGAACAGACTCAAACACTCTCATTGCTCCTCACCTTCCAACACTAAAATCACAGAAAATCCATGGGGAATGGCCCTAAGAGAGGGGAGCCTCTGCTAAGGGATGGCGGGATGGGCATTGCTGCACCCAGGAGCAAGAACCCTCACTCACAGCAGCTCGTGGGACTCCTCACAAGAGCTTCAGGTGAAACAGCTTCTGTTTGACCTGACAGAACAGCAGCAGCCCCCAGGTTTGGCTGGAAAACCCTGGACAAAATGGGAGCTGTGGGATATTCCACAGCCTCACTGACCCGGCTGTGGCTGCACTTCCAGAGGGTTAACCAAGGGCCCCTGTTTTATTGGTGGCATCTGCTTCTTGGAAGCAGCTCCATCAGTCTGTCTAAAACCACTTTGGTTCCATTTCTCCTCACAATCACTGGAAAATACCCCAGAATATGAAAGATTAGAAAGCACTGCACTCAAAGCTTTCCAGAGACAGAGAGGGGAGTTCCCTGCAAACTTGTTGACTGGGCTGGCTTTGCTCAGTGCATGGAAAAACCTGGAAGGTCCTACCTGAAAAGCTGGTTGCAAAGGAGATTACTCTGAGAATTGGCTAATGGACAACTGGGTTTCCTTTTTGCCAAGATACCATCAGTGTGAAACCCAGAAACTGGGTGTACTTTGGGACTGCTACAAGTGGAACAACAACACCCTCTGACTTAATGAAAAATCCCATTTCCACCCAGCCCAGAGTCCCCACAAACAAGACAAATGTGAATGCTGATAAGCAGGAAAAAAACCCCCAAACCATCAGGTGCCAATTCTTGCTTCTCAAGTCTTTATTTCTCATTTCCCTTTCACTGCAGTGTTTACATTAACATAATGCATGACCATGAGCAATAATAAAAGCAGCTTTGCCTGTTTCTAGATGTGTATTAAAATATGCTAATGCTAAAACTATTCCAGCAGGTAAGAGAAGTAAGAAGCGCAGCAAAATATACATTTACATTTTAAAACAACACAATTTGTTCTTATTGTCAGCAGAGCTTGGGAATGCACTATTAGCTGTGCCTGTAAAGCTAGAGAAATAATCTTTTCTGTCAAATCACAAGAAGAAAGTTTATTACTTTTTAAAGGAGGGAAATCTCCTCTAACACATGCAGTGCAGAGAAGCTGGTACAATAAATACAGCTCAGATGTCAGCTTTGGAAAAGGGCAGCACAGGGTTGGAAGAGTCAGCTGCAGGCACACCAGCAAAGCTGCACAAGCACAGGAGAAGCAGGAATGAAACACATTCCTTGTGTTAAAAACCCTCTAAGTCTAACAGAGGGGTATTTTAGAGAGTCTTTATGCGAGACCTCATTCAAAAGCAACACGGATGTTATCATCCCAGTCCTGCTCTCCCTGGAGCTTACAAGAATTCCAAATATTTCCTGCAGCATCGTGTCAAATAGCTCTGCTGCCATATACTATGAAAGAATTAGAAGATTTAGGATAAAGTCCTTTGCATTTATAGGAATAATGACTTCTGCATACTTTGGTTCCTTCCCAGGAGTGCAAACACGTGGATTATAAAAATAAATTAAAATCTTCTACCTCTATCAACCTGCCCAAAAAAGGTAAACTCTGAGTAACACCAAGTACAACAGTTATGGAATGGGGATGGAATCATGAAGCTAAAGCTTAACTTTTTCAAACTCTTGTTTTAATACACCTCAATCTGTTACCATAAACTGAACAACTAAAGCCCTGGGCTGAGAACCAGCCTTACCTCAGTCAGTGGCAGCCCTGCTAAAACTGCACGAGGCTCATTATTTCACCTCCTTCATTTCAGGCTCAGCTCCACTGGTAGAATCAAAACCTTATGGGGCTGAATGGAAACGCTCAGCCCCAGCCTTGGGCTGTGCCAAACAGTGCTCCCAAGGAAACAAACCCTCCTTAGCTATAGCTGGAAGTACAAGGCTATTCCATCACTTAACTGAGGGATCTCTCCCTTGGAAGCCACCTTCCAGGGACAGGTCAAACAAAGTCTGACACTGACTGGTGAATTTATGCAGGATCCCATGTCCAAGTGCTCTTCCCTGGAGCAGCAAAGCTGCTGCTTTGAAGCAACTTCATGCACATTTAAAATAGGAAAAGTTTAGCCAGCACGAGCACTTTAAAGTTTAACATGGTTTTGAATTCACTGCATGTAAACCTGGAGTGTCATTTTCAGCAAAGCCAAGAACTCTCCAGGCAAATTCATCCCAGCTCCAATTTGGTTAGCAAAAACCAGGCACTGACTCAACCAGCTGCAGCTCTTTCCCGGAGCAACTCGAGCCCAAATCTCGCACAAAAGGCACTTCCACCACTGAATGGATTCCCCTCTGGAGAACAGGCAGAACAGAGAGCGAGAGGACTCGCAGGGGACACAGCAGAGGCAGCAGGCAGGGATGGGAGCTGCTCTTCCCAGGCAGCAGCGGCCTCTCCCCACAGCACCACTTCCCACGGCAGGTGTTATTCCAGAAACAGGCCAAGTGCCCTCCCAAGGGACCTGTTCCCAGAGGAAACACTGCTTCTGAAGGAAAACAGCCAAACAGTTCCTTTCCTTACTGTCCAGCAGGGTTGAAGCGTTCACACATCTTGTGACGGGGCCACCACCTCTCCCTGACCTGGGAATGCTTTATGGACTTCAGGGAAGTCAGATGAGTTTAAAGCTGTTTACTGAAGGCCCACTGCACAGACTGGCCCCCTTCCAGCCCCCTTCCCCAGAGAGCCAGGAATTCCATGAGCAGAGGCTTCCCACAAGGTGCAAAGGGCCCAAGCAGCACAGGGCAGAGGGACACAAAACCACACGTCCAAAGGAAGCTTTGCAATTCCAAGACAGGCTTTTCTTTGCCTTGCTGCCTGGGCACAGCCTGCAGACTAACAATATTCCTGAAGGTGTGGAATGTGTTAGGATGCTCAGATGCAGCTGGAGATCATCTCTGTGATTTAAATTCCTGAAAAACTAACCCAAACAAGTCAGGATTTTACATTTTGGATGCCTGGGTCACTCAAACCTTTCCTCTGCCCCAGGAATTTCAGGCTGGTTCTGTCCCTCCTGATCAGGAACAAGCTCTGGGATGAGAAGCTCATGTGGCAGCAGAGGGTCCTCCTGTGAAGAAGTGGCACCACTCCCTTGGCACCGGGGCGGGTTCCCAGCACGCAGAACCCAACCTGCTGCTCACAGCTCCCCTGGCCAGCAGTGCCTCCTTCCACGGAAGCAGCCACTTACAGAAGGCCCCAAACCATGGAAATATGGAAATATGCACTTAAATTGTTTGGAGGAGAAAGTAACTGCCTATGTAAGAGCCCAACAATGGCCTTTTGTCCTCGTCACAACAGCAGTTGCAAGGAACAGAGGAGACACTTATTCTCAGGCACAACTGAGCAGATCATCTGCCAGTTACAAATTAACAGATATTTACAGACAAGACCTGTAATTAAAGGGTGTCTTAATCACCTGGCTTATTTTCTGCAAGAGGTATAACTGATAGTTTGGAAAAGAGTCATTAATTGGCTTTACTGTTTACGTGGCTGCTTTAGAGCTGCTTCCTTTGCCTCCTGATGCTTCACATCATCTCCACACCACTCGCCTAGGGAATGCTCGCAGCTGGACTCCAGCCAGGGGTTGTATACAAAAATGTTTGGTATTTGCTGCTGTTGGCCTTTAATAAGCAGCCTCTATTCCCTCCACACCCCTCCACTCCTACGGAAGCCAGTTCAGATTAGATATCCTTGCAGGGCTGCAAGCATCTGCTAAACACCTATTTATCAGGCCCAGGCCCAGTTTTGGGAATAGCACAAGGCTGTGGTAAGAGTCTCCACTTCAGAACGCCCTGGCTTTAAAAGTGCAGTGCAGCACATTTTCAGAGTTCACTTCCTTGAGTATTTCCCAAATTCCTAATTGCCCCAACACAAATTTCTTCATCTTGGTCATCAGCCTGGCATGCTCAGCGAGCAGAGAAACACCAAAACTTAACAAAATAGCAGCTGCAGCTTCTCCAAGAAAAAAAAAAACCAAAACCCACCCTGAAAAGCTCTTCACCACAACTTCACATCCCACAGAAATGGGAAAATGTGCAGGAATGTCTGGGAATGTTGCAATGCTGGCATCACACCTCTGTACAAATCACTGATGGATGCTGAGTCAACACCAGCTGAAAGCTACTGCTTTTATATATACATATATATCTATCTTATATTATACTTAAAATTATTACTTTACTATTACTTAAAAGCTAGAAGGAACATGACGTTTCTGGAACTTCACATATTTTCCTTTCTTTTCAGCAAACTAAGAATTTACAGACAAAGACCAAAATAAACTTTGATTTGCACTCCAGTCAAGGGGGAGTGATGAGATGGAAGCTGGTTAAGCCCAGCTTCCCAGAAAAGTGTGGGTTTTGAGGGCTGCTCGTTTGCTTTCCATTGAAAAGCTGGATGAACTAAACTCCAAAGCAGAGGAGAGCTCCAGCAGCCTTTCTCACCATCTGTTAGTGGTTAGCAGCCCAAGATTAAACCATCCAACTTCAAAGCTAAAAAGAAATTCTCACCATTACTGTTTGTTCGGCTCCTCCCATCTCATCTTTAGCCAGGCAATAATCTGGCTCTCACCCATGGATTGTCCAAGGGTTTTGGGAGCTGTAAATGTTCCTGTCTCTGGACATATTTGGGTTTTGCAGTTGGTGAAAGGCCAAAGGGCACATGAGAAATCCCATCACTGCTCCTGAGGAATCAGGGGGATGCCATGGAGCAGCAGAGGCCGCTGGATATGGGGAAAGGACTTTTGGTTCACTCTGAGAAAAGCCCACCCATAATAAGTAATTCCATCAAGAAGTTTCTTCTACAAATTTTGTCCTGGGGTCAATACTCCCCAAGACACACAAACAGATGGGGAAGGGGAGGTGCCACTATGAACCAGCATAAAACCCAGGAGCAAGGGAGCCAGTGCATGTTACACACCACTGACTCCCAGTCACGCCCTGGAGACAGGCCCTGCAACAACACAATTGTCTAAATTTGGGTGCCTAAAAGGTGGGCAGTGGAAAGGGGAGAGAAAAGAAGGTAACAGAGAGCAAGACAGCACAGCACTTCATGCTCAGAGACACCTCCTGTCTACAGCAAGAGCAGGAAGGCATCTGTCATCAAGTCTGGATTGGAGAAGTGCAGGACAGCCCCAGCAGCTGCCAGTCCCAGCAATCCCCTCCTAAGAACCAGACTCCATGTCAGGATAAGGAGTTTTGCAGCCAGACACTGCAGCAGCACAGTTTGCTGGAGGTTTTTTTAACCTCCTTGGTACATTTGACTTTGGGAAAATATTACTGACTTCAAAAACACCAGTTTGTGCAGAACTCCTGATGGAATGTTAGCAGGGGATGAAGCTGAGACAGGAAACCTCCAGGTAATCCCACTGCCTTCAATGAGATGTTATGGGAGACGTGCTTGGAGAACCATCCGTGAAGGCAGAGATTAAAGCCTGTTCCTGCAGCATCCCAGTGAAGCACAGCTCATCCTGCAGTACAGCTAGCAGAGAGAAAAAAACTAAGAGAACGCTCAGCAAAGTGAATTCCTCAAGAAGATTCAGCTGCACTCGCCTTCCTCACAGAGCCTGTTATTTACTAGCATAGTGACTGCAGGAGTGCAGGCCTTTTTGGGGAAACAGACTGGTGCTTCCTAAAGATCTGCACGGGGGAAGACAATGGAACTGCGTCAACCCCAGATTTAATTACACACACCCTCATGCCAAGGATAAAAATGCCATGTGTGCCACATTCCAATCAGCATTCAGTTGTGTGTTGAGTTCAGAAGATCAAAAGCTTATGTTCATCTTGCAGGTGAGGCGACAACAAAATTGGAGACCAGAGTGTTTGAAGTTTTCCAAGGTAAGTACAAATGGATCGGACGTGCACTAGGTTAGAACCAAAGGAAGGCACCTGGAAAATTGCAGAGATAATCTTTGAAGACCAAGAACCCAAAGGCTTGTCACAGCACCGATCCTACACCTAGGAATTCCCCCAAAAGCAGCACTCCTGTCTGTCAAGAGGAAAAGGGGGCTGGATGCAGAGCCCTGGTAAGGTGTCCTTCAAATACCATCACTGGAGAAGTGACTGCCCCTCCTCCAAAGGCCATGCAAGGTAAAAAAACCAGGAAACTTCATCAAGAGAGGCAGGGGGAGAGAGGTGAAGATGCAAGGCAGACAGACCTTCAGCAAGAAGTGGGGGAGCTTTGTCTGCAGACAATTCCTGTCCAGGCAGTCGGAGACAGGGAAATGACACACCACAACTGTCCACTCGAGAGGTGTTTCTTCCCCATTAGCTACCCTGAACCACCGCTACTGGAGAAATGAAAAAGTATTCTGAGGGCTGCCAGCTTTAGTAAACATCAGGGTCAAGCAGGTAATCCAGGTCCTGAGACAGCAAGTTTGGGATGAGAAGATGATCCTTATGGACTGCCACAGGAGTTTCTGAAACCACTTCCACTGTGGTTAAGACACTCTCCTTGCACTTTCTTTATTCCTGCCTTAGTCTAGGACCTGCAAAACCAGCGGCATGAAGGGGGACACACAATTTACCTCTTCACCAGAAGCAGCAATGCAAGGCAGAGCCAAGCCCAGCCAAGGTGGAACCCAGCACAAGATGCACGAATTCCATGTTCTGTACCAGATACAAAACAGGGATCAACTGTCCACTCAGTGCAGAAGGATCAAAAGCTCACGGGAACCTCAGAGGCGAGGTGATGACAAAGTTGAAGGCAGGAGAGGCTTTCCAATTTGGAAATGAGCAGATTGGACATCCACCAAATCCTGCAGCACTGCCACTCCAACCTTGCGGCTCAGCTGACCACGCAAAGGAGAGTGAAGTTCATGCACAGACACAAAACATGAAGCTACTTCAAAACATTCACCTGGGGCAAGCACACGCTGCCAAAGCATCCACAAACACACGAGAACAAAGCATTTCTTCTCACTCTGGGATCCCATCCCTGCTTTGAGGGCTGCTTTGTGCATTGCACATGAAATAGGGATCACATGAAAACAGAAGTCCTGCTGGGAGCAGGAACCACAGGCCTAGCCAAGCCTGAGTTAACTGGATCAACTTTTAACTTAAGTACAGAACTCTTTTTGTTTCTGTGTCCTTAGGCCTCAAGAATCCTGTATCCATAGCTGGAAAAAGCATGGCTTGAAAGGGTCCAGCCTCAGTCCTGTACAGACTCTGAGAGTTAAGGCACTTCTGTAGGAAGCAGAAGATGGAGAATTGAATCCCTTCATGTCGAGAAGGACACTGAACCCAGGACTCCTTCCAGCAGTCGGTCTCCCCACTGAGCTATCCCAGGCAATGGGATCCTCCCAAACCACGTCCCCAGCACACTGGCAGCCAGGAGAGAGGCACCCAAGCACTGTACCTGCCCCTCTTCCTCAGACACCTGAGCACGCTGTGTTCTACCCAGGCCTGGTCACTGCAGGCAGCTTCAGCACAGAGCCAAGGTGTGGTTCCCAGCACAGATGAACCATCCTGAGCCCCGGGCTGCTCCCAGCAGGGACAATTCCCCTCCTGCACCTCCGTTTCCCTCCTGCACCTCCGTTTCCCTCCTGCACCCCGTACCTTCAGGCTGGCACAGGGGGTGCTGGCCCAGGGGCCTGAACATGAAAAGCACCCTTCTGTGCAGGGCTGGGTTTGGGCCAGCCTCGCTCCCTGAGCACGCAGGGAATCCTTATCACACTGCTGCAACTCCCAGCGCCAGCACAGGAAGCTGCAGGAACACACAGTCCACGGGGGAGAGGGAAGGAAGCTGGATCACCCCTTCCAACCACAGTCCAAGCACTGAGCAGCTCAGGAGGGTCACGAGCCTGAAATCCCACTTGTGCTCTGGCTTCCCAAGCACTGCAGTTCCAGATCCCAGGAAAACTCAGCTAAAGCAAGAAGTTTGCTCTTGGGGGGAAAAGGGAGTTCAGGTAAAAGGGAACCCTCGTGTCACCTTCCTCAGAGATGCCCCTTTGAGGCAGACCCAAAGCTGAGCTGCTGCTCAGGGTCTCCAGACCCCCTCTTGGATCTTGTCTCCCCCAGGCATTTCCCAGTGAGCAGTTACAGCACAGCCCTGCAGAGATGGGAACTTCCTAAAGCTTTTGGGTCGGATGCACAACTCTTCACTGACATTTTAAAATTACATTTCTTAAGCAGCACATGCCTAGAAAACTCAGTAATGTGAATTACAGTATTAAAAGACTATATCCCCATATTAAATATCACCTCATGCTACATCTCTTCCCACTTCCTGTCAAGATTAAAGACCCAGCTTTGACTCCCACAGCTGTATCAAAGCCCCCTCTCACAGTACAGATCCCCAAAAGTGCCCAAATGAAAAACAGTCACTCACGTGCAGAGAATTGATTGGTCCTCACGGTCTGCAAAACAAGAACAAACACGGTTACAGGGGTTTGTTTACACTGTTCTGTAATTCACAATACGGGTTCTTTTAATTTAATATTTTTAATATTCATTTTTTCAGTTTAACAATTCTAAGGACACTCTGAAGCAATTTTAATAATACCTCTTTAATAATATCCCCAGTTCACATGCACACACCCCTCGAACAACAGCTTAGAAGTTCCTAAAAGTCCTGACATTCCAGATATTGAAGTCAAAATTCTGGTTAAATTTAATAATCACCCACGGTAAGGTTTTTAACTATACTTTCAGATAAAATGGACCTAACACTTCTTATTCTGTACGCATAAAGAATTTAAAACCTTACGTGAGGAGAAAACAGTTTCAGCACACAACCCTGACAACCACACACTTGGAAAGAGCACTGCCATCTCCAGCAAACAAGTGCTTTCCTCCACAGCTTTTTGTTTCCTTTTGGAAACGAACACGCAGGCCTGAAGAGCTCCCACAGTTCAGCTTATTCATGAAAGCCTTGTCCAAAGGACATCCAGGGAAACCAAAATGCTGCAGCGCCGTGGCTCAGCACTTCTGCGCCACGCAGAGCCGTGCCCACGACCTTTGAGAAGAACTCCTGAAGGTCAGACACAGCCTGCAAGGGCTATTTCAGCAGCAGAGCTCCACAGAATATATTTCAGCACCATATTAAAAATTATATAGTCAAAACATCCAAATATACCTGCAGCAAGTAAAACATTTCAGTTAAAGTCTTTCAGAGCAGGCGGATGCTCCTGCACGCTGCCACCACAGGCTGAGGCACTGATGCCACCCCTGGCACTGTTTAGACTGCATTAACACTAACTATGACAAAAAATGGAAGTGCTTTCTGACTGAAAAATGTCAAAACCATGCAGTCAGCTGTACTTGGAACCCATTGTTCAAAAATACTAAGAACTAGGAGTGACCCCCTGGCCTGCTGTGCAGAGCAGCTGCACTGGGCTGCACTTCACCAGGGGCACCAGGTGAATCCTGCACCCCGTGACTGTGTCTTGCAAGCAGATGTGAGCTCCAAAAACCCCTCCTGAAGGGTAGCAAACAGCAGAATGAGTGCAGGAGAACTGAAATACTAGTTTAGATTATTAAAAAGTCGGAAAGAAAAATTCCAGGAGTTGGTGACCCTCCTGACAATCCTGCAGGGGTGCTCCCGGATCATTCCCTACAGCTGCATGAGGTGTAGCAACTCCTGCACAGACGCACCAAAAAAAGAAAGGAGAAGCCTGGGACTGCAAGAAATGAAAGGTGAGAGTGGGCAAAAGCAGTGGGAGTGTGACACGAGAAACACTAAGAAAACACTTGTTTATGTTCTTCTGGGTTTGATATCTGGGGGCTGGTCTTGCAAGACCTACCAAAAACAAGTTTTTGGTCCCAGGAGCAGCCGCAGGGCAGGGCTGCAGCCACAGCTGGAGGTCCTGCACAGACAGAGGAGTGCAGCTCTGTGACCCTGACCTGCTCACGGGGCAGCCAGCAGTGACTCACGCACCAAGCTCCATAGCCTGCAAAAACTCAAGGTGACGCAGGACAGGACAAATCATTTGTTCTTTCAGAAGAAACAGCTGAATGAAAGCCAAGTTCGTACCATGAGTAGAGTTGAAAGTTAGCATTTCTTAGCTTTAGTATTTACTGAGGCATTTTTTTAAGTGACAAGTTGATTTTTCCCTTTCTTACTTCCCGGGAATAACTTCGCTCTAATTTTGTCACTGTAGCTAGGCCATTACCTCAAAAAACACAGTCTCCTCTAAACTAGAGCTCTTCAGTTTGGCACTTCAAAAAAACTTAACACAGCTAGCATTTGCCTTGAAGTTTAATTTATTTAAAGACAGTGTGTATTTGTCAATGCTTTGGATCACAACATTTGTCACCTGTGCATTTACCAGGCAATGCTACTGTGCAACAGCACACAAGGCACGCTGCATAAATGAATTTTTCTTACTCAATTAGTCCTAGAGAAAATCTACAAGTCCAGAAAGTTGTATTTATTTGTCATTGCCAGAAGCTCCAACAAGTGCAGCCAAGCTTTTTAACTTTCTCTGTCCAGGAGTCTGAATGGACACAAACCCTGTAAAGTAAATCATCTGCACTCAAGTATGTCACTCCAAATCCATTTCTCTGTGTCCATCTGGACTCTGAACCTCACAGACCGCGAAAGTGGAAGTAAGACAACAGCAAGCTTCAAGTTTTGCCTTGTGATCCCTTCCTTATGCTGATGGCCGGTTCCAGCATCCAGCACTGATCTGACAACACCCAAACCTACACACGAAAGCTCGGGGTGATGCTTCACAAATGCCAGGTGCCTGCCGGCCCAAGGGAGAGCTGATCTCCCCAGACTCACTCTGAAAAAGCCTCGGACAAAATGACTAACGTGGAAGGGTTATTTATGGCTGGTTTCTTTAGCTCTTCTCCTCCCCCAGAAAACACAACGTGTCTGCAGCCTTGATTTCAGAGCAGGTGGGTCCCCTCCTCAGCACTGTACCTACATTTCCCTCATTTCAGTCTGGAAAGGCTGAGCCCGTGTGTGGCTCTTGCCAGATTTGTTCTCTGGGGTAAGGCAGAAGCTCTGAACTCCTCTGAGCAGACTCCAGGGCTTGGCTGATCAGGGGTTAAAGCAACTCAGCTCACTCATCAAAGATGCTCAGTAAGTCAATTCAGCTCAGTCAGGTGAATATTAGCAGAGGATGAGGACATTTAAGAGGTAATGAAATAACACCAAGCTCTTAAATTAAGTAACATCACAAGACAACCCTTTGGTTTTAATCACAAACCAAAACAGGCAAATCCCATTGGAATTTACCACTTATGCAGCTTGGATTTAAATATCATCCTAGGTCTTCAAGCTACACTGAAGACCACAACATTCAAGTTGCACAGAAAAGATTTTATACAATAACCCTAATTTGAAAATCAGAGTTAAAGTTATGCAGAGTCTATGAATAAAAAAAAAAAAAAAAATTCTGCTGATGAAATAACACTTTCTATAGACTAGGATATCCTTTTGATGGAAGAATCTGGAAGCACGAAGGCAATACAACCTGATATTCCAAAAACTTCCAGCTTTAGGCTGGAGCTCCCCCCCTGCTGTAATTCAACTTGAGCAGCTGTTGATGTCTCCCTTTCCCCAGCCCAGTGTCCCATCCCATTCCCCCCTTGGAACCAGCAGCTGACTGGGCACATGCACAGTAGTTGATGGAACAGCAAAATTTAGTTTTCAACCAGATCAGCTCCCCGGTGGAGCTTGTAACAGAGCCAGACAAACACTGGCATTAGCATATGGAAAATGAGAACCACCTCTTGTGCCAGCTTCTGAGGCTCTGGTCACCCTAAAGCCACTGTGAAAAGCACATTGCCCAGCCCAGGTGAGCTGCAGGCTATTCCCAGCAGAAGGGGCCACCTCCTCCCATCCCAGGAGTGAATGAATGTCTTTCACTCCTGCTCCTCTCACCTCCACCCAAGGGCAGGATCTGAGCCCCAGGTGAGCAGCAGCAGCAGCAGCCCCACGAAACCCCTCGTACCACAGGGACAAACCCTTGGAAGAGAGGCCAAGGAGAATTACCAGAACACAACACAGGAAGAATTACAGCTCTAAAAGTAATTTTTACCTACTCTGCTCTCCCCTCCCCAGAGGAATTAGCTCTGGGCACAGCAGCTGCTCAAACCAACCTGGTGCTCGGCTGCAGAAGGGTTTTTAAAAATCCAGTCAGAATAGGTCCCGATGTTATAACAAAACGCAGGAAGTTTTGACTGTCAGAATACAAAAACATTGCAGTCTACAGCCCTTCATTCACCAAGCTATAGCCCCCAAAACAGACTAGACCTAACAAACCCCTGTTAACCCCATGGGAAGGCTCCAGATGTACATAAAACATTTGTTGGGTAATTGGTTCAGGCAGCATGTTCTGAAAAGTTGTAGTTCCAACCTACAGACTCTGCCTACAGAAGAATCACAGGATTTTAAAAGCAGCTTTTCTTAAAGACATGACTTTGTTCTGCTCTGGTCACACTGTAGACATTTATAAACTGATATAAGACAATCAAGCAGAAAAGCAAAAATCTGTCTTCAAGGTTCCCACCGAAACTCAAAGGCAGCAACATTTCAAGCACAGGAGCTTTCTCACAGAACAGAGTTCACAAGCACACATACCCAGCCTCTACAACTGGCTTTGCTCCAACTACCTTTACTATATTGATATTTTAAGTATTGCAAATGTCCAGATCTCTCTCACGATCTGACTGGGAATGAATGGGAGAAGCCATTTGGAGCTGTCCCTGAGTGAACCGCCCAACCAGAAAGGCATTTTTTGAATTAGCACTCATTGATAAATCTATGAAAACAATTCCACAGGTGCCTTGCCTGCTTTCAGCCTTAACCTCTCTCTGATTACAGTTCTTATCAAACAGTAACTTCCATACAGACCCTGACTGTCTCACAACCCCCTTATTTAAGGTAAGAACACGAAGTAAGTGTGCCAAGGTGAAAAAGGTTCAGTCCAGCAAAGCAGTGAAAATGGATGTGAGTTTTAACCTGCTTTCCCAATTCGGGCTGGAGAGAAAGCAAAGGGCTACCACACATCCAGCCAGCAGAAAACCATGGAGAGGAAAATGGTTCTTATTTGCAGGTACAGCAAGGGTTGCCCTTCCCCAAACCCAAGCACAAAATTCTTGTGGATCATTCATTCTGGCATAGCCTTTCCTTTTCCCTCTCCAGAGCAGTGATCAAATGCCAGCCCCATTTCTGCAACAGACATAAAAAAAAAAAAAATCCTGGTTTTTTGGAGGGTGGAGGAGGAAAGTTCTTTGATATTTCTCAAACGGGAGACATCACTGGCTTTCTAAAAAGAGACCCCATGCAGGGGAACGGAGGGTGCTTGTTTATTTGTAGGTGGTATTTCATCCCCAGGTGCCACAGACCACAGCCCAGGAAAAGCTCCCTGGCTCCCTGGTGGATGGCCTTGTTTGTTGTGGATGCAGGCTCCATGGATCTGTTGTATGTGTGCCCTCTGCTGTAGGTGAACAGGCTCAGATATCAATCTACCCAAGGTCATTTAAAAATTGCATTCCTGACAAGTTCTGTGAAAACGGGTCAGTGCCTGGGGGAGAGGGACCTTCCCACCAGCACAGATTTTGCTGCTGCCAGAGCACTCACAGGACCGGGCCATGAACGCTTCATGACAAGAAAAGCACGCAGGTGGTCCCACAAGCTGCCACTCTTCAATTCCAAGCTTCCAATTATTTCCTTTTTCCTATTTTCCCACTAGGCTGATAAGCACGGGAAGAGATCTGGTTACAGAGATGAAGCATGCCTTGTTAATTTGTGTTTGTCTTTAAAATGTTGCCTGGTTACTCCCATAACTATCATCAAACACTTAGCACTGCAAAGTGACTCGCAACAAACACCTCTACGCAGAGCCAGCAGGAAGAGTGACAGGCACAAGTTTGCTTGCTGGGCACCTACCAGGCCAAATGTGCCCCGACACACTTGTGGGCACCACGAGATTTCTGGCTACCCTACATTTCACCTCCATCTGCTGCAGCTGTGCAATCATCTCCACGGGCAGCTCACTCCCTCCCCAGCGCAGCTCTGCAGCCTCCCAAAGGCAGGGCAGTTTGCAGGAATAAACCAGCGTTGTGCCCACAGTGACCCATCAAACACTCCAGCGAACTCTGCAGGAAGCAGGACATTTGCTAATAATACAAAGCTGACGTTTCAAGTTCTAGCACCTAAAATTCACCAAGTTAAAACTGTTTAAAGTTTTAAAGAAGCTGAACCTACGCATGCCCGAAGTGTCTGATGTGACACACCCAGCAGTGCTATGGGAGCTGGACAGTATCCCTGTCAGGTTACCCTCCTCGGGAGGTTTCAGGTGACTACAGGATGGAAACATCACAGGCATCTCCAAGAAAGGTGAGTAGGATCATTGCACTATCCTTCCAAAAGCTGAAAGGAACGTCTGGAAGTCAGAAATTCTCAAGGACACTTCAGGGGAAGCCATCTCTCGTGGGGCACCTTCAAACTGCATTTATTTTTTTCTTCTTGTCTTGTCGTCATCAGCTCATTCATATGTTGGTCAGGTTTTACATCCAACTCTTATTTCTTTCAAACTGCCAAGCAATGAACTTGCAGAAATTCTCATTCTTTGTCCTAAGAGATGTAACATTAATTTATACCAGAGGAAGGATCAAATTCAGGTGCAGTCCACTCCTCGTGGGTATCCAGTGGTTTTAAGTCTTAGAATAATAATATTTATCAGCTTTGCTTCATCAGTGCTCAGACACTTTTGTCTCAGAACACTGAAAGCCCCCAGTACCGCTCAGACATCAGTCCATGGAGAATTACATCAACCCTCTTCCTGCAGCCCAGCTTCAAAGGCAAATCCAACAGAGCTGCTTTAAATCAATCAGCAGTTCCCAGCTCGGGGTGTTCACCTGGTACTTCCCACCCGGCCTGATACACGACAGACACAGCCAGCGTCTCCTGCGTTTCCTCTGCCTGGCTGAGAACTGCCAGCTCGAGCTGCCACAAACCCTTTTAACAAACAGCATTTCACTCCTGCCTCTTCCTGCAGGAGACCCCCAGCTCTGGAGTGAAGGCTCAGTGAAACACCTCTTCACCCTGGGGTGGGGCAGTGCTGTAAACACTCCAGGTGTTCCTGCTATTTGTCGAGTTAAAATAACAGAAGCTTTTATTAAAAAGGGGGGAAAGACACGGGGTTCTATCCCTTCCTCTGGAACATCTGAGATAATTCACAGCCGCCACGCTCCAGGTTTGCTGCTGGCTGAGTACATTACGTTAATAATTAGCAGTGATACATAGCAGAGGCCACTCAAAGCCCAGTCATGGCTTACCCTGCCACTTGCTACAGTGACCCACAGCACTGGATACAGGGATTTTTCGCATGTCTGCAGCATACGAGGTGACCACGCTCATTATTCCCTCACCCAGCACAGCCCCAGCCCGGGAGGACTCAGCCAAGCTGTGAATTGAGACTATTTTAGAAACCACGAGAGAGGCATTTGCACCATTAGCCTGAAATTCCCCAAATTCCTGAGGAGAAAGCTGTGACGTGCTCAGCCCTGCCAGCCAGGGCTGAGTCAGCACAAGAGGACAAAGCAAACAGGACTGTGTCCTGCCCACCACATGCAGCTGGGCTTAGCTTCCCTACCACGTACCACGGAGAACTGCAGTTTTATTTTACTTTTTAGCCCTAATTAAGTTTGAAGAACCTTAAATATGGTTTAGTTTTCACTCTCAGTCTTTCACTCCCTTTATTAAATATCATTAAGAGAAGCTCTAGTAGATCTAATTTAGAAATTACAACAGAGCTGCTGCGTTTGTGAACAGCAGTTTATAGGTAATGTGCTGCCCCCGTAACAAATTCAAACAGGTATATTTATCAATATTCAATATAATATATTCAAACAGGTTTATTTATCCAGTCTTTTCAAAGAGGGGACTGCTGTAATTTAGGAGATGAGCAGAGCACACAAGGCAGCTTCAGTTGGAGAAAATCAGGGAAAACTCCCTGGGCTGTGGGAGGGCTCCTGATCCCCACACTGCCAAGCTCGGGGCCAGGCACAGCTCCTGGGCCCAGTTCAGTGGCCAGGCCAAGGCTGGGTCACACAGGAGGGTTTCCTGCAGCTCAGCTGAAGGGCAGTGACAATCCAGAGGGAAAATCTCCTCCGACTGCCCCAGCCAGAGCTGCCAGGACTTGCTCCCTGATGCCCGTGGAGCTGCCGATGACACGGGAGCAGATCTCTGCCTTCCTGGTTTGTGCCTCCCAAGGAGCCCTCCCAGGAGAACTGAGAATCCACACAGGCCATCCCTACACTTACATTTCAGTTCTTACTTGCATTCTGCTCAGCAGTAACCTAAGATTAGTAGTAGCTGGCAAGCCACAGGCTGGACAAGGTTTATTTGGACTGCAGAGCACTCAGCAGTGGTTTCCATTCTCCATCAATCCCGCTTAAGTTGTTCTACTTCCCATGTAGAACAATTCTGTTTAGACAAAGATTACACTGTCAACTGAGACAATGATTCAAGGAGGCCCTTTAAGATCTGCCACATAAGCTCACTCATTTAACTTTTGCTCTTCTCCTTTCCAAACAAACAATCTAGCACAAACCACTTAACAAAACGGGCCGGCAACTTTCACTCCAGCGACCTCTTCCCCAAGCTGTTTGATTATGCCTGAACTCCAGAGTTTGGAGAGAGAGCAGGTGTGACAACAGTGACACAGGAGGGGCATGGTTTGGTGCTGTGTTCAGTCACACACAGGACACAGATCACCTCACACATCGCCCCACCGCAGCCAGGCCAGCCCCGTACAGGGACCCATTCCAACACCTCAGCCTGGCTGGTGCCGGGCAATGAATTGGAAGGATCTTTCTGAAGGATATATCCTCAGTCCCACAGCAAGTCTTGTGACAAACGTGGTTATGTGGAAATATTTTTGGTCACAGATTTGCTCCACAGACTCCTTACACCTCTGCTCTTCAGCACTGGAGTTACTATTTTTTCCAAGCACTGAACACTACAAGAAATTCCAAAACACTTTTGCAAGAGAACACACAAAAGCCACTGCTACATTTTCATGAGACGTTTCAGGAGACAAAAGCTCTGGAGTTTTCATCCCGTTACAGTCAAGACCACCATGTGAGAGTGGAAAGGTACAGCACAACCCACTTCATGCGCTGTGTGCATTCAAGCTGAACATTTGTCTACAATTAAGATTTGGGGAGGGCGGGGTGCGTATCTTAAATCAAGTGAGACAGTTCAAACACTAAAATCCTTTCATCAAAAGACCCAAGTTAATGGTACTTTTATTTTAAACACAAATTTGCTTTAAGTTTGATTCTGCATAGGTTTTAAAGAAGTTCAACAAGTCAGAGGACAACCACCACACTCCCACCCTCTTGTGCCTGAATCACCACTGAGTTCACAATAAATTCCAATTCAGCACAATATAAATCCATCCATCAGCTTTTAAGACAAAGCCACAGATCTCTTCTCCTTTGGAGGGAAAGTGTTGACCTTCATTCCTTTAAGGTCAGAAGAGCTTTTACTCATGTGAACTTGTGCACACACACAAGAATCTTCCTCCAAATATGAGCACCATATAATCCTTCTGCTATTTACAGGGGGAAATCCTTAAAATCTCCTTCTCTCTCCCCCTTGAGCACACAGGCCTGACACAAACATTGTTTCCTGGAAGTACAAGGCACTAACACCCATGCAGCAGTTTCACAGCAGATACGCTGGTAACTGCAGGACTCCTTCCCTCATTAGGAGTCCCGGGTTATCAAATGGCTTTGACTGTTGTTTTAACAGTTTCCATCTAATAACCAAGTGTACATTACACTAAAAAGGGGGATAATATCTGCCTGTTGAAGCAGGAGGGGAACAGGAGGAGCTACCAACAGCTTCTCATCCATTTTCAGCACCTAATACCACCTTTCTTCCAGACTTAGTCTTTCTTTAGAAAAGTATGTGAAAAACAAGGAGACAGGAAAGAAGATAATCATTACAGAAATTTTTGACCCAGTATTATGAACTCATTCCTGTACTAAAGGCAATAATATTTCCTTGTGGTTTTGTGAAGAAAAATTTAACTTCATCTTTTAAATCTCTTTCATTTGAGATGCTGAATGTCACCACGAACAACTTCTGCTTTAAAAAGAGGTACAGTGCCATTTACCAGCTGCCTCTTGCTGGCCTGTTGAACACTCCAGAGCAGTAGATGGAAAGCACCCAATACAGACTAATTAAGCTCCATGCACTCACAATAAACTCACAACTGTGCTGCAGTTTCCAGCAGTGCCATCAGGCTCTGCAGAGCCAGCTGCAGCAGATTGCTGCACTCCCACCTCTCCCTCCACGGCCAGTGAGGCAAACAGGAACCCATCCCAATCCCAACCCTCCAGCATCAGGAACACCCAGGCCATGGCCACTTAACCCCCCTGTCCTTCCCTGTGCAGGCTCCAAACTAAACTCACTGACAGGGCAAGGCAGACCTGGAATCAGGATCTCAGTCCAACAGCAGGCAGTGTAAGGATTGAAAAAAGGAGGTAAGGATGATTCCCCACAAGGCTTTCATGGCAGCCAGCAAATTCTCCTGCAATTTCCTGATCCATGTACTCCTCACACAGGCTTTAGGCCCCCACTATATCCTGAGGCACAGACTATCACAGTTTAGCTCTGCTGTTAAAAAAATTGCTTCTTTTTGCTGTTTTGAACAGGTCATCTGCACATTTCAAGTAATGACTCTTTGTTCCTGCATAGGAAGAGATGGGTGGAGGAGGCTCACCATTCCCTCTGCCACTTTGGATTTAGACTTCTATTACATCTGACCTGAATTGTCATTTCCTTACTGAACAATTTTGTTCATTCTGGTTGTTTTTCCAGTGTCTCCTGTTCCATTTCCTCTTTGCCCAAAGCCGGGCAGGCCAGGGGTGTACAAAGTGCAGATTAAATCACAGAATGGTTTGGGTTGGAAGGAACTTCAGAGATCATCCAGTCCCATCCCTGCCATGGGCAGGGACACCTCCCACTGTCCCAGGGTGCTTCAAAACCTGGCCAGCCTGGCCCTGGACACTGCCAGGGTTCTAGAGGCAGCCACAGCTGCTCTGGGCACCCTGTGCCAGAGAACCACCCTCACAGGGAACAATTTCTTCCTAATCTCCAATTTAAACTTCTGCTTTTTCAGTTTAAATCCATCCCCCCATGCCCTGTCACTCTATTCCTTGTCCCAAGTCCCTCTCCAGCTCTCTTGGACCCCTTTTAGGCACTGCAAGGGGCTCTAAGATGTCCCCAGAGCCTTCTCTTCTCCAGGATGAATAACTCCAGTACTCAGAGCATCATCCTGGTGCCTCCTCTGAACTGGCTCCAGCAGCTCCACATCCTCCCTGTGCTGCAGGCAGCTCTGCAGGTGGGGTCTCACCTGTGTTTGTGCTTGGGGTGTACTGTAAGTCTATCTACTATAAAAATATTACATTATTATAGATTGATTATATGTATTATGAAACCAGAAAGAAAATGTGTCAAGTCTGTGGTAAAAACGTTTCCTAGACTGATCCCTTTTCCACTGACTCCTCACGTTCTCTACCTGACTTGCAACCACAGCTGACAGCTGCATTTACATTTCCACAGACCCTTCCTCCCTTCAGCTCCTACCTGAACAGCAGCAGCTCCAACATTACCAAGAGAATTCATCTTTCCCAAGATGTTTATGCACAAAAAGCACAAACAGAGGAATGCAGGTTCCAGGGTTTGCAGCAGTAACTCCCAACACATAAAAAGCACATAACAATGGACAAGATTGACCAATCTTTAACCAGTTCTTTGCCTATACGAAGGCCTTTCCTCACACTGCAGTCACTTACAAGCCTCTGGTTAGGACGGTTACCAAATTCCTTTCGGACAGCTGATCATGAGTATAGTGCTCTCCAGGTTCCCAGCTCTGAGCAGGACCCTCAGAGACGGCACCAGTAGCTCACATCTGGCTGCTCTGCTGCCAAATGTTCTGTGCCAAATGTTTTTGTGCAGCACAGTCCATCGGATATTCCATCTCTGAGACTCTTGCAGTTTTTCTATTTTCAACATTTTTCTATTTACTAACCCTTCAGAGAGTGATTTCCTGGTATTTTCCTCATATTTTCCGCAAGAACATCCCCAAGCAACTTCAGAGTAGACATACATAAAGGGGTAGACAACTATTTTTTCCTGCTTTCTCTTCTGCATTTTCCTTCTCCACACCATCTGGTGGCTCTACCACCACTTTGAAAAAGCCCTGGAACAGGATGAATTTGAATGCCCCAGGGTGATCAGAAAGCCATGAGCTTTTATTCACCTTGTTCTGTGAAACAGATGCACATCACCTTGCAACTCTGAATCCTTGAGGAAGGCTCACAAAGTCTGCCAGGAATTCCTGAGCAGCCAGGTACCTGAGAGCATCGGGTCTGGACAAGTGAAAGGAGGCTGGAGATACACCAAGATATAAACTGATGTGACTCAGGGGTCAGAGACAAGGAGCAGGACACCAGCAGCCCTCACTTCTCCCCACTCGCTAAGGGATAAACACCGCCCCGCTGCTTGTTGCTTCCTTGCCAAAGGATAACAAAGAAATTTAAGTCGAGCTGCTGCAAGGGCTGGCAGTAGCAGTTATGGCATAGCTGCACTCTTAGTTCAGCAGCCCAGAGGAATGCAGGCACGACTGACAAAACCCAGCTTTGTGCACAGCACGCAGCACCCGGCAGGGCTCTCACGCTGCTCTCAAGATTAGAGCACATTGAAGGTTTTGTTACATCAAGGCATTACTGCTTGTGCCTGTCATCTCGAGGCTTGAGCCAAGCAGAAGCAAATTATCCATTTCACAACTACCTAGAAATAAAAGGAGTTTAATTTAAACTAAAGCTTCAGTGCAGGAGCAGGTGCTGACTGAGTAATCGCACAAAATGATTCATCTCATGAATGATTTCCCAAGTTGGATGCACTTAGTCTTGAATTCCTGTCTGTAGGCACAGTCACAATTCAATTATGAGGCCAGCTTGCATAGCAAGTTTTAAAATTAAAGTCATCTCTGGTTGCTCAGAATATCAACCAAAAAAGCCCATGGAAGTGGCTCATCTATTGCAGTATTTCGCTTCAGCAGTGGGAAGAAAACCAAGGCACTGAAGAAAGTAAGAATTCCTTATGTAACAATTGTCACTCCTGTCTCATTTGTAAATACAAGAAAGTTACTAAAATTACGTAAAAAAAGATGTCAACTTCTAAGCAATTAAGCCTTAAGAGAGATTTGTTCACTTTAAATATCATCCTTCCTAATTAAGTGCCCAACCTTGAGGCTGAACAGTGAACAGGGATCCAGTCACATTTTCAGACAGAGAAGGACAAAGGTCAGTAAAGAACTAAAACTTTTCCAACAATAACAAAAACGTCAAAAATGCAGTTTTAGAACTAGATTGTGCAAGTTCAACGGAGCTTGTTCAGTAAGTGCTTGCTACTGATGCCTCTCACAGCTGGCCAAGCAAGGTGCAATAATTCAAATCACGACAACTCCCAGCCCCTGAATCACACAGGTTTAATATCAAGAGATAGAACACAAAAGTGAGGGGAAGGAGATTAAATATTGCAAAACAAGTTCAGCTGACAGAAGTATTTATCATTTTACTTTAAATTCAAAAATAATGAGGCAGGAGACTGTCAGCATGATGGATTTCAGTTTTTTCTACTTAATTTCTTGCTTCAAGAATCCCTTTCCCTGCACTCAGCTGTGAAGACACTGCATGTGACACTCCTGGAAGTGTACAAGCAATCAGGATGTTAATGGCATTGTCACCTTAGCATTTATATTCCACACCTGCCTGAGTGGACCAAGTGAAACCCCAGAATTCTCAGTGTAACAATAAAGGGACCTATAAATCCTTCACATGACATTTACCAAGCAGCCAGTTCTGCTGGGATCATCATCCTGCACTTTGTAACTCGTTAAAAGGCCTTGGGGACCCTATTGGGAAGTCAAGATGTAATGAAAATACCAAGAACATTAATGGCACATTTATCAGGTTCCATCTGTTCCTCACAACAGAGAACACCAGCCATCCCTCCCAAGTTTTTCAGTCTCAGAGCAATTTTTCCCTCTTCCATTTGAGGATTTCATAGACCTTTAAAAGAAAAGAGTTGCCTTACTTCAGTTTCAATTCTTTTCTTCCGTATCTGGGGGTGGATATGCCCCCAAGGGAGGACTTAAATCAAGATTAACTACAAATATAGACCAAGAAGATGTTTTTAAGAGAGAAGTATTGCACCTGTAGGCAGTTCTGGCTTCTCCAACACCAAGTGTTCCCTTCCCGTCTTACGCTGTTTCCGATAAACCTTCTCTGCAACAGGATTAAAGGCAGGCCTAAAATATCAGTGCTAATTTGGTGCTCATCAAGATGTCCTCAGGGAAACAGGATAAAAAGGAGAGACTAAGCATAATTATACAAGAGTAATATTAATAGGCAAGCTGGGCTTCAGCAACAAAAAGTCAACAAGTTTTCCTTAATATTTCTTCCAAAGCACTTGTATGTCACTGAATAAAGAGGCACAATAAAACAAAGCCATACTTCCTCTAGAAATCCAGTGGGAAAATTGGAAGGGAAGAGGGAAAAGTCAGCTGTGAAAAAAACACTACAGAAAAATTTATGAGTGCTGCTTTGGCACAATCAAATCTGCCTTGCTGGTAAAATATTGCCACAGACCTATCAGCCCTCGAAAATTCATTTTCTTAAAGAAAATCCTGTTCTGTGGCAAATTTTTATGGCCCATAACTTTAGAGCAGGACTGAAGAACACTAGCAAGGCTTGCAAATTGTATAACCAAACGGAATTAAGGTCAACATTGTCACAGGGATTAGGACACCAATTCCTTATGATCATGTCAACTGTCCAGCAGTGCTCTGTGGGGCCAACCCCAGCCCTACCCCACTGCTGGGCTTTATGTTAGTCCCTCACCTCTGGGATATGGGTACTCCCTGCTTCACCTTCTCCTCAAGGAAATGAAGGGAAAGTGCAGGAGAAATCCACTAAACCACCTGTGAAGTAACACCCTACTACCACAGCACTTTGGAAAATAATTACTGGGGGAAAGAGAGGGGAAATCCAGTCTGGAAAGCTGAATTGCAGGTTATTATCTTCTGCGGTCAGGCCCTGGGTAATGAGTCTTTTCCTGAAGAGAAATCCTGACTGGCATAACTAGAATGCGGCCCAAGTCTTGCTTGTCTTAAACAAGACTACCTTCAGCTCAACCTTTAATGCAGCTGCTGCAGCAAAGGCAGCACTTAGGAGATCCAGCACTGCCTGAGCTTTACTTTTCCTTGCAGAACTGGCCCCAAATCCCTGCTGCCTCCCAGCTGCCCCACCACTGACCCGTTCATCTGCAACACTCAGCCATGGAGAACAATTCTGCACCTCCCTCTCTTGTGGCAGCTCCCAGAACTCATTCTGTCTCCCTGGGGAATACCATTTCCTCTCCAAACTGGGTTCTTGGACCTATTCTGTGTGTCAGAGCTCTTCCCCACCCCTCTGCCCTCTGTGTTTGGCAGGCACTGACCCACAACCCCAGCCCATTCTTCCCCTCCCCAAAGGGCAGGGTGAGGGCTGGCCTGGGCAGCCAGGGGGGCAGGAGGTCCCCCCAAACAGGAAATTCTTCAGGGGGCCGAGAACAGAGCAGGGTTTGATGGCTGGCAGTCAGCAGTGCTTCCACACAGACTTTTCCTACCACAGCACACGTGGACAACTGCAGGGATCCATTTGTATCCCCAGTCTAGGAAAATGTTCCAGCAATGTCTAAGACAAGGAATAGCTATGGAGATGCACATGCACCAGTTCTGCTGACCAGAAAATCTTTTGCTTTCACAATCTAAATAGAAATCTCAATTTTCTTATTTAAGCACAAATATTAATTTAAACATACAAAACCTCAGAACAGTAGAAACTGGAAGCTGAGCTGTGACTGTCCATGCTCTGAATTAGAGGCATGAAAGCATTAAGGGACTGAGTAACACTCTACTCACTGTGCCCAATTCTCAGCACAGAAAAATTGTGGTTTAAGGAATCAGGTTGCTCAGAGTCACAGCTCAGATCCAGGCATCCTGTTAATCACTGTAAACACAGCTCACAAACACCTAGAAATGAGTAGTTTGTGATTAGCTGCAAGGAAAATAAACATGATTATACTGCACAAAATACCACTGAACGGGCCAGGAAAATCCAGCCAACCACTTTCATTAATCTAAATTAGTGGCCAGGATATTTCTATTAGGGTAAGGTCATATTCTCCAAAGGAATTGCATTCCTATGGTTTCAGATTCAGGTTTGAATCCTAATAATTAAACTTCAGACGTCAAATACTGGACACACAGCAGTCATCCATATCAAAAGAAACCTACGGATATGCTGTAACAGCAGTAGCATGACTTGCAATAATACTGGAAAAACTCCTCTCCCTAGCCCTCTCTTTGGCATCCCAGCTCTATCTCCCAGAGCAGCTACGTGCACAGACACAGACAGGAACTGCAGAACAACACTTTTGTAAGTATGTGTCAGTAACTTATCAGCAAAAGCATCCTGGCCAAGGATTCTGCTGCAAATAAATGCTTGCAGAGACCTCTGATGATTAATCTGAAGCATTTTGATTAACCCAGCTAGTTCTGGGTTAGAGACATGTTTCTACCAGCCAAAACTTTCTGACATGTATTTTCTGTTTCGTTAAAGGCTGAATGCCTACTAAAACAGAAGATTAAAGACATTTTGCACATTGTGTTAAATACTTGATAGGGAAAACCCACCCTCACCAAATCCTGGGCACACTCAGTAGCTGACCTTGTGTTGCCACTGATAACCAGAAAACAAATGGAATAATGTAATAATCTGCTACTGTTAAGACAAATAGTATTTGGTGCTCTAACGACCACAAAACCTTGGTTGTTGTAACTGCAAGTTTTATTTACAGGGAGACAGACTCAGTTCCCTGCAGGGTCTCTCTGCATCAGGGCCCACCCCGAGGCCCTGGAAGCACAGGAGGAGCAGGGTCAGTGCCAGAGCTCCCCACCCCACCTGACACAAACACTCACTGCTCACCCTCACCGTGACCAGCACTAACGCCTGTCCTGGAGTCTTTATTTATCCCTGCAATGCACTTGTGCCGACAAACCATCAATGGGAAATTCATTAACTCCTGCAAAACTCCTCCTCCTAAAATAAACAGGGAGTAGCTCCATACAGGTGAAGGGCACTAGAAACACAGATTTAGTTAACTTTACACAAGTTATTCCCTAAATAACAGATCCCACTGCGTGGGTTTAATTTTTTTATTCCAGGCTACGCCTTCATTTGTTCAAATGAGAACTCAGACTATCAAAACCAAAAAGAAAGCAAGCACAGAGAGTATTTGATACAAAATATAAACCCCCATGCATCAGAAGGAAAGAAAAGAGGACTGTAACCAAACATACAACATCATGTGCATTTTTTTAATTCCATCTTCCAAAAATAGTAGCATTTGTCCATGTAGCAAGATCTCCGGAGATACAAATCAGTGCCAGCAGGGTACGTGAACAAATATATGGAGCACCCGGAGTGTGGTAACTACTGACATTGACTTACTTTATTAGAGGACATTTGTCTCAAGAACTTTTCAATGTATTCTTGAGACCATTTCAAGAGGTGCTTTCAGATTGAGAAGCCCTTAATCGCAAACCACTTGAGACTGTGTCTACAATAAACTCCTTAAAATAAATGTTAAGGTTTGCTCTGCTATTATTCCACATGGACTTACTAGGAGTCCTCTGATCTGAGCTGTTAGAGGCTGCTGTTCTGGTCAAGCAGTCAGTTCACAAATACACATGAAAACAGAGGCCCAAATATCCATTGGAAAGCGGAACAACTCTTGGTGGCCCCAATTTGCTGCTCTTCCCCTGCCTGTCCCTACATCACCCCGCTCTGCTGGCACAGTTCTCCTGAGGTGAAAGGACAACCCGTAGTTGATTATTAAGCAGCCCTAAAGACAAAGTCACAACTGTAGAAACAAAGACTTGTGTGATGTATTTAAAGATATCAAATGTCTAAAAAAAAGTTAACATTTAAATGGTTGGTTAACCCGGTAGCAGGAACAGCTTTTCCTCAGTTTGTGTGAAGAAGGTCAGACAGCTTTTCCCCTCCTTCCAGTCCATCCACAGCTACAGCGCGACACACAGCAAGGTGGGCAGACCACCTGTCTGGATACAACGTGCTGGTGTCCCCACATCTTTAACAGCCCCTTAAATACCAATGTTGGATAGAAGGAGCTGTGTTTCCAAAATACCATGTCAGAAATGCAACCCTGCAAGTTCAACAACATGTGCTCACTTCAACAAATTTGTATCACGTCAGATTCAGTTTTCATGTTTGTCCAGCACAGCCTTAAAGCCAAAATTCAAACCATAACCCTCCATAAACTCACTCTATTCTACTACAGACATACATCAGTTAGGAGAAAAAAAAAGAAATTCCTCCAGGTTAAGTATTTCCCTGACCTCCTTTTGAACTCAAACACACCATTGTTCCATTGTCACCTCGGATTATTTGTCCAAAACACCAACATTTTTATAGCAGTGCCTTTTCAATCACACTCTTTTTCCCTTCCTTCATCCAGAGCCAGTACACAACATCTTTTGACATGAAACCTTAGCTCTTCTTTCTTTAGGAACAAAATATTTCTGCCACAACTTCCAGAGCACCAAAGGCCCAGCACAGCTGCGTTGGTGTCACTTTGCTGCTGCGCCTCAGCGAGTCGCAAACACTGTTCTCTCCCCCCTCTTTAAAATTCTGATTCCACATAGCTGGATAAGGAAACTCCAAGCTGTTAAATCCCCAGTGACTGGTCCTTACCTTGCAGCATGCACCTGTAGGCAGACTCGGATATCGCGTAAATGTGCGGTGGCATCTCGTGGCGCTTCTTCCCTCTGTACATCTCAATAATGTTCTCTGAATAAATTGGGAGGTTCTTGTAAGGATTTATGACTACACAGAACAGCCCTGAATAGGTCTGGAAAAAGAAAAAATAACAAACATTTCTGTTAGTAAACAGTATTGAAATAGAGTCATAAAGAACAGAAAGTCTTTTCACAGGTTCTATAATATTTATCTTAAAACAAAATTGAGGTGCTTTTTGTAGAGCAACTCAAAGTACATGCTATATTCAAATTATTGGTTTCCAGTTCTCTTAAAAGGCTCTTTAATTACCTGCATAAAAAGTAATTTAAAGATAATAAGCGTAGGTAAATTTGAAGAGGAGTATCTGAACTCTTTCCCACAGACATTTAAATCTCTCTTCCATTTGCCAAGTTCCAGCTTTATGGACACCTTTTGATGTTCAACTCCTTCAGTAAAATGTGCATTCCAAGTTATTTTCATTTTAAAGGAACTGATAATATCCATTGATCAAGTAAATAATCTAGGTGAGGGAAAAGCCTATTCCAAACCACCATTATTTCTGCTATCCTGTTATTTTCTCACATCTGTCTGTGTTTCCTGCTCATCAGCCCTTCTCAGTCCCAGAGAGGGGTCATTCCCTCCCTGGCACCTGGCCCTGCAGGTGTTTCACACTCTGCTTTCAGAGCTGACACTTCACAGAAGGGGACTACCAGAATATCAAGGAACCAGCACAAATTGTACATTGCTGATTTCTCTGACTCTTACTGAGACATTTCTGTTCAGCCAAAATGCCTCGAGTGTCACAGAACTGAGCTCACGCCGAAGCAATGCCCACAGGGCTGCATTTCCCTGTGATCCCAGCACCACAGACTCCTCCAGTCAGCTCCACCTCTGCTCCACAGCAGCTATTCCTAGGGAAGTTAGCACAGGAACGTCCATCCCTGGCAGGAGAAGGAGCCCAGGCAGCCACGGACACTTGGCTGTGTGGGAGGGACAGATGAGCCTGGTCTGGCTCGGGATCAGAGGCTGAGCTCAGACAGACACAGCTCCCTGCACACAGCAGAGCTCTCCCGGGGTGTTCCCTGATCCAAGGAAACTGGTTGGCTCTGGCCCTTCCAGCAGCAACCAGAACTGACTGCTTTTAAGAAAGCAGAACCTCTCCATTCACTGTTATCTCCTCACATGCTTGGACAGTGCGTTCTTTTTGGTCATTACTGAAATTCCCATCTTTACCAGCTCAGGAATGCGAGCAAGAGAGACCAGGTTTGGCAGAAATAGGAGGTATCTTTCTGAAGGTCAGGAAAACCACATTTCTTACCTTTGCAGGTTGAGAGGAGAAAAAGAATGGGGAGAATAAGCAGACAGCATTGACAGCTGTTGAGAGCCCAGAGTACTGAGCAGGTCACTCAGGATTCTTCAAATATTTGTCCATTTTAAAAAGTATTTCTGCTACATTGGTAGGAACACACTAGCTGAAAGTCCCAATCTGCCTTTTTTTTTTCTTTTCTAAGTATAAAAGATTTTATCTGGAGGAAAAGGTGCCCCCCTGTCCTTTCTACACCTCCACCAGCTTCTGGAAAGACAGGCAGAAGGTGTTCTCTGAACTGAGTCCAGGAGCACCATCAGCAAAGAAAAAGAACTTGGTTTTAAGCCAGATATCCTGACATAGGGACATCTTATGTCCTTGTAGGAAAATACTCCCTCTGCTTTGGTCAGATCTGCTGGGTGATAACTGCAGGGCCTTACCACCTAAACAAGGTATTTATTTCTCAAGAGAAAGGAAACAGATTTTATCAGGGCAACTGACCCAAGCATAAAGAACAACTTATCAGTCATTAACTCAACATAACATGGGTCTGTTGGCAAGTGGGCAGGTCCTCCCCAGCCTCCTTTCCTACCACTGTCCCTCTTGCCAGGATCAGTGCTCTCGCCCTCACTTACTGACCTGGATACTCCTGCAGACAAATGTCAAACAAAACTGGTTGGAAGCAGAAGCAGTTCCCTGCCCAAACTCATTCATGGTCACTGGTGATACTGGGAGGGAGGGAAGGCAGGACAGCTATTTTAACAGCTTGGTGCAACCATCCAAGGAGCCAATTAACTGCTGAACAAGGGACACCCGTCCCCAGCCGCCTTCCCTGTGCTCAGCTGAGGTCACCCACATCCATCTGTCACCACCACCAGTGACACGGAGGCTCTGAGAACTGCCACAAGCCTGGTTTCTGGTCTAGGCTTCAAATGAGGGGAGCCAGAAGAACGAACATGTTTACCAAGCCCACCACAGAATCGCAGCTCAGAACCACAGAGCAGCACCTCCCCTGTGCTCCTCCAGTGCAGCCACACCTCAGGAGAGCGAGCTGGTTATTGCTGACTGCAGGGGAGAGCTGGGCCTGGGAAAGGAATTCCCAGAGCCAGAGTCCACTCCAGACCTGTCCCAGCACAGCTCTGACCAGTGCCATGGTACCAAAATGTGCTGAGGCCAGCGGAGCTCTGCCCTCCGGGAGGGCTCTGGACTCTCACCCAGCAGCACTCTGAGCCCTGCTCTGCTTCTCACCCACTCAGCTTCAGAGATTTGCAATTTACCTCCCTGGGCTGCTGTTCCTCATCTGAGCAAGGACAGAACTCCCAAACCAGAGACTGGTTAAGCTGTAAGGGAACTACTGCAAAACCCAGCTACACTGGTGACCCTCTTTCAACAGCGACACCTCGATTTCTCTGCAAGTTCATCCAAAACTCTGACCAGTTGTTTTGGCATTTTATGTTCCCAAAGGAAAGGTGTTGTTTTTTCCCCAGAATCACTGCCCTTCCCTAGACGTGAATAAATTGATCTGCTAAATAATTATTTTAAAAAAAAGAAACCTTAGGTGCTGGGATAGAACAGCTCTTTGAAGATTATCCTTCTCTCCTCCCCTCAGTCGCTTTGGCATCTTTAGTTTATTTCCCCAGCACAGACATGGAATAAATGTTACTATTTTGCTACATAAAGAATTAATGACCCAGAGAAACAAACTTAACAGACTTCTATTGAAAACACCTAACCTGGAAGCCTTTCCTGGCTATCTCCTGAAGCAGTAATTGGATGAACCTGTGAACCTGGAAGGAAGAATAAGCAAAGCCCAATGATGCCAACAAAACTTGGCCAATCCAACAAATGTCCTGGACAACTGTAAAGGGTCAACTGAAGAAGTTCTGTATTGAACAGGGCCAAATTAGAAGTTATGAAGCACAAAATTCTACATTTTGCCAGTGCTAGGGTCCATTTATTTGAAACTAAATCTAAAGGATAGGTTTTTATTGCAGACCATTCCATCTGTGCCATGCCAGCTCTTTGCATGCAGCACCTTGAACTCCACCACCTTGATTTCCTGCATATTTGTTACCCAGTTCACTCTCCTGCTGTTTCCCTGCAGAATTTCAAAATGAGACCTTTTTCAAACCAGCACCACCCTGCACAGCCTTAATTTATTCATAGGAAGATGGAACTGAATTTTCCCAATTTCCTGACTGTCATCTCTTGCAGAAAGCAACATATGAACATATTGCTGGGCTGTCTTCGTGGCTTGGTAGGCAGAGGAACACAGAAAGGATGCTTTTAATGAGCCAAATGCCATTGGGAGGGAGGCAAATGGTACCAGAATCTTTCAGAGCTGTTTCATAACTGCAAGTCTCACAGTACATCACTGTGCCTAAAAAAGCAGGAAAGGGCTTTTTGCATGGAAACCAAACACATGAAAAGTAGAGATTGTTTAAAACCCCTCAAAAAGCTTCTTAGTGAGCAGCCACAGGAGGAATTATCAAGAACACACACACGTCTGCTTAACAAATGGACACCCTAGTTAAAGAATACCATCCTGCAGTATGTGGACTCTGATGGAATTGTCAGATGGGGGTAAGGGCTGGGAGCAACACTGGTGAGCTCCAGTAACAGCCCAGTCTGGATGGAGAACCAGCCTTCGTTCATTATTCAGCTGACAGAGGTGGATGTGTACATTAAGAATTGAAAGGCAAGCAAAGATGCTGATTCACCTTGAGCTCATGGATCAGCTGTTTGCTGCTGGGTGTTTGAACACATTCCTGCTTTAGCCAGGAACAGACAGGATCAACCCACAGCCATAGGACACCCTGGAATGCACTCTCCAGGCAGGGCTCCAGACAAGTAAAGGAGAGCTCTGACAGAGGTTTGTTATACAAGCTCCCCTTCAGGACACTAAATGTGCAGTTTGAAGGTTTCCAGATGCTTACAGCCTGTATCCAGTAGTTTATCACGTGGTAATTTGGGTTCTGGTGAGCTGTCCCAGCCTGCAGAGCTCAGGATCCTGGCACTGGCCTGTTTCAAACTCCATTCCATCCCCACATCCTGGGAGGGAGGTGGGTGGAAGGGAACAACTGGCAAACAGAGTGTGTTATTCCCAGGTGACAACACATGGGAGTTCAGGCTCCTAATCCGCAGTGGGGGCTTTTGTGGCCTGTCTTCCCTCAAAACCACAGCACCCCTTCCCTGTGCATACACACGTGGAGGAGTTATGGGCAAAAAGCCTGGTGCTATCCCTTGGATCACCAGTTCCTGGAGCCAGGAACAAGCTGTTATGGCTCTTAGGTTGGTCTCCTCTGCCATGGCATCGAAAGGCCTCTTTAGAGCACCACTTGAGAGCACGTTAGCAAGATGCAGGTACAGTATGGGCATTTGTTACCATCAGTTTGCAGAACCCCACTACACAGGCTCAACATTTATCTCCCAAGTCTTCAAATACAAAAAGTGACAGATTCACTCTATTCCTGTATAAATAATTAAGCTGAAGTAAGCATCTAGACAGTTCTCATTATTACCTGAAACAGAAACCAGCCATTCCCAGCCCAGCAAGCAGTACACATTTTAAGCAGTATCCTATAACTGAGTGGAGCACACTCTCCAGGTTGATAAATTGCCTCAACAGAGCATTTTCTTGCCTGGTTTCACCTCCTGAGGTTACAGACCCACTCACACTCCAAGCCCTACTGAGTTCCCTGAGCTAGACATGGTTTTCTCACAGAGCACCTTTTCTCCCTGAAGTTATCCAATTCAAGCCTTAAGGAAGGGCAGGCAGTGCTTCAGCCTCAGAGGGAGGAAGGTGAGGCTGTGCCCTGGGGTGGGCACAACACTGGAATCAAAGGGTGTCCAACATGGGTAAGGAACAGCCTGGGCAGCTCAGGTCAGAGAGGCTGGGGGATGAGAGCCACGGATTTACTCAGGGCAGCTGAGGAGAAGAATGAGAAAGAGAAGCAGCACAACACATACATCAGCTGTTAATGAAAAAGCCCACACTGTAGATGACCTGTCTGTGAAGGCTCTCTACAGCTGGAGCCGAGCAGAGGCGCAGCAGTGCCGAATTTTCACGTTCACAGCCTTCAGGGGATGTGTTTAGAGACAAAACCCCCCCCTTAGCCCAGCAGTGCAGGCCATGCCCTGCTCTGCCAGCTCCTCCTCTCACACAGACACACTCAGGGTCACAGCCTGAGCTCAGAACTGCCTCAGCCACAGCAACTGCTCACAGCTAAAACATGAGCTGAGCTTGCACCAGGGCCAGAGGAGTATTAATATCCTTTCACAAGGCTCCTGGAGAGCTGCATGTCAGAGCCTGACTGCTACAGAGACAGCTTTACAACAGTTCTGACACAGGCACAGGGCTGGAGGGGTGTCCTGCAGCACAGTGCACTGACCTGAGTGCTTGGACAGGAGTCCACAATGCAAAGCTGCTCCTTTCTACACTCTTAATCCACCCTTTTTCATAGGAGCACAGAGTTTGACAAGAACAAGCGCTTTTGCATACCTCTGTTTGCCTGAGGGCAACGAGGACATTGATTCACTTAAGTCCCTCAGACATTTCTAGCCCTGCACAGAGCTCCCTCAACTTGATCACATTTAGGAGTCTTCCAAAAATCAGAGTTAATATTAAAAAAAGTTTTGTGCCAAAGCAGTTCCACCAACACGAACCCCAGCATTTCTTCTGCCACACGCTGAGTATTAGATCCAGTGACTGGTTTGTGTTAGGAAAAAACAGAATTAAATAACAAACTCCATTTCTTGCAGGTTTCTTTTAATACCAGTCTTTGACACTCAGTAACGTGAAACATTCCCAACTGGACCAGCAGGAAAATTACAGCAATTAGAACACAGTTGCTTATATAATACCACAGATTGTTCTAGGTTACACTCAGGCCTCACAGGAGGCAGCAGCTTAACAGAAGGAACAGCTTAAAGACGGCTCCTCCAGTGCAGTGCTGTAAGAGCTGCCACCCACAGCAGGCTCTGGAACTGGGGACTATGGCATAGCTCTCATTCTTTCCCTCTTCTGTTCCAATAAAATGGAAAGTACATTTTAAAATGAAATAACAGGGCTGCAGACCCATTAGAGAGGTAACACTTGCAATTAGCAACAAATACCTGCTGCAGTGTTTTACTCGCACAATAGTGAGCACGTTTTCTACTTCACTGGTGGAAGAAAACCCAGCAGTCCCTGTGCCAGGAGAGCAGAACCAGCAGGAGGCTTCCAGGAACTCTCAGCCTCACATAAACAGCTGCCAACGCTTTTTCAGAAGTCTTGGCTTAAAAAAACATGGGGGAGTGGGCAAGGAAGATAATGCACAGCTCACTGGAGTTTGGGGGACTCCAAAGCTGAATCTAAACCTTTCCTCAAGCTTCACCAGCTTTTTGTCCTTCCTCAAGGAACAGCAAAACCAGTGAGCTCTAACCTGACCTTCCCCACAGCACACACATCCTGGGTACCTGTCCCCACCTGCCCCTTCCTACCTGAGCCCCCAAACGTAGCCCAGGGGCTCCCCAACATCCCCCACCAGTCACAAGAGGCCATCTGGATACTGGCACGGGTTAATCGAAGTCAAGCGTTTGAGAAATTCTGTTCATTTTAATCCTTCTGACTGAAGGAGGTCAGGAAGCAGTTAAGGAGTAGCTGCAATGATTTATGGGGGTATCAGAAAGCCACACAGTCAGCTGTGGGCAAGGGCCTTCCTCCAGGAAAGCTGGGCCTACAACAGATGTGGCAACAGCAACATTTTTAAAAATAAATTACTATAAAGCCATTGAATTTGGAATACCTTGGTTTTTACTGCAGCTGAATCACACCCTATGTTTGAGCGAGCAGTTCCTTGATCCCATCCTGCTGCAGCGGGTACAGGAGTGGGAACTTGTGACTGCACAACACAGACTTCTGGTCCTGCCAGACCATCTTAGAACAGGTTCTCTGACTCGAATGTTTATAGACCCACTGAGTGGGAAACGTGCCATTTATCCCAGAATTTTTCAGACGTTCACCTGCACTCACCAGGCAGACCATTAAAACACAGCCATCTGCTGCTCAGATATTGGACTTCCCTGGAAAATCAGAACCTCGCATCAAACCTGTACAATCATGAGAGACCCACTGGGGTTGACAAAACAATTTCTGTTCACAAGAGATGCATAAGGTGATGTTTGTAAATTTAAAATATGCTTTAAAAGTGCGATTGAAGAGTCGTTCTTGCCATCAAAAGAGCTTTATATTGCTGGGAAAAGTGTCACTTAGCCCTGACTTAAAGGTATTAACAGTTAGTAGCTTATTCATTCCAATTCCAGCCAGAGTTTGCAATATCAAGAACAAGCTGCTTTCCATGGAAGCAGGAATGAGGTATTTACATTCCTGATCCATGCAATTACCTGCATTTCCATCAACAGAAGTGCTTTTCATACTTTTTTAAACAGTCTGGCTGGATGGGGCCTCTGAGCCACCCGGGGTGGTGGAAGGTGTCCTTTCCATGGCAGGGGCAGGAACGAGATGTGCTTTAAGGCCCCTTCCAACCCAATACACTCTGATGTTTTATGACTCCAAAATTCACAATACTACAAAACTTACATCCAGAATGCTGCTTAACAAAGCATTGAAACATTATTTGGAATGATTAGGAACCACTTTGCTTTTTGCAGCTCTAGAAGTGGCATAGTTTGTGTTAGAATTCGTATTGAGTTCAAAAGAAAAAAAGATCATCTTGCCCTTAAAGTGAAAAAAAAGAGGGACTAACATGACAAGTTTGGAAGGTGGTTCATGAAAACCCCCAAACATCATGAAGGGAAAATTACCAGAGCAGTAATCTTGTCTATAACAGCTTGTGACAAAGAATTAAGTGTGGTCTTGAAAAAGCAGCAACCAGGGCTGAGGGACCCTTCCCAGCCACTCTTTCCAGCGGATTTCATTTCTCCATCTCATTGTCTGATTCAAAGACTTCTTCCCCCTATGAAATCGTATTTTGCAGACACGACTTGAGCACAAACCAAACTCTAGGGCTGGTATCTAGAAGCCTCCACAGTGGCATTTTACATGCAGATTTTATAAGAATAAAGATGTTTCCTCACTCAGGGTACAGACCTCAGTGACCCAAACCTTTGACTAGAACTACTCCTTTCTTAAATCAACACCCCCAGAAAGTCACCTGGAACTCAGTTTGTGGGATAAGGATATTCAAGAACCACCACAAAACCCGTCTGAGCAAAATCATGTTTATTCCAAATCTTCAAAGGACCTCCTAAGCCTGTGGGTATTCCTCCTGGGTGCCCTCCCAGTGAACCACCTCCAGTTCCTGATCTGCAGCTGAAGGATGTCACTAATGCAGCCTGAAGCCAGGATTAAAGCTGGCCACTCCAAAGCAGGGCAGGCAGAATAGTTCCCTTTTGAAGCTGAAGAATCAACATTCGCAAGCATTTACAGGAACCAAAACCCACTCCAGCAGGATATGAAGGATCAATTTAGAGCATTAGTGACTCAAATGATATGCAAGAAACACTGATATCCCTAGAAAAGCACAGGATTTGGGGAAGTTTAGCTGTGAAACACAAGGGAGAGTGAAAACTCCAAACAAAGGCAGAAGTAATGAGAAAACAAATAAACCACCTGCTGTAGGTGGCTGCACCTTCACAGAACGAGCACTTACACTCCAAATAAACCTTGTGGCAAGAAATGGAATAGGTGATGTTTAAAGTGGAGCAAGAAATTAAGGTTATTTCATCTCCAAAGCAAAACTGGGATCACCGTAATTCACACTCCAACCACCCTTCCCAGCAGTTCTTGTACAAGTCCTGATCCCTTTTGGGTTCTGTGCTGCCATGAACAGAGCCCCAAAAGACAGACCAAGCACTGACATCATGCCTTTACGAGCCACTGATCTTCCATATTCTCCACTTGTGTTCATCTCCCACAGCTCAGCAGTGATGCTCAGAGCCTGAGATCATGTCACTTGGCAGGCATTAGAGATGCTGCGAGTTCCAGAAACTCCTGGCCATCCCTACTTGGATGTTACATGAAACTCTTGGAAGTGAGCATCACTGCCCAGGTCACTTTGGGCTTTAGTCAGCCTCCCTGTTCCTGCAGCAGCGTCATCTGGACACGGAGATTACAGGCAGATGACTGGACCCACCGGCCAAATCCCTCAACTCATTTGCTTCCTTTCTAGGGATTGAAAGGAAACACGTGTCTGCTTCAGTTGACATTCTTGCATCTTCCACTTCCTAGAAAGGCAACACTGCATGCTGCCTGTTGGGAAATGCCAGGACACCAAATCGGATTCACCTGCACCTCAACTGCTTGAGACCAACACCAACATTTAAGATTTGTTTGGTTATAATGGGGAAATAACCTGGAAATCAAACCTTTAACCAGCTCCTGTCACTATGGCCAAACCACCAGAACTCACTTCAGCTCAGGTAATTTTGGCTCTTTTCCTTACACCAGGTGAATTTCCTTACACAGGAGTTGGGGGCAGTGGTTCTGGGCTGTGCCAGCAGCAGCAACAGCAGTGCCACGCTCATGAAGTGTGGGGATCCCCAAGAGAGACCCCAACACTAAAACCCCCACCAGCTCGGGTTCTTGCAGCTTCTCTCTGGCCTGTGAATCTTTGCAGCATTCAGTCCTTGACACTTCTCACCACTGCTCTTCTCCACACCTTCACAAAGTGAGCCAGGTTTAATTTCAGCCAAGGAGCCAATTATTACAGCTGCACTGAACCACTGTTCTTGGGAAGAGCAGCATCCTCCAGCAACGTCCCTGTAACTCAGGCCTCCAGTAAAGACAAATCCAGGAGCTTCTCCACCCCAACCAGCTTCTCCCAGCTGGGAGCAGGGAGGTCTGTCCCAATATCCACATGCACTGATCCCCCTGCGTGGCAGCAGCATCACACAGCCAAGGAACAAGTTCCAGTCTGCCTCAACAGAGAAAGAGTGAATCCTTTTGGGAAGGGAACAAAGGTAAGTCACCTGTAGGATCTCACAAACTCCACACACGAGCAGCCAGTCTCACAAAGGGAGGGTTTGTCAGCCGTGCAGAGTGACACAGCCCTGTACCCTCTGTGTGTACACGAGGGGCCGGTTCTGACACCATCCCCCAGAAACATCTGGGGCTGTGTTTGCTGGCTGCAGTCCTTGCACTGAGCTTGCTGTGACCTTTAAGGCCTGCAGGTTTTTAACCTTCATCATGAAATAGGGCTATAATAGTTGTGATGAATTTCATAACAGCCATCATTACGATTGATACACAGGCTGAAAACTTTTGACCTATCAACCTGTTTACTTTTAGTTTTCAATCCAGTCCCTACTAACTATCCAATTAGCTTCCTTATGCAAGAATCATTCCAGAAGTATTTTTCACCCAGTTCTGCTGTGAGCACCTTGATGCAAGGCCTTGGAAGAGGAAACTGACAAGGACACACAAATATAAAAAACCACTTTGTAGTTGTATATAATTTTTAGTAAGTCCAAATATTATCAAGGGTCAAGCTAAAAACGTAACCCCTAATCCCCAGATGGAGGGGAAAATGAGCCAGCTATCAGGACTAAATAAAATGGATTAAGCTTTCAGTGTTTATAAAGTGAACCACGCATTTAAGCAGATGTTCCAGTGTCTTTTGAGACAGAAAGTCTCCTTGTAGCTGTTCCTGACTCCCTGACCCAACAAGTCACTGTGCAATCAGCCTGCCAAGAGAGCAGGAGCTGCTCCCAACTGGAGGCACAGACCTAGGGCAGAGCCCAAGGGAGGAGCAGGGTCAGACACAGCACCAAGGGTGCCGTGATTCCCAGCCCCAGAGAAAGATGGTGATAAGCCAGATGTTCAATTAGTGCTTCAAAACCACTGGAAAAAAAAAAAGCTTTATCTTATTGGTTTATTTTAAGCACTTGAACACATCCCTTCCTGGCCACTAGGCTGATACTCAGTTCCAAAAAGACATTTTGCACTCCCAGTACTCTCAAACTTCATCTTTTAAATACCAGCAGAGCCTCTTATTGCCATTTTTAACACGCAGCAAGTTAAAACAAGAGATGTGCTCATTCACATGAGCAATTAAACACAGCAATTCACCAAAGTGAGGGTTTGTCACCTCCCTCAGCTCAAGGAAGCCACGTGCCACTGCTCACTGGATCAGTTCAGCAGGAGGCAAGTGCTCCAAGGAGCAGCACAAGCAGAGCCCCCCAAGCTGTCATTTCACATTCTGTGGCTAAAAGATGCTCACAGAATTGTATTATTTGTTTTATGACCGAGTTCTTGACCTGTACACTAATGTAAATGCTGAGGATACAAAGTATTTAGGCTGCCAAAATCAAAGACAAGACCTACTCAAACAGTAGGGATGGGAATCAGGTAAGGTCAGCTGAATTAGCACCCAGAATGGATCCCATAATTAGTACTTACATAGATGAGCCCAGAGTAATAGCGATCCTTTAAATTATGCAATACAGAGGCTTCATTTAAACAGGTTAATTCTGCCATGTCTTCCACTTTAGAGAACTTGGGAGGATTCATCTTCTGAACATCATCTTTATTGACGAGCGCTTTCTTCCCATTCTCTGCCAGTTCAACCAACACTTCATCCCCTTTCTCCTCCTTGATGCTGGCTGCCTCGAAGCCATGGCGCTCCGAAGGGATCCACACCAACTTTTTAGCAGTCCAGTCGGCCTGGGTGGCAGGGTTGTAGATGACAGCCCTGTCCACGAAGAGGTACCGCTCCGGATCCTCCTGCCCCGACCGCTGTGCCATCCTGGGAAGAGAAGGTGTCCACTCCCAGTCACCCTGTCAGCAGAGGGAAAAGCAAGGAGCACGTTACACACCAACCACGCTCTGATCCGTGCCACGAGTGCAGCTGTGGCACGGCAATTACATGATCCACCACCACCATCTCTGGGAGAAGCAGCACCAGGCATTTCTCCCAGCATGGAGAAGCTGCTGCACAGCTGAGCCCCTGCTCACACACCCCTGCCACACAAAAGGTCGGTGACCTGTCAAGTGTCACCCAAACCCAGCGCAGCACAGCCAGCAGGGGCTGGTTCCAGCCGTGCAGCAGCAAGGGAGAGACATCACAGCAAGAGCTGCAAGCAGGAAAACGCACACCTGTGTGCTGGGCTTAGATAAGGAACAAGAGCAAATGGAGCAGGAGCTTGGCAGTAAACTCAGCTACAATGGAACAGTGAAAAACAAAAATACAGAGATAGATACAAACCCATAAATCTACTCAGTGGATTCTGCTGCAGAAACCAGAAGGCGGCAAGGATGCATTTTAAAAACGCGGATTTTCAACTACAGACAAGAACTTGGGACGCTTGGGGTTCCTGCAAGCCATCAAGGCAGCTAAACATGGCTCATATTCTTCCTGAAAAACTTTGCATTTCTACAGCCTGCTCGTGTTCTCAGTCCTGAGTGCTGACATCACCAGATTCCAAAAAATGTCTCCAGATCTCAAGTTTACCTCAAGGCTCAAAACACTGCAAGGAATGATGCTGGATTTTCCAACAGCTCCACGGGTAATTTGAAGCAGAAAGAAAAACCACTGACTGACAAGAGCCCCTGCACACTCATTTTACCTGTCTGCCTCTAGCCAAGAGAGGCCCCTGCCCCTTCCATGGGCACTGCTATCACAGCCAGGATTCCTGGGGCTGGCAGATCCATCTGGAACTGCCCACAGAGCATCAAGGTAAAGCCTGACCCCTCATACTCAGGACTTTAAACGCCTTGGTTTGTAACACACAACATCTTTCTGTTGAAGAACATCACACTGGCTATGGGAGCCTTTTCCAGCAGGTAACCCAAAGGGCAGCTTGGGAACAAAGCCAGGGACGCTCCCAAACTGCTTTTGTCACCTCTTCTACTATGGCACGTGTCCTGATGGAAGTTCTGTAACCCAACCCTCCCGAGAAGAGCACATAATTAAATAGGATAATTATGTCTCTGTCTAAGGCAGAGAGATTTGTTACATTGTCCAACTTTAGCGTAAAGCAAGCGTGAAGTCACTGAACCCTTCAGAGGTGCGAGGAGCAGATCCCTTAGCACAGATGGCTTAATTCAAATCAAGATATGATGACTCAACATTTAAAGTATTTTAGAAGAGCCTCGGAGAGAAAATTTCCATGAACAAAGATGGAATCGTTGAGGGGACACCTTCAGTGATAGCTGGACTCCTCCGCCAGGAAAATGAAGGTTTAGTCAATGAATGCCACATTTGGCTCGAGAAGCCCACAGATTAAATAACCGAGCTTTGAACCCCAAGCGAGAAAGGTGACTGTCCCCACTGTGCCAGACTCCAGCCCAAGTTCCAACAAAGCCCTGGAACGCCAGTGCCACCCTCGCGTGCCAATGCCCCTCGGCGCCAGGTCCTGAGCGCTCGCTGGGCAGGTGTGACACAGCCCAAGGCAGCCAGGACTCCGTTTTTACACACCAAGAGGCAGAGAAACCTGAAGGTCAAATAAAGCTCATACGACAAAATTAACCATTATTGTTCCCCAGCGGAATTAAAGGGCGAAGACTGAAATGAATGCATTCATATATGACTGCACGCACCAGTCACATACGAATGGTATAACTGACTTTGTAACAGTTCCCGAGGATAAACCTAAACGTCAGGGGACCATAGTCAGTTTCAGAGTCATTCTTCCACTCGGGCTTTCAATCCCACAAAGCCCATCACAAAAGACCCTCTGCAGAAGCAAAGCAAGCTGCAGCTCACCCTACCCAGGGCTCCTCCGCTAACAATGGCATTCAAATGAAACACACAAATGAGCACATTTATCATGCAGGAATCCAGCACTCCCAACAGACGACGTGCGAATAAAGGCAAAAAAAATCCCAAAAATCCCCCGCACACGTTCTGAACAAAAGGGAGACGGGGGGG
>VZTI01005847.1:0-19877 GCA_013397865.1 Struthidea cinerea | reverse complement strand
CCGCGCGGCCCCGCGGCCCGTCCCTGTCCCCATCCCCGTCCCCGGGACCGCCACCGGGGATGCCACCGGCATCGGAGGCGGGCTGTGCAGAGCCCCGGCCCGGTTCCCACACGGCCCCGTCCCGCGGACCCGGCCGCAGCCCTCGGTGACCGCCCCCGGGTCACTCCCTGGCGGGTCGCAGACGCGCGGTGTCCCCGCCGCGTGCCCCCGTGCCGCCTCCGCAGCCGCTCGGCCCTGCTGCCGCGGCCCGCCCGGCCCAGCTCCTGGTTTTCCCCTCCTTAACCATCACCCCGCGCCTTTTGTGGGCCGGGTGGGGAGGCGGGAGCCGCAGCAGGGTAAAGAGGCGTTCGCGGAGCCTCCGAGCGCCGCTCGGGCCCGCTGCGCTCTGGAACGGGTGCCGGGTGGGTTTGGGGACGCCCCGGGGGCTGCTGGACCGGGGTTCATCACGGAGAGCTTCCCGGCTCCGTGGCCTCCCCCGGCCTTTCCAGAGCCTTTCCCGTGTTTCCTCCCTGCCTCAGCTTCCCGGGAATCTCACGTGGTGCCTGCATTCTCCCGGGAGCGGGCACAGCCTCTCCCCAAACCACGGCTGCCTCCGGCCCTGTGCGGGCCCGGAGCTCGAGGGATCCCCTGGCCCGAGGAGCAGCTCCTGCGTTTCCCGCCCGGACCGAGCGCGCACGAGGGGCTCGGGAATGGAATTAAAGCCATTTTGGTGAAAGGAATTTGTGTTCGATCCTTCTGACTGCCAGCGGGGTGAGGAGCGGGGAGAAGTGGCAGGAGGGAGCATCAAACCTGTCCGGGGGCAGAGCTGGAATCTGGGATCCCGGGAAGGGCTGGGGACAGGAGTAAGGATGTCTCCCGCTTTCCCCGTGCTTAGGAAGCAGGGCTTTCTGTGATCTCCCTGCCCGAGCGGAAGTGCTTCAAATCACACCTGCCATCGCAATCCAACTTAGCATTTCTGGACGGGATGCTGGGTTCAAAAGGAGGCAATCAGACAAACCGCGGGGAGCCAGGCTCCGGGCACGGAGCTGGGAATCGCTGGGTCACCCCAGCCCATGGCTGCGCACAAATCAGTTCCTGCGCAGCTCCTGGCGCTCGCGTTTCTCTGAAAGTCTCCCTCGTAATTACCATTGCAGTGGGAGGTCTTGCACATCCTGTTTCTCCGAAAAACCAGGGTGTTGACTCGCAGGCAGATGAAAGCCAAAAGGCTCAACTGGTTCCTCCCCTGTGTTTCGCTGTGCAAGGACTGTGCCACTCCCGGGCAGCCCAGCTCGGTGGCCACTGCCCCGAGCAGCCCGAGGCAGCTGAGTGAGGCAACGCCACGTGGATTTCGGGTTGCCTAAATACAGGCATGTCCCAGGATTTGCCCTTTTTCCTTGCTCAGCCAGCAGGTCTCCATGAGAGGAGGCACTCGGCCAGTGTTCACAGAGCAGTACCAGCTCCCTGGCAGTGCCAGAACTTTCCAACTGAGAAGCCTGGTGACTATTTTGCTCCCTTTGGAAAGACCACGGGCACATGGAGCAGCATCAGGAGCAGCATCATCACCGGTTGTGGTCACCCCTCGGGGCAGCCGAGGGCTCGGGATGGAGCAGCATCCAAACCTTGACACCCTCATGCCCTAGGGCAGCACCTCCACGTCTCACTGCATCCAGAAAACTTCCATTTTTAGACATTCAGCATCGTTTAAAAGAGAAATAGAGACACCACCCAGAAAACATTAATCTAGGCACAAGCTGTTTGAGGAGTTTAGTTTCTTCTAGGAAATTATTTCCATGGAAAATCTTCAAGGATCGTGTAGATGCCATGTGGAGCGTGACAGGGTATAACATTGGGTTATTATTTTTATCACACAATTATTTTTATCCAAGCTCATGTTAGGAAGGAATTCTCCAAATCCACTCAATGTCTTTAACCCGTGGAGGGAAAGATAATATTTCTGTCTAACCCAGGAGAGTGGAAAGAGCAGAGACTGGAGAAAGCAGGAAGAAACATCTTCCACAGAGGAGTTTTGTTTGAAATAGAAACTCAGCTGGTCACTAATCCTAAAATTGCCCCTGTACCTTTACGCAGAAGCCTCTTGATACTGTGGCTACCAGGGCATGCTTATGGCAAAGCCTGTCCCATGGGTGTTTCCAGGGCTGGAACCAGGCAGTTAAATAAGAACCTGAGATTTTTAAAACAACATGGAGGATTTAGGTAAAAAATGCTCCATTGTTTCTAATTTAGAGGTCTCACTACTGGTAGCATGTCCTGGAAAGCTCCTTTCCATACTGGGGGATGTTCCCCTCCATCCCCAGGCTGCTTGGGACAAACTGGGCAGGACAAACTTCTGCAAGGGGAAAACACCCCTGACATCCCCCAGCTGCTTGTTCTGTCCCATGTCCTTACAGCATCCACAAATGAGCCAAAAACCCCTCGTTCCTTGATTATTTGGCACTTTTGCTTCCGGCACAGGCTGGTGTCCTCCCTTTCTGTCTGTGGAAGCTTTTGGATGCATCTCCAAGAGTTACAGACCCGGGTCTGGCCCTGCCCAGGAGCCCCTACAGAGCAGAACATCTTGGCCTCTTTCTGCGTCAAATAACTTCAAGCCCTGAACGATTTTGAGCCAGGGTTTAGACCCAATATTTAAATGCAGGAGTTGCCCATGCACAGAACAAGGTTTGCACTTGGTGGTGACAAGGGGATGCCTAAATAAAATCCATGTGGATTCAGTTCCCAGTTTGAATCCTGACCTGCCGTGACTTCGGGTGGCCACAGCACCTCCCCTGCCAAAGGGAAGAGATGTCACTGTGCCCATTTGCCATGTCAGAGGTGAGGTCACGTTTGATGCACAAGGTGCTGTGACTCCTTCGGAGGAAGGTGGAGGAAAAGGCAGAATTGCTCGTGTACAAAGCGGCTGCTTTGTTGTGTGGGATCAAAACAGAGAGGTGTAGGAATAAAAGATAAATTATTCTACGAGAAAATTGCTTTATAATAAACATTTCTATGTGAGAAGCTTGAAAGGAATGGGAAATTCAAGCCTCATGCTTGATGCTTGAGTTTCAAAGCTTTCTGAGCTGTGCTAAATGGCAGTAAGATGAGGTTACATTTATTTCTTGCAGCAGACTGTCCTCCAGGGCCACACCAGTTATTTTATCTCGTGTGTCAATAGGAAACGTTCCCAAACAGGAGGTGTTCACACAGGGATCAGCACCAAGCACGAGCTCCATTGTCTCACCCAGCATACATTTCAGTCCTGGAGAGTTTTAAAAGTTCGCTAAATCAGGAATGGAAAGTCTGCTCCTTCTTCTCCAAAGGGGATTGCACAAGGGTTGCTTGGCCAGGCTGCTGTGAACCTGATGTCACATCAGCAGAAATAGCCACCTCTGCAGGGCGTGAGTCGAGGCCTGAGCTGCGGAGGGACGGGTTTGCGTTTGCTGCGAGCACGCCTCGCCAGCCCTGCAGGTGTTCCCTGGCTGTGCTGGAAGCCAAGGCATTCCACGGAGCATCTCGAGCCTCCTCGAGCAGGAAGGGCTGGAGCAGAGGACAGGGGTGAGCTCCGTCCTGGATCATGCTACAGGCATGCTGGAGCCCGACCTGGGCGTGCAGGGGGCACCTGTGCTCAGCTGCTCCTTGCTTTGTCCCTTCCTTCCCTTCCCTCCCCACATCGCGCTGGGAAGGAGTGGAAACCGGGAAGGTAGGGTGGGATTTTCACAACTGTGCCTTCCACTCTGTGCACAAGGGTTTGGCATGCAGGGCTCTTCCCTCAAGGAACAGGAGGGCTCATTCTCAAATCCCGGCTTAAAACCATCCAGAAATCTGAACCTCCCTTCTCTCCTCGAAGCAGGAATTTGTCTGCCAGATCTGCCCTCCCCTGCCCTGGTCACCACGCCCTGGGATCGGAAATGTCCTGGGAAAACCACGTGCAGCAGGTTTGGGAAGCTGCCCTGGTACTTGTGTCTGACTGAGAGCTTCCAATAATCATCCCAGTTACACCAGTTTGCGCTGCCGAGGCACTTACCACTTGCAATATTGTTTTTAAGGGAAATTATTTAGCCATCATCAAGGCCAGAAGAAAGTTTTATTGGGCATCTTAGGATCAGAGGGTAAATCAAGCTCGAGTGAACATCACAGGATCATCTAGTTCAACCTAGCTAGGATTTTTCAGACTTAAATAAAGAGAAGGGTGGAGGCTTCCCATGGAGCCACTTGCAAAGGGCACGTTTCCCCAGCGATCTCTGCCTTGTCCAGAACTGGCCTTTACTCAGCACAACTGCAGGATTAGGTGTGTGGATGCCAGCAGGATGAGCCTGCCATGCAGAGCTCTCCTGATGGGAAAGATTCCCCCCTCACGTTTTGGCTGTGGGGTTTGTTGGTAGCCTGGTTTCTCGGGCCGCATCTTCATCTCCCACAGACAGGGCTCAGTCCTGCTCCAGCACCCACCACCCTGGCTGGAAAATCTATTTATCCCCTGTCCCTCTGCCCACACTGCTGGGGGGACTAAATGCCCCATAAAATGGGGAGAGAAATGCCCCCTTTGTACCTGGGCAGTCCCTGGGCAGGATTATCTGACCTCTCTTGTGTACAAATACAGAAGGGATGCCAAGGCACACGAGCCCCCTGCACGGCCCAGGGTTTCTCACCACCCCACAGTGGCCCTTGGCTGGGCTGGAGGGACCAAATCCTTCCTCTTGAACCCGAATCTCCATTCAGCACCAGTCACTCCTTTGTGGAGAAGACTTAACTAAACCCATCCATTCTTTACCCAGTTAAGGGATCAGAAGAGAAGAAACAGTGCAGAACAGTTCCCATCAGCGCCCGTGATGGAAGCCCTGGCCATGCCCTGTGGACAAGGAGAGCAGGCGTGGCAGAGCAGGGCATTCTCTGCAGGACTGGGGGCCAGGCCATGCCAGGGGGGTGGGATGCTGAGCAATGAGGGGACACTCGGGCCAGGGCTGCCCCAGGTGTCCCCCAGCCCTTGGGCTGCACTGGTGGAACAGGATGGGGCCACACTGCCAACCAAGCCTCTCCCTGCACATCCCAGCTCTACCTCCCACCTGCCCTCAGGGCCTCTTCCAGTGCCCACGTGTGCCAAGAAAGAGAAAAACCCTTCGGAGGTCCCTCTGAGGAGCAAACGCCCAAGAACTGGGTGAGGACAGCATCCAACAGACCCCAGAGGAGAACCTTCCACCAGGAGTGGAGATCTGGTGGCTGCTGGGGTGCCTTGGGAGCCTGGGCCCCATTTGTAAAGACAAATAATGCATTTGGGATGTCTCCCTGCCTTGTGAGAAGGTGTGAGCTCCTCAGGGCCCAGCTGAGGAAGGCACGGACGTTGTCCAGCGCACCAGCAGGTCCCACCACACCGCCAGCAGTGTCCAGGGCCAGCAGCAACTTCAGCTCCTTCAGACCTGACCGCGACAGCTTCTGTCTGCCTAAAAAACCACAGAGAAGCATTCCCAAGCCCTGCCTCGTGTTTGGACATGGGCACAGGTACCGCCAGCTCCCCTAACCTTGTCCAACCCTCTCACACTTCAAACGTGTGCGTTTGCAGGGCCAGGCTTCAGCCCTGCGCCTCTGACCAGCTCCGGTGCCCTGCAAGCGGCAAGTGATGGCGTGCAGGGTTTGCCCAGGCAATTCCAGTGCACTGGGGGTTTTCCCAGCTCCAGTTGGAGCCTCCTGTTAGACTCTGCAGTCTTTAATTGGAGCTGATTTACAGCATTTTTATTGCTGCAGACAGCCAGCAGTTGGCACAGCAGGCAGCTTTAACATTACTTTTGCATTTTGTTATTGAATCACCAGCTTGGAAGGCAATTGCGGGGCTTTTTATAGCTGCAGCCTGGCACCACAGCTCCTCCCTGGGCTTTGGAGAGCTCACTGTGCCCCTCAGGGCCAGCGGGAGCATGGCCAGCTGACCGGCAGCGGACCCGAGCACCGGGCAGGGGTTTGTGTGAGCAGCTCAGGGAGCCGGCCCTGCTCAGCAGCTCCGGCACCACGGCCACGCTTCAGCCCCTGCTCTGGGGCTCATCATGGCTTCACTGGCTGGAAGGTTGGCCTTGAGGTTCTCGCCTGGAGATTTTCACCCTCTCAGGGTGCAAAACGCAGCTTCTGCTGTGGAACAGGCTGGACCTTGAGGTGCCGGTCACTGCCAACTCAGGACAGCTCAGAGGAGGCAGAGGAGCATGTGCCAGCTGCTGTCACCCTCCTGTGTCCAGCAGAGACTGTGACAGGCACAGTGGCCGTAGGATGTGTCTTTTGCTGCAGCTCAGCCTTCCCCTCCGTGGTGTCACTGCATTTCTTGGTCTCACAGGCGTGAAGGATCTCTGTCCTGGTCCAGCCCACCTCTGTGCAGGGGTGTGATAAAGTGTGCCTGAGAGGGAGCAGGCTGGTCTCCTGTTATCAATTTATTACACACAGTTTGTTTTACCGCGTTCTAAAGGAGCCCGCTGCTCTTCACAAGCCTCCTCATGGCTTGAACGCAGGAGGGTGAGGCCTGCTGGACACTGGCTCCAGACACTGGTTAATGCCAGCTGGAGAAAGAAAGCCTCACCTGTGGAAACGCAGCAGCTGAGAGCAGTGCCTGCGAGCTGGGAGGTGAATTCTCGCTGGGCAATGTCCCTCGGTCAGTGTCCCTGCTCCCATCCCCAGCACTGCTCTGCGGGGGGAACGGGGAGTTCCCTTGGCAGCCGGGCTCGCCCTGGGATGGCAGCCCACAGCCACCGTCTCATTCGATCTCATTCAATCCAATTTAATGATTGACTGAACCCTGCTGGTTTAATTAACCAGCCAATACTCAGCTATCAGCTGGTCGGTGAGTTTGTAACTCATACGCCACCCCCTTCCCTGGGCTGGGGAGGGAAGGGGGGGGATCGATCCCGGCCATCCCATCGGACAAACGCCCTGGGGCAGTGAGGAGTGAGGATGAGCGGGGTGAGGAGCAGTTAACCCCTGGCACAGCCCACACAGCACATCAGCGCTGCAGAGCCCAGCCCCGGCCTCACATGGGCTTCCCTGTGCCGAAGGGAAAAGGAGCTTGCACGTCCCTGCTAGGGTCCCCCTTTGTGGCCTGAGCACTGGGATGCTGCTGGCAGCGTCTGGTCCCCTCCAGACCCTGTGGATGTGCTCTGCGGGTTTACCTTGTCCCCAAGCCACAGCCCTCAAAGGATCACAGCGTCGTCAGGGTTAGAAGGGACCTCTGGAGATCATCCAGTCCAACCCCCCTGCCAAGGCAGGGTCACCCCGAGCAGGTGACACAGGAGCTCATCCAGGTGGGTTTTGAATGCCTTTGTTGATGGGAAGGGTGGTGATGTGGTGAAGTGTCCCCAGCTGGCAGAAGGGGACCTGCAGCAGCTGCCTGGGCTGCGTGGGGAAAGTTTCAGTCTCCCCTTCTCACCGTGAGCAACCCAGCATTGGCAAAGGGCTGGAGCAGAGCACTCCCTCACCAATCCCAGCAGGGACAGCTCAGCCATGGGGTGACTTCTAAAATATCTCCAGTGCTTGTTCTCACTCTGCCAATGGCCCTGGATTGAGCACTGTTGGTGGGAAATGCAGGTGCTGCCGTGGGAAGAGTGGGAGAAAACCACAGCGCAGAGCTTGGAGCTCTTGGGTACCACAGAAATGGGTGCCAGGAATGCAGAGCACAGTTCTGACAGAGTGGCATCGGGGCTGAAAGGGCAGAGCACCTGGAATCAGGGTGCTGCCAACATGGGCATCACACCGTTCCCATCAGCATAACCTGATCCCCATGGTCATCTCCCAGTTCCTCTGAAAATCAGCCCGTTTCCGTGGTCCTGTCCCTGTTCCTGTGAGCATCTCCCCGTTCCCATGACCCCTGCCCTGCTCCCACGCAGGCAGCATTCCCAAATCCCACCTTGGCATTGGCACAGCCAGTGCCAGCGGGGTGGAGAAGCTCACATGCTCCTCAGCGATTGCTCCCAGCTCCCAGACAGAGGAGGGCTGAGCACCGCAGAGGCCGTGCTTGGGAGAGCTTTAGGATGAAGAAGACAAAGGTGATTTGCAAATGATTCAATGATTTTGTTTTTAATTGGACTCGTGCCTTTCCTCAGCTGTTTAAGATGGATGAGATTGGTCTGAGCCTCTGAACGGGCTGTTTGTAAAACAAACAAACAGGCTATTAATTATCCTGGATGTTAACCTTGGCTGGAAGGCACTGGAGGAAGGTTTGCTGCTCCTCAGGGATGATCCCTGTTGGGTTCAGGTAACCACGGGCTGCTCCTGGTGCAGGGATTTGTGTATCAGCACAGGAGCGGCTGCAACCACCCCCATTTAACCCATCCACAGCCCCAGTGGCACCAGTTTAATGAGCCTATCTGGCACAGGAATTTAAGGTCATCTGCAGATGAAACCACTGTGACCTCCCCCACTTCTGCTGACGGATCCTGGTGCTGCATATTTAACAGAGACTCCCTTCCTCTGTGTGCATTTACACCCTGGGGTTTAAAGGGGCTGAAATAGATGGCTCTTTGGTAGCTCAGCTTTTTGGCATGATTTGTTTATTTATTATTTCTTAGTTGTCATTTTATATGTGTGCTGTTATTCAATCACCAGCAGGGTGGAAGCTAAACCTGATTCTGGAAAGAATAAAATGCCCTTTTTCAGTGTTGTTTTCTACTGGAACAGCCTCTGCAGGTGCTGCTGTGCCTGCAGGGCAGAGAGTCAAGGGATTTTTCAATGTTAAATCATGTGGAAATCAGCATAGAGGGGGAGTGTTCATACAGGGACTGTGTTTGAATAGTGCTGAGCAACGATGGCTTTGCATGGTGCAAAGAACACCAAAGGAGATGAAGCAGCACAGAAGGAACCAGCAGAGCTTCGAGGTGAAGGAATCCCCTAATTCCAGCCCTGCAGCAGAGCAATGAGGAATCACTGACGAAAACCACTGAGGCCACTGCACCCAGGGGCCACTCTCAGCTCTGGGGGCAGGGAAATACCCAGGGGGGAGCGAAGTCACTATTTTAGGGTGTGTAAAACCCCCACCTTGAGCAGGCTCGGGGTAACTGTGTCAGCCCCACATCCAGGCAATTCCCGAGCCCATGCTGCAGTGAACAGAGCTCGTGATTCACAGTGGGACATGCAGCCAGTGGGGTTTCAGGTACACATCCCTGTCAGGAATTTCATTTTTCCATAGGGCTCTTTCTCCTCCATCCTCCCGTTTCAATTTAAATTCCCTGTCAGGGTCCCAAAAGAGGCCAATCTTCACCCCCAGCCGAACGTCTGCGGGACCTGTAATGAGTTAGGGCTGAATTCCTGCCAGCCCTTCTGGTAACGTTTAGAGAGGCCCTGGATCCCGGCCAGAGCCGAGCGCTGGAGGAGAGAAAGGCAGAGCTTGACAGGAGTGGAGATATTGCAGGATGTCTGGGAGACAATCCCACTCCGGGTAAAATCACAACCTCGGCAGCAGATCCATGAACAGGGAAAGGCTGAGGGGCTCTCTCAGAGCCAAAAGTCCCTTCAAAGCCTGGCAGGCAGAATGCAATCTATTTGCTTCTCATATTTAAAAATGCGCTTACTTGGAGGCATCTTGTGGGAGTCAGGATTTCAAATCCTCCTGTGGTGTTTTGTTGTTTGTTTGGTTTTGTTGGGGGTTTTTTTTTGAGGGGGAAACAGCCCTTTTCTGGGGCTTGGTGTAGCCACAAACTGGGCAGGCCCTGTTCAGCAGAAGATGGTTCCTCACTCGGTGTTCCCAGCCCAGGTTTCCCAGAGGAGGCAGCCGAAAGTGCTGCAGAAGAGGGGGGTTTCCAGCAGCCTCCCACAGGCTGGATCCACCGAGGGCTCTGCCCGGAGTGCAGATGAGGGATTGGTGTGGCCGAGCCTGACCAGATGCCCCAGAAGCTCTCCCTGCACCCACCCGAGTGCCCAGCAAGAGCTGCCAGGAGGAGGGGGAGAGTGGCTGCCCTGCAGAGGGGTCGGGGCACGGCCCCTCAGCCCCTGAGCTCCGGGAGCTGGGGAGACACCAGGCAGGTTCTCAGAAGAGCAGAAGAGAGGCAGCAGCCTGAGATGCCACCCGGCCCCTGCCTCGAAATCGGGGCTCCAGGCTGAGCACGCCGGGGCCGGGACGTGCTGGGAGCCGCGGGGCTCGGAGAGACGGGCCTAAAGAAGCCGCAGGGACCCGCAGGGACCCGCAGGGCACGCTGTGGCTTCGGGGACAGGCTGCAAATGCATCCCTTCACAGCTCTGCTCCGCTCCGCTCCGGGGGAAATCCCGGGTTATTCCGTGAGGGCTGAGCCCTCCGTGGCGGCCCAGGGCCAGCCACCACCACGGCCCCAGCGTCACTGTGGCTGAGGCAGCACACGCTCCTGAGGTGCTGCAGTGCTTCCCCGCCTCGCTTTTCCCTGCTGTGCTTCCAAAGGCTGTCTCTCCGCCTGCCCATGTGCTCCCTGCGGGGCTGGGGGTGGCACAGCAGCACAAGTCGCCGCTGCACATCTCTGCACGACAGCCAGGAAAGCTTTCCCAGCTCAAGGGTCACTGCGGGCTACCCCACACCTGGCTCAGGCATCACACCTGAGCAGGGAAGAACCTGCATCCCCCAGCCCTCACCAGATCACCCGGGATTCCCCCCGGAGGAGCTGCAGAGCTGTGAAGGGATGCATTTGCAGCCTGTCCCCGCAGCCACAGCGTGCCCTGCGGGTGCCTGGGGCTTCTTTAACCCCGCACATGTGGCTTTTCCTGTGCCCCATCAAAGCTGTCCCTCTGCCGTGTTCCCTGGACCCGCTCCTCTCAGGCGCTGGGGACCTCGGTGGCAGCACCTGGGTGTCCATGAGCTACCTCGGTGTCCCACACCTCCCCCCCCAGCCTCTCCTCGCAGGAATGCCGCGAATGCGAAAGCTGACAGCTGCCCAAACCAGCTTTTGCCCTTATAGAGTGTCTGTCTGCTCACACTCTTCCCCCCTGGAAGCGGGGCTGGGAAAGCCTGGTGACAATGCGGGAAGATAAAGGGCCGCTGCCAGAGAGGGGATAAATATTTGTCATTTTCCGTCACTTTGTAAGAGGCATCGAAGATCACAGGCAGCCCGCAATTAAGCCGGATTCCAACGTGATTAACCCCGTCTGTGCCGACCTCAGCCTCCCGCGCCCACCCAGCTCCGGAGGGGTTAACGCTCCTCCAGCAGTGGGCAAACTGTCACCGGGCATCAATTGCAAATCCCAAGGCTGCACGCGGTGCTCCGCTGGCAGCAGGGCTGGATGCGAACAGCGGGGGACAGCTGGAGGTGGGGAGGTGTCTGTCCCCGAGCCCCCTCCCTGCCACATCCCGGGGTGTTGGGAGCTGCCGTCCCAAGGGACAGGACCGAGTCCTGCTGGCTGTGCCAGCTGGGGCGGGTGTGCTCTAGGGAAGTCTTTTTAAGGTTTTATTTTACTTCTCGTTATCCTGCTCTGATTTTGGTAGCAGTAAATTCCATTAATATCTCTAATTTGAGCCTGTTTTGCCCGGTATTTGCTGAGTGATCTGGCCCTTATCTCAAGTCCATCGAAGCCCCTCATTTTCCATGCACTCACCCCAGCCATGGGGCTTGTCCCTTGTCCCCGGAGCTGGCAGGAGCCTGGCTGCACATCCCCTGTGCTCCCTCAGCACCAGGGCTGTGGCTGCCAGCTCCTGTTCCCAGCGGGAGCTTCTCCAGTGTCCCCAGCACGGGCTGCTGGGCCCCAGTGCCCACTGTGGCAGTGCTGCTGGTCCCTGCAACAGAGACATTTGTCCCCCAGCTGGGCAGCGTCCCTGGCTGGAAATTGCATGGGAAAGGGCAGGGATGCAGCCAGCCTGGAGCCAGGCCTGGTCCCAGCAGGGTTCTCCCTCTGACACCACAGCACTCCAGGGCCCAGAGCACCCATCCCCAGCTCTCTGCCAACTCAGACTGGGTGTTCACATTTTCAGCCTTCCCTTCGTAGGCACAAAAATTAGATTTTTTCAGTCCCTCGAGTCTCTGGTTCTCTGAAATACCCTCATTGCTGCTCAGGAATAACCAAAAGCTGGATGTGTAGGGGCAGGAACGTGTGCAGGCAGGCTCGACCACACAACCCGGCCCAGGAGCTGGGAGCAAATGGATTTGTTAATTCACAATTCCATCTCCCCCTTTTCCTGGGCTTTGCTGGAGGTGCTGTCCCTGCTCCACAGTGACACAGAGGAATGATCCACCCACCGTGCCTGAGTTAGATGTAACCCACTTTTAAAGACCTGTGTCATTTCTCCCCTCTCTGGTTCCACTACAGGTGTTTTGTGCCTGATCTCTGCATTCCTGACATGCCCGAAATTCCCTGATGCTTAACCTCAGATCCGAATTTCCTGGATTTGTAACATTTGGGTTTAAGTGAGTGGCAATGACCTTGTGCAATTATTCACCCTGCTGTTTGAGCCCCTCCATAACTCCAGCTCGGTACCATTTTTGAATGTAATTTATAAATTTGTCTGATGCCAAAGCAGCCTCCAGAGTCTCAGCTCTGTCCTTCTGTTGAAACCCATCTGATATCCCAGATCTGGTGTTGAAAGGAGCGGCTTCAGTCAGAAATCTCCCCATCTCTCACACACACACGTGCTGTGCAGCTTGGTGGGATGCAGACCTGGAGCACACCCGAGCTTCCTGCAGCTCCCAGCCAGCACTCCGACCGCTCATCCCACAGCCACGAGCAGTCCCACGGGGACAGCTGACACCTCCAGGGAGCTCTGGCTGACTCCCAGCCAGCAGCTCTTTCTTTCTCAGCACTGAGGAATCTCTTCGATGTTTTCCAGCCGCTGAGCTGTGGTGCAGAGCTCTTCTGCTCACAAGGAGCCACATGGTGAGCAGGTGCCAGGCAGCTCCGGGGGCTGCTCAGGGTCTTGTTGCTTTATGCCAGGTGAAAATGTGGCCTCTGCTGCTTTTTGTGTTTCCTGGGAGTAACTGCAGGGCAGGGGGGTAAAGGGTGGAAACCTGAAGGCCCTTGAAGGCAAATACCCACAGTGGAAATGTGTGAAATTCTTCTCAGGGAGAATTTCTTCACAGAAAGGGTGGCCAGGCATGGGAAGGGGCTGCCCAGGGAGGTGGCGGGGTCCCTGGAGGTGTCCAAGGAAGGCCTGGACGTGGCAGTCAGTGCTCCGGGCTGGGGACAAAGTGGAGATCGGACACAGCTTGGACTCCATGATCTTGGAGGTCTTTTCCAGCCTCAGTGATCCTGTGATCCTGTGTGTTTCACACTGTGCGTCGCCTCCCATCCTGATCCGGGCAGGAGAAGCTCTGGCGGCTCTGGCAGGCTCGGTGCCCGTGGGGATGGAGGATGCAGAGTGGTCCCAGCAGTGGTGGGTGGAGAGGCTGCCCCACTGGCACGGGAGTCAACCCGGATTTCATCCCTGGGATGGGACTGCGCGGTCCTGCCCTTCCTCCGCACCAGGAGGAATTGCCCCGCCGGGCTGGGCTGCCTGGGGGGAAAACCAGCAGGATCGGGGCCAGGGCTGAGTCACGGCAGCGCGACCCGCCCCACGCCCTGCCCCTGCTCACTCAGCGGCTTCCTATCGCCGGGAATCGCTTCCCATCGCCGGGAATCGCTTCCTTGGAGGAGCTGCTGCCGGGGAATGGCACTCAGCAAGTCTGAGCAGCCCCCACGCCCTGCCTGCAGCTCAGCCTCCCCTGACCTGCTCGGCCGGGGATGATCCTGGCCGGGGATGTGCTGGAGAGGAGGAGGAGGAGGAGGTGTTGATCCAGGACCCATCCTGGGAGCGGAGGGGCTGTGGAGCCGCTGCCTCACACCGCACCGCTGCCACTGTCACCTGTGGGCAGCCCTGCGAGGGGCCCTGCAGTGGCCTTTGGAGAGACCCTGGGAGCCAGCTCAGAGCAGGGTCCCCTCTGCCCAGCCCAGGACCCCTCAGCCCAGCCTCCAGAGCAGCCCAGCTGATGCTCCTGCCCAGGACCAGGTGTTCGGTGCCTCCCACCGTCCACAGTCCCTTCTCCCGCCCCCAAAAGCCTTCCCAGGGACGTAGTCCTTGGCTCCCAGGTGGGCAGCCCCCACCTTGCCGTGACTCCAGGGCTCCCACAGACCCTGGGGCTGTGACAATCCCGTGCCCTGCTGGCCAAACCCCCCCAGCTCATCCAGGAGAAACCACAGCCCGACTGTCCCCGCAGAGGGGGACTTCAGCTGTCTCCCAGTTGAAGTGGTTTGATCTTTTGACTTCTCCCTTTCTTTGTCATCCCCCATAATCACATCGTTTTCTCTTTCTAAAGACCAGCTTTGGGGAGGAAAGGAAGATTCGGCGGCTGACAGAGCGGGTCAGGGGAAATGCAGTGGGGGCAAAAGTGGGCAAAAGTGACCAGGGAAGAGTCAGATTGGTATCAGCCGGTACAGGTTGTCCCCTGGATACATTCCCAGCCTCCAGCTTCTTTTGTTGTGCAAGATTTTCTGAGCCTGGTGTGGTTTGTTGGTTTAGCAAATCTCCACAGATCTCCTTTTCAAGCACTTTCTCAGTGCCTGCTGGAATCCACCTAAACCTTCTGCAGACACAACTCTGGCAGGGAGTTCCCTGAGCCGCCCCCTTCCCGGGATGAGCCACACCTTCCTTTGGGCTGGGTTTGGCTTCTCCTGCCTTCATCCTGGGACCCTCAGCTTTGCAGTCGAGGGGGTGATGAGCTCATCTCCATTTTCAGGGGGTAACTCTGTTCTCCAAACCCTTGGGCCGTCTCCAGTCCAGGCTGAGCAGCTCCAGGGGCATTGCTGCTATCGCAGAATTCAGCTCAGAGCAGCTGAGGGAGCAAATAACCAGAGCCAATTCACCATCCAAAATGGGTCATGTCCAGTTTTGGTCATCACTGGATGAGGAACAAAATGGAAAGAGGTCTCCCAGCCCAGTGCTGCTTGAGCAGACCCAGTGAGCGACGGGGTCTGCTCACCCCATCCCCACCCAGACAGGGCGTGCAGGTGTCCCTCAGTCCCCATCCCACACACGGAGGGTTCCTGCTGTTCCTCCCCCTGCAGCCCCACAGCTCTGCCCTGACCCCTGAGCCCTGCAGCCACCAGCACCTGGAGCAGAGGCAGCTCCCAGGAGAAACCTGCACCTTCCACGTCTGCAGGAGCCGGGGCTGGGCCGGGGTCACACACCGACCCTGCCTGCAGCAGCGCCTGTGGCCGTGCCAACAGAGGCACAAGAAGGAGCTTGATGAGTGTTTCCTAAACCTGCCCGTTGCCTTGCTCCCAGCCCAGCCTAACTGGGCTGAGCAGGGCTGCCTGACTGGTTTCTATCCAGCTCGGCTGGTTTGCCCATTGCCTCGCTGGCTGCTGGCAAGACAACTGTATTTTCTGGTTTTGCTTGCAGCAGCTTTCATGTGGGATGAGCTGCTCAGAGACCCAGCCTGGGACTGGGGGAGCTCCTGTGCACACTCACATCTGTGGTGGTGCCACCAGGCAGGGCCAAGGCCTTCTCACCAGTGACATCCACTGGGAATGCCCCAGTCCCAACCCACGTTGTCCCCTGTGTGGTAGCCCTGGAAGGCCTCGGTGGCTCAGCGCTGCTCTGCTTCCCGTGCCTGGCCATGGGATGTGCATCCAGAGGGCAGCAGGGCTCCTCAGGCAGCCACGGGCTGGCCAAAACCTGTTTGTCCTAATGCCAGGGAGGCAGAGAATTGGCCCCATCCCTGAGAAGAGAGATCTGTCACCCCTGGAGGCCTTCAGGAAGTGAAGGGACGTGGCACTCGGTGCCTTGGTCTGGTGACAGGGTGGTGATGGGTCACAGGTTGGACTCGGTGATCTCAGAGGTCCTTTCCAACCAAATTGATTCCGTGATTCTGTGATCACCCCACTGCTGGAAAAGCTGCTGGAGGGTTTGGGTTTAAGGAGGCTCCTTACTTGACCCGGGGAATGTGCAACAGAGCCAGGAGCTGGATGCAGATCTCCTAAATCTCCTTTGAATCTCCTCCACCAGGCCTGGCTTCTTCTGCCAAGTCGTGTCAAGGGTCAGTGGCAGAGGTGAGAGCAAGGAACCAACCCAAGTGTCCCAGCTCCTCCTCCCCTCTGTTTGTTTCCACCAGGTTGAGTCTCCACAAATAAAGGATTAATTGAGGCTGTTACAGTTAACCTGAAAGGGCCCTGCAGCATAAATTTGGGATCCTAAACACAACCAGTTTCAGGTTAGTAATTAGTGCACTTCACTCATTGCAGGTGCACCCTGGGAGCTCTGAAACAAGTACAGGATCAGCAAGAAAAATATCTGGGAGCAATGGCAGGGGTTTCAGAGAACTCTCTGGCTTGAACACCGATTGGATTGCTGCTGCCTGCCTCATTAGAACTGCTCCGTTACTGGAAAGCCTTTGGGAATTGGGGCAAGATCCTGACATTTCATCTCCAGCCTACAGAGTGAGGGCCCCCATAAATCCCATATTGCAGGGCTGGCTGGACCCATTCTGGTGTGAGCGTGGACTGGTCACTTCAGCATCCTGGGGCTCGTGTTCTTCTCCAGAACAGCAGCAGGGTTTCTGTGCCTTGGAGGGCGATGGGTGTTCGCACAGAGCTTTGGGGGAAGGGCTGAGGGGATAAAATCCCTGTGCAGGGCTCAGGTTCTGCCCCTGCTTCAGGGCAGCCCCACAGAGCTGGGGAGCACTCGGAGCATTGCTGGGGACCAGCACCCCACACGGGACAGGAGGAACAGGATAAATCCCAGCTCCCGCTGCATCCCCCCACGGGCAAACTCGGAGCTGCTTTGTCCAAGCTTGTTGGGTTTAATGCGTTAAGAAGGAGCCGACTTCTTTCTCCCAGGAGCTGAAACTCTTCCCAAACAAAGAGACATTGTGGGATGTGATGGGCCTTCCTGGGCAGTGGGTGGCCTTTGTTCAGAGCTGGGGGCTGGAGGCTGTGCCAGGATGAGATTAGCAACCCTTGGGTGGGGAAAGCGAGTTCCTGCGTGTGTTTTTGTTTCTGGGGTTTGCACAGTGCTGTCTTTGTCCCTCTGCTCTGAGCCCCCTCTCACCTCCCCAGCGTCCTGGTGGGAGCATCCTGCTCAGGTCAGCCCTGGAGAGGGACACAGGGGTGGAGCCTTTGCTGTTCCAGCCCAGCATCCTGTGGTGCTGCTGTGACAGTGGCTCAGGCTGCAGTGACCCCAGCGGGGCTGGGGCTGGGGCTGGGGCCGTCCCTGGTGTTGGGGCAGCACCAAGGCAGGCGTTACCTCACCCTGGGCCTTGCCACGAGGGGATGTCCACGGAGCTGTGCACCAAACCCCTTGTCCTCATTCTCTCTTTCTCTCAGTCATCTTCCTGTGGTTTGTGATTTTCCAGCCACCCTCATCTGTGATTTCCCAGGAATTCTTCTCTCCCTCCCCATCCTGCCCCTCCCCATCCCCTGACAACCTCCTGTTTCAGGTACATCCAAAATTAGGCAAAGGAGGTTCTGCCTGGGGCCCTCAAAGTCCCCGGTGGGGAGGTGGCTGTGGTACCTGGTGACCAGGGCCATGTCCTGATGTGGTGGCCCAGGAGTGGAGGTGGCCCTGCTCGAAGCCAGGGCAGTGGGGACGGTGCAGGAGCACGTGTTTATTTCCCCTGCTCCTTCCCCTGCAGCCCATGGCACTCCCCTGGCTGGCCGTGGGAGCACCACTGGGTGCCCTGGGATGGGTGAGCTGTAAAGGGTGTTCCAGAACCCTTCCCCTGGCCAGGGAAGCAGCCGGCTCCCTGCAGAGAGGCAGAAGAGCCCCGAGGTGCCCCAGGGCATCCCCACAGGAGGGGCCAAGAGCAGAGGCAGGCAGGACACTGCCCCAGACACCCACACAAGGGTGGAGGTGTGCAGAGCTGACACAAGCCTGCACTCACACCCTGCCCCAGCATTCTGCACATGGAGGAGGAATATTTCCCCTGCTTTCAAGGGGGAGCATTCTGGGCGAGGTGACTCATGCCAAATATTTTGACGCTGTGTGCATTAGCAGGGTCTGGCAGGTAGGCTTGGAAAAACAGGAGCAATCTGGTGCAGCTCCTGCAGGATACTCTGACCTCACTCCTGCTGGGTGGTGAGCAGCACCGGGGGTGGCACAGAAAAATAAAACCATGGAGCTGCTGGAGAGAGGCCAGAGGAGGCACCAGGATGAGCAGAGGGATGGAGCAGCTCTGCTGGGAGGAAAGGCTGGGAGAGCTGGTATTGTTCAGCCTGCAGAGGAAAAGCTTTGGGGTGACCTCACTGTGACCTTGCAGGACCTGAAAGGAGCTGACAGGAAAGATGGAGAGAGAGGATTTACAAGGGATGGAGGGACAGGACACAGGGAATGGCCTCACACTGCCAGAGGGTAGATTTAGATTAGGTGTTAGGAAGGAATTGTTCCCTGTGAGGGTGCCAGGCCCTGGCACAGGGTGCCCAGAGCAGCTGTGGCTGCCCCTGGATCCCTGGCAGTGCCCAAGGCCAGGCTGGACACTGGGGCTGGGAGCAGCCTGGGACAGTGGGAGGTGTCCCTGCCATGGCAGGGGTGGCACAGGGTGATTTTTAAGGCCCCTTCCGACCCAAACCAGGCTGGAGTTCTATGGTTTATAAGCACGTGTTGGGCATTTTGTTTTACACAGGCCACGTTGGAAAGAGTGAAGGAAGAGTCTTCATGAGTCTGAGCCACCCTGTGACAGCCAGAGCTGCTGGGCTGAGGCTCAGCCTCAAAACCAAAGGGAACACAGTAAAGGGCCCATGATGGAAATAATGTGCCTGAGCGGGCAGTTGGTGCAAGAGGGTGAGGAAGGTGAGGGTGAGGGTCTGGCAGCGGCCCCTGCGATGCCAGCGGGGCTGGGTGTGCCCAGTGTGGCAGCTCAGTCCCCCAGGGGTGAGCTCAGCCTGCCCACAAAGGGCACTGGGCATCTCCCCGGGAGAGATGAGACAAGATCAGAGCTGCCAAGGAACAGGGGAGGGAGCACCATAAAGGAGCCACAAAGACCCCCTGTGGGACAGCCTGTGGTAGCTGGGACCCCCTTTAACTCTCCAGTGGGAATTCCTCCATGGACAGTTCCCTGTTGTTCCCCTGCACAGGGCAGCAAATGCCCCCAGGAGCTGTTGGTCAGTGGGACCCCAGGACATGCTACCCATGGCATGGCTGAGCCCAGAACACAACCTGGGCCGGAGCATCAAAATCCCCGGGGAAGGAGAAACCAGCGCAAATATTTCCTGTCTTTATTCACAGAGAGCCAATATTTAGTGAAACCTGCTTGACAAACTGCCCCCTCAAGGCCGCAGAAATACCTTTTCCATTTCTGCAAATGGGCTGTTAATAGGAGAAGATTTAGTGGCTCCAAATGCGCTCCCGGAGCATTTGATAAAAGTGTGTGGGAGCAAAGTCCAGAGCCGGAGCTAATACCTCTCTGCTGGAGCAGAAACACCCGTCTAGACTCTGGCAGGATGCAAACAGTGCCAGAGCTACTGCTGGGAGGCTCGGGGAGCTGCTGGGTCACTGCCCCAGCACTGCTGGCTCTTTAGCAGGGGCTCTTTATACCCAGTAGGGGCTTGTCTAAAGCTTGGTGATTCATAAGACAAAAATATGGTCTAGAGGATAGATGGTGTTGCTTCAGCACTGGAAAATCTAAGATAAAGGCCAGAAATATTTTAAACTGAACTCCAGCAAGCGCAGAGATAGGGAAGGACGTTAGGGCTTGCTGCATGTGCCAAAAATAGAGCACATCAAGGAAAATAGCCTGGAACAATGGTGCAGGAAAAGCTTATCACCAGGAGCAAAGGAGCACAGGTTTCTCTATAGTGCCTGAAAAAAACCCAACAAAAAAAAACCAAAACAAAACAACACGATGACCTTGTTCTAGATCCTGATTCTCAGCTCCCTAGAACAGCTCTCCCCGATCCGCCAGAGCGACTGGGGATGCAAAGCACTGAGGGTGAAGGTGGCTCACCTGGCCAAGCAGGGCTGGCCACACGTCAGGGCTGATGTGGCTCAGAAGGGAAAAGTGGAAATAAAAGAAAAAATTTTAAAA
>VZTI01005842.1:0-87327 GCA_013397865.1 Struthidea cinerea | reverse complement strand
GTCGCCTGCGCCCCCCCCCCCACCCCGGGTCCTTCTTAAAGCCACAGTGTCCTTGGGCATTAAGCAGTCAGTTAAGGAAAAAAGCAGCTTCATAACATCACCCCAGGACATCTACAAAACACGTCTAGTCATGAGAGGATAGTGAAAAGGAAAGTACAGGTGGTGCTTTCTGTGAAGTAATTATGTTTTCCTCACCAATTTCCCTCTCTTAACACTTTTTTCTCAGTTTAGATATGGTGAAGACTGTCTATACTCTAGCTGTATGTCTTATAACAGGGGCATATGATAATAGAAATGTTGGAAGTTTAACATTTGGCTTTGCTTCAATAAAAAGTTGGAACCTGTTCAAATGAAATACCATGGCTGTGTTGATGTTGATATGTTGAGCTTTTGAGGGGATACCCTTCCTTCTTGGACCAGGGTAAAAGAGAGCAGAGGAGGCTGCTGTTCTGCTAAGTTATTTCATAGTCTCATAGCTTTCTTGAAGGCAGAGTTGAAGGGGGTTACATGATAAGGCCAAACAGCAACAGCAGCAGCAGGCAAACAGCAGGCAGAAAACAGCTTCTTCTTCTAATTCTAGTTTCCTCTCTATTTTTTTCTGGCAGAAGTGTGGATTATATTTGTTAATTGACCAATAAGGTTAACACACGATTCTAGTTTTTCTTTTCTTAACCTCTCCTGGTCTTCATTCTAACAATCGTAAATCTTACACAAGTATTACATAGGTATTACACAGATTTGCATATACAGTTTCTATCAGCTGTTATTGTTTATGTGAGCACTCTATCTAAAAAATGTGAAATTATGTATAGTTCTATCTATATTTTGTCTAAAGTAAAGAAATTCTGTGAAAAGGTAACACTGCTGCAATAAAAACTGTGTTTAAGGTTTCTTTGCTGCAGCTTTTTAATATTTAAAGCACTTAATTGTATTTCTATTAAAAGTTACAAAATCTGTATTTCTATTTCACTTTGGTGTGGCTTCATGTATCTCAGCTTATCTAAAGGTTTTAATTCAACCCCTGTGCTTTGGCTTTCCTCTGGGCCTGAGTCCAGAGAAGCTTTCACTCCAACATTGATACTGTATAAAACCTATTTTATTAACCTGTTTTTTCACCACTTCTGAGTAAGTGGAAAAATTAATTTATTTGCAGCTGTGGTAAGAAACAAAGCAGAAGAATTTATTCTAGACTTGCAGATTAGGTCTTTTATTTACTTCAAATCTTTTTAATATTTTTTTTTATCTACAGATGGCAATAGCGGTTGGAGATGTCCAGCTTGTCAGAATGCTTCTGTACAAGTTCCTAAAACTTACACTTGTTTCTGTGGTGAGTTCCTCACTTGCTTTTGCAAAGAAAAAACGCACACGTTTTGTCATTTTTATTCTTTTCTGTTAACATGAATTTCAGTATTGGTGCTTGTTTGCTTACATACCTGGAACTCAATTTTTAAAAAATTTTATTGACAGTGGAAGGTGGTTGCACAGAGAATCACACATATGCCACTTGAAAAATAAAAAGAAAGAAATACTAAGTCCCACGTGGTAAATATTTTCATATCATTATGTAAAAACAGTGACTTTTATGAAATAAGGAAAGATTTTGGCTGGTATCTTGAACGCTTTCTTTCTGTACAAGGAATGGAATAACCTGCATGTGTTATGTCTTTCTTTGTGGCAAGATACACCAAAATGATGTACAACTTAAGAATACAACTACCTAAACCTTTAAATTGGTATAGCAATTTTGTGATTTATGTTGTTCAGGGACACACAGAGCTTAAATAGGAAAAAATATTCAGGCTTTTCAGACTTCTGTGTAGATATGTGTTTAAGAAAAAAGGTAAATGGCATGAGTACAGCATTCACCAAGCCATAAATATAAAACAAAAAGGAGATATTAATTATTTTACTTAATTGCATAGATGGGAATAAGTTTTGTTTGGAATCTACACTTCTGTAATCTATATTGTTTTCACATAATTTTCATTTCCTTAAATCAGAGTCACTGGAAACTTTCACCTCACTTTCTAGAAAACAGAATGTTCTGAAGTTGAGACAGAAACTGTGTCAGTAAACTTGCATAAAGAAGCTAGATTTGCTAAAATAGGAGAGTTTTATCATTTTACCTAAATGTGTCAGTGAATCAGTTAGAAACAGTGCAATGCAGTTAAGACAGAGTTTTTGTATGACAGTTGTGAAATCTTACGAGTATAAGGATAATAATTCAGTTAGAATGAACTGACTATGAATGTAAATTAGACCAAATGAAAATTAGTCTTTTTAAGACAAGACACCTGTCTGTTAAATAGAAAGAAATTCTGCTGAGCCTAAAGACCATTTCATGGTTTAGGAGATCTATGGTAAGAACCTTAAATTGTCTGCAAAATTATTTCTCGCAGAGCACCATGGAGTAACATAAGAGTTTAATCTTCTGTAGGTAATTTTACATTAATGATACATAATTTGGACATCATCAGTTGCTTATGCAAAGCTATCTTCTATTTGAGGCAAGGTACTAACTATGTGCTGAGTGTGGTTACATGTGATTTCTTTTATTTTCACCCTTTCATGAGGAAATTCTGAGCTTATTTTTCTTCTGAAGCTTCTGATTTTTGGGACTTTACTAGGTGTTCAATTAGTTTAATTGAAACTCAGGTGAATAAATGCTATCTGTAGTCTTTATTCGTATTTTCCTAACTTAATACTTGTAGAATATACAAAGGTATATTAAAGAGTTAAAATTACGTAATTACATCACCAAAAATACTTTTTCTTGCTGCTTTTGATTGTCACAATTCAAATTTGTAACACTGGCACAGTTGCTTCACTGTTAATTTAATTCCTCGCTTGCCAAGAGAGTGTTAATGATGGCAATTAACCTTAACCCTGCTGATCATCTCATGCACTTAGAGCTATGAGATTTGATGGTAGTATCTCAGATTAATTAAAATACGGTTTAGTGCTTATCTGAAATACAGAATATTTGAAGCTAACGTACTTCTTGTTTAAGACTTCTGCTTCTTTCATGAAAATTCATCAACCTTTAATATTTAGATTAATGTAGAGTCTGCTTCTTTTTACAGAAGTGACTTTCATAATTTGCCCACTCATTTAATTCCCTATTCCTCATCACCATACCCGGTAGATCTTACTTTCTGGGAATGTTATCTTTTTACTATGTTCTTTTTTTTTTCTCTCTACTGTGTTGAGACAGCAAGGGAGTTTCACCCTTCAGTTTTCTTAGCTACTGTGCAGCCTCACCAACCCTAGGGGGCTTTTAGTTTTCATCTATTTTATAAGTTTAATTTAATGTAAAGTATCAGCTACCTGCATGTCTGCTGATTGAGAGTACAGAAGGAAAGAATCTTCTGGAACTTGCTCTTCCAATGGTACATTCTTTTAAAGAAGTTGAATATATATCTGTACAGGAAAATGTAAACATTTGTGTAAATTTTTTGTCAAAGAAGAGTACTTGCCAGTATTTAAAGTACCACTTTTTCTCTTTGGTGTGATATTTTTCACAAATGCAGTCGAGTACTCAAAGCAATAAATATCTTTTTGTCTTTGACATGGTTTAGGTAAGGTGCACAATCCTGAATGGAATAGAAATGAAATCCCACATAGCTGTGGGGAACTTTGTGGAAAGAAGAGGCAGTGTTTGGACTGTCCACATCTTTGTAACATGTAAGTAAATGTTTATAATATAAACATTGAAATGATTTAGAGAAAATTTCTAAAGACTGTATTTGCTAATTTTTTTGACTCCAGGATATGCTTAGAGATTTAGAACCTATAGAGGTTTATAGTTCAGCTGAAGCCTGAAAGAAATGGAGGCTATTTGTGTTTGTATGTCTAAAGTGAGTTCATATGAGAGCATGAACAGGAGGTCTACAATAGTTGTAGCAATATTTCTATCATATTTTAGGAACTGAACCTGTCTGTTCCAGGTCTGTTCCAGACCAAGCTGTCTGACTTGGTTTCAAGAATTTTCATTGAAGTAGAGAAATAATAGTGTCTGAAAGTAGCTCTGAACAAGTCCAGATGTTTTAGGTGCTGCTATTCATGTAATAATGTTTGAGTATCTTAATTTGAGGTCAGTGGTACTTGGTTAGACTGAAAGATGACTTCTTTCCTGTGTTTATTTTTCTTTTTTTTGGCTTGTAAACTGTTGAGGATAAAAGGGTATTTGCATTTCTTTATTTGTTGAGAGCGTCAGATAGTTTATCCAGAATCCCTCATGGAGATTTTAATCAGTATATGTAACTCACATTGGTTTTGCTAACATTTATTAGTATAATTCAGTGAAGAGAGGCAAAACTGTTCTGGATGTTTTACATTAGATTTTTTTAGTAGTGTAGCAGCGTTGCTAAGATTAACACCATTATATGTTCTTTTTCAATGTATAAATATGCTTGCTAGTCAGAAATATAAATTATATTTTGTTCCTATTGTATCTAGCTTCAACTTCCATGTATGGAAGTTGGTCCTTAACATCTGTTCATGTTTCTGGTTTTGGAAGTTTTTAATAGAAGCAGTTGTTTCTGCTCTTGGTACACAGTCAGAAACTTCAGTCATTCCAACAAATATATTGTCATCTGGCACTTATTCCAAGATTTGCTAAAGCTCGGAACTTAACTAGAACTTTACTCTGAACTTTTTATTTAATGTGTTCTGTTTCAAATATATTGTAACATTTTACTGATTGTCAGAATAATTCTTTATACTTCTTTCCCATACGTGAAAATGTTGTATTAGATTTCTTTTCAATACTAGATTTGATTTATATTTATGTATTATGTATTTATGCACAAAGATTTGTATTATATTTCATTTAAGTGTCATAGCTGTTTTCTTAATTTATAGAATCATGCTAGATCAGATCAACTTTCAGACTGCACTTGATGTAGCTGACACCCTGAACAGAACGCTGATTCCCTTGGAGACCAGCTGCAGGCCTTCATCTCAGGAGAGGCATATGTTCATGGACATATTTTTTGCCCAATCAGAAATAAGCAGACTTCTTAACCACTTTGAGAACTTCCTGACTGCAATCTATTGCCTGACAAACTTTCCTGTAGGGCTTGGAAGCAGATGTTCTTCTCTTCTTTCCTGTCCTAGTCTACAGTAGAGGCTCAGTCTTTGCATTCTCTTCTGGGAAGTCTTCTGAAGAGCGGTGACAATATTGTGCCATTGGGGGCGCTACAAATTCTTAATCTCTAATAGTCTGATCTGCATAAAAGCTGTGAAAATTGAGTCCCAGTTTGTGACCAGCTGTAGCATGTTTTAAAATGTTATCATTCAGGTTTATGTTTCACATAAATAAAACCCTGATTAGATCATCCAGTCCTGGAGGTAAGGTGTGCAGATCAAGGTAGTGGATGTTCTTGACACTCTCTGACTTACGATAGTGAACTGGAGAGGAATGCAATTTCAGCATCAGTGTTACCCAGTTTTGGACATTTCTCAGTATATTTTGGACACTTCTTTCTCCTGTATAGGAATCTTAGGTGTGTGGGAGGACACAGGCAGCCATCATCTGCTGTATCAAAACACAAGTAGAAACCTGGTTACGTCTTGCTGTATCAGTGGTGGAGTTAGAGATGTAGAGCTTTATTATTTGAATGCAGATGATAAGTCTGGATCATGATCTATGTCTGGGCAAAGATTTTCCTCAAAAGACTGCTCAAGGCTAGATGTTGCCATCGGGGCAGGAATCTATTTCATGATTCTTGCTTAAGCTTAGATGATCTCAGATTTTTTTCTTGCAAGCATTTATGTCTTTGGATTGTGGATTTGCTGTGTGCCATTTTCCCCTCCTCCCACATGTTCCCATAAGGGAACAAGGTTTGAACCAGAGCTGCCATTCTGTTTGCATATATCCTAAAGGCTGTTTTGTTTTTCCTTTTCAACACCACACCCCATTTTGGTGAAAATTACTAAAGGTAATTTATGCTGGTGTTCTGCCAATTGATGGGCGTGATTTAAAGGACACAGACACCAATGGAAAGAATGGTCTTCTTATTTTATAATGAATATTAAGGTAACACAAAAATAAAATTATATATTCAATAAAACTACGTGCTCGGTTTTAGCAACAAGCAAAAATAAGCAAGATAATGCACCTAGTCATTACTATACGAGAGAAAGGATAGTGATTGAGAAAGATAGATACATCACCAATTGCCTAAATACTTTACCATCATCCAGAGTCCACAGTCGCTGGGAAACCCTGTTTTACAGTGAGGACCTGGAGAACCCTTCTCGGCAATTCAGAAAATTCTACGTGGTCAGTCCACCCGTAGGTGAGGTCTCCAAATTCACCTCGAAAGTGGGTCCAGCTTTTATATCAGGAAGTCAGAGTGACTTGATTATATATTTAGCACAGAAACACCTGAATCGGACAGCATACTTCCCGACCGGACAGGGCCAGGGCTTGGCCAGATCCCAGACCTTGGCTGGGAGGGTTTTCCCCTAAAATACCCTACAAACAAACTTCTATTCATGTCAGTTCGGAAGGTTTTTTAAAATGATACATTTCTTGCAGATAATTACACAGGATTATGTGGAAGTTTCTAAAGCAGCCAGTTTGTTGTTAAACAGTGAGCATAAGCTCTCGGTCATCTATTTTTAGCTAAATAATACTGATGGTGTTAGTCACACAGTGCCTGGGATCCATCTTGTAAGTCAACTCTGGCTGAGGCCTGCTGCTCAGGCCTGAGCACATCAACTGGTTTAGTGGTAAATGTAGTATTTACTCAGATTTATTGGAGTGGTGAGTAACCATTTATATAAACAGCTGATTTGGCAGTGCCGAGGAACAGGCAAGCAGCTGTTTGGAAGGGGAATGCTTTGCAAACCTTTTGCTAGTGTTGTGCTGTGGCATGCATAGCACTTCTCAAGGTGAGTTCTCTTCATATTTTTAGTTTAAAAACACTGGAATTCATTTTGCACTGTTAGGTTCTACATCAAAGAAACATCTAGCTTAACCTTCAGTAAAATGTTCCTGATAATAAACTGCATGACAAAGCAAAACTTCTCTTAAGACTGAAGTTCTCCCTGCCAACTGGAACTATGCAAGGCCTTGAGTGCATGTGAAAAAAGTCTTACAAAGGCAGTAAATGAAATTTTCTCTCTATTAATTTAAATGTAAGTAGCTGGACTTCTTCATAGATCTTTGGTGTTGTATTCTTTTCCACAGCAGTAGAAGTCCCTTTTTTGCTCTGTTACAGTATCTACTATTTTCACTGTCAGGCAAATGGAAGTTTAATTTTTCCTCTGTCTAGATTTATCTATCTTCACAATTTTTCTTGTATGCCAGTTCTCTAGAGCAGCAGCAGTAAATTGCAAAATAATCCTCCATGCTAATGATAATGAAGTTTCAGTAAAAATAAAACTCTGCATTCACCAAACAGAAGTTAACACTGAAGTCTTCAACCTGTCTGTTTGAGTTTAGTTTGCAGCACTGTCAAGTCATTTAACTTAGCTTTTTGCTTAATCCCCTAAACCAGGACTAAAACTCTAAAGGTATCACCCATCTTTATCACCTAAAGAGAATTTTCTGCGCTTTCTGTGCATGTCTCTGTGCTGAATGAAATTTGGATTTCAATCTTAACTGCTGTTGTATGGATCAAGTATATCCTAGAACTATAGCCATACTGTAGCTTCTGCCTAAACTAAATTGTACCAGAGATTTTAGCATATGTATCTGTAGGGATGCATAAAGAATACTTTTTTCTAAAGTCCGAAGTTTGATTTCAAAGCATTAGGTTTTGCATTACTAGAATTTTTCTGTTCATATTAACAAGAGGTCAGAAAACTGTCTCAGAAACACACATTGTCAAAACTTTGAGATGTCTGAAAATTAATTGTGCGATACTGTTCTAACAAAAGGCATCTTGCTGTAAGACTGTAGTCTACTATTACCAGTATTTACAACTTTAAAATACTTGTGATCAGTATAAATTGCTGTTGTGTGTTACAGTATCATCAGAAAGTGTGCCAGGAATGGGGTTATGGAAGAAACCTTAACAATGCTTGAATATGAGAGTGTTGAAAGAAATAGTATACCAGGTAAAAAACTTAACATGACAAGACTTCTGAAGATGATGGGCCTTCTCACTTTTCCAAGTTATGACCTAGATCATAGTATTTTGAATTTATATCTGCTTTAATCTGATTCCTGAGTTATAAGTTGGCATCCAGCCTTTAGAATCCTACATGGATTCGTGAGAATTAAAGTCAAGACAGTGAAATATATACTGTAGTCCTTTTACAAGAGGTTTTCTTGTAAGATAGGTTTTCCTGTATGTTGCAGAAAGCATATTAATTCTCATTGTCTGAAGTTCCACAATACAGTTTTAATTAATTCAGTGGTTTTGCTTTCTTCCTGCTTTCCTGTGTACCCATCCAGTTCTGCTTTTTTTCCTCCCTTTCCTTGTGCCTGCTCTGGTGCTTTTTCAACTCTTCGCTGTGTCATAAAACTGACCTGTCAAAAGACGGAGGGTTGTAGTGGTTTTGGTAGTTTGTTTTTTGGATTTGCTTTATGTGATGGGGGGTTTTTCATTGTTTTGAATTGGTTTATTGTGTAATTGCTTGGCTTTACTGTTAGAGCTGGCATAGGCTGAGTGATAGATTAGGCCTTATTGTCAGCTGGGAGGAGCAGTAGAGGAAGAAAGGAAGCCAGACCACTGTTGAAAACCTGAGGCATGATTAGCTATATAGTGTATGACTGTAGTAACTGGTGTATTAATTAGTACTTGTAGTTATTGTCCTTGAGGAATTTAGTAGTTACCATGTACCTGGGTCGTCTGTGTTTATGGGCTTTTCCGGTGTTTCTGGGTTTTTTCTTTTTCTTTTTGCTAGGATGTGTGTGCTGGTCAGTCCTGGCCAATAATAATTGCTCCAAATGAGAGCTGCTGTTTTTGCAAATGAAGGGAACTGGGAGCTGGCTAAGCAAGAGTGCAGACAAGATAGTTAAGTATAATTTCACAAACCTGGGCTTGTCTGTACCCAACTAAGACCTTACATGCAGATAGAGAATATCTCATGTTTCGTGAAGTAGGAGGTAAGATCTGGTAATCATGTAAAGGACTGGAATTGATGACACTCGCAGGAAATTGCTCTTGATGGTAAGAAAAAAACTGAGGCAGACTTGCTGTGTCTCCCATGTGTTAACCTTACAGGAAGAAGAGCAACACCTCTTACTGGTGGCACTAGAAGTGCTGAGTTCAAAGATAAAACCACCAGCTCGAAGGAAGAAATTAACAGAGAAGGTTTTGCCTCTAATGTGTTTAAGATCACCGAGGAAATAAATATGTTGATGGTTTGGACATAAGATGATTGTTTTGGTTGTTATCAATGATGAACACAGTTGAGTTGATGCATGTTTGCTGGTGAAATGCAAAATACCAAATGTGTCAGTAGTATAGTTGATTTGTTAATAGTACTGTTGATTTGACAGCAGCAGGAATACAGTTTTTTCCTTCAACATTAGTGATTTTGAGACTGATACAACTGTCAAAATCAAATAATTTTTTCTTGTATTAAGACTGCTTTCATACCCTGCAGGAGTGAGTGTAGGAGTCCTGTATAATGTTCTGATAATGCACTTAGGGTTGGGTTGTGCTGGATTGTGTCTCTGGGAGTGTAATAAAGCTAAATTTAACTTTACTTTTTTGACTTACTTTTAAGTCTGTGCCACCCAGGACCTTGCCCTTCGTGCCCAGCCTTTGTGACAAAAACATGTGAATGTGGACAAACAAGGTGAGAATGCTTCTACTATGCAAACAAATTTTAGTTATTATAAACAAACAAAATAACAGTTTAAAATTTTATATACTAATTTTTTTCTTTCTTACAGTTTATCAAAAATATACCGAACAAAGTTCAATCTGAGCATTAACTTTTATTTGTGGTTAAAATAATTTCAAAAATTTTATATTTTGAAAAAATGCAGTTGCTTTTAATTTTTCAAGAAAGAAGGTAAAGATAACAAAGACTTGTCAGTTTATGCTACATGTAGCTGAATTGTCTGAGCAGTCTGTGAGTTGATTCGATTTTGAAATCCTGTACTAGTATTTATTCATTTTATTTGCTAGAAGACTCAGAGAAATTAGTAGAAAAAGGTTCACATCTTTTCTATCTGAATAGAATGAGGTCTTGAATTACTTGATTCCAGAAATAATAATTTCAAAAATAACACATGCTTTTCTCAGAAACTGTACAGAGAAGTCTGTAGTGTATTCCAGACTTGAAGGCTATCTTTTCCTTGCATGTTTGGTGCATATAGTGTCATTGCCAATAGCAATATGGTACTGCCTATACTATGTGTGATCTCTCATAATTAGTTGGCCTCAATCTTTAGAATCCCTTTTTCTAGTTACCTAGAACTGATTCTGTGTAATAAATTGTTTGCCTGAGCTTGTTTACAGAACCAAAACAAACATAAACCAATTTCAGTGTTAGCATTCTTGCTCTGGAAGAAAGATTTTTCAGACTTTTACAATTATTTCTCAGAGTTTGAATCTAATACTACACAATCTTAATTTTTCAGAAGAAGCTACTGCAATTTCTGTGGCAGTATTTGTAGGTAAAAGCACTTTGTCTTCAGCAGAAAAATGGATTGGTTCTATATTACTGAATAATATCTTCCATAGTAATATCACCTCCTTTTATGATTTTGGGGGGTTGTTTTTTTGTTTGGGTTTTGTTTGTTTTGTTATTGTTTTTCTGACTCTTTCTTTCATTTAAAAGTTTAGTAGATGCAACAACTTTGTTTTACTATTGTTTCCAGATGTTAGCTATTTCACCAGATGACTGATTTTTGTGATACTTCACTTGATACTTAAAACTTGCTTCAAAATAGCATTATTTCATATGTAGTGTATAAGCATCCAGGGTGTATAGCATGGCATCACTGATGTTAGGATGTTTTAAAGTTACTATTTCAAATATACCTTTTACAGCCATTATATGAGCCATCCAGAGTTGAAAAAATAGGAGAATGGATTTTGTCCCATTTTTTGACAATTTAATTAAAAACTCCGTTATTTTCGTAGACTAGTGACCCACTGTTAAGGCCCATATCCCTATCTTCATTGTGCTCGGTGATTTAGGATTGTTTAAGTCTTCAGAAAGATGTCTGTATTAGAAATATCTGCTTCTCTGACAATGCATACATGAGTTTATACATGAGGTTCAAGTTTTAGTGTCACCTTGGGTTGTTTTCCCCCATTTTCTTCAGAAAAAATTCTGTAGACTAACTACTGTGATAGGTGTTTTACTTTAGTGAGGTGGAGGAGGGGGAGCAAGGGAAAGGGGTGTTGTTTCCTAAAAACTTTCATTAGTAAATTATGCTGCCTTTTGAAGATTTTGGCATTTTACTGAAAATATATTTCCCTTTTTATTAAATACTGTATAGATGTCAAGGTAGCTGACAGGCTATGATGTCATTTCTCTGCAGTCATTCAGTTCGCTGTGGCCAATCAACAAAGATTCATTGTTCTAATGTATGTGGAAATACTTTAAACTGTGGAAAGCACAGCTGTACTCAAGTGTGCCATGCAGGAAAATGTTCACCTTGCCAGTTAACAGTACAACAAGGTAAGTACTGAAATGCTTTACGGATATCCACAATTAAAACAAGAGGGTGAAAAAAACTAGTACCAAGAGGCAAGTGCCAGTTTTTACTTAACACAACCAAAACCTATTGTTGGAATCCTACCATGATGATTAGGCTGTTTGGAGCATGTACCTTATTAGGACAGGCTGGTGATACTGGACTTCGTTAGCTTGAGAAGGCTGAGTAGTGGCATTTCAGTAGCTAATAAGTAATTTAAGAAGACAGAGATGGGCTGTGCATGTATTAAGGATGAAAGACAATGAGCTTAAATTCCTTGTAACTAGCTGTAAGGAAAACATATTTTCTTGGAGGTTTTCAAGACCCAACTGAATAAAACACTGAGTAATGTGGTCTGCTCTCATTGCTTTAGATAAGGTCTTGGACTAACTAATCCTTTCTTACCTGGATTGTCCTCTGATCTTACTGATCATACTATACTATACTGATCCTACTATAATTATAAGAATTAATTAGACAGTACATGGAAGAAAAGTAGAAAAAGGTATAGGAAAGCACATTTCAACAAGCTTCTCTTGATTTCTGTTAAAGTTTTCTAAACTTAATCTTGAATGGAAATTGAATTGACTATGTATGCCAGTATATAAATAACTTTATAGAACAGTTTGTACAGAAAATTGCAAGTTAATTTTCTTAGCTTTTAAGGTAATAATTAACTTGTTATGTATACTGCTTTAATAAATAAACTTTTTGTGCACATAGTACCGCTTTATCAAAACAAATAATGCTGGACTTCCAACTTCTGTAGGACAAAAATCCTTCATTGATGAAATAAATCTAAAGAGGAGCAATTTCTTTATCCTTCTAAAAATTGACTTCAACAATTTTTAACTTTTTACCTTTTTATATTTGCTGGAGGTATTTTGTCACTGATACTCTCTTATGTTGTTTTCTGTGGGATATTGGTTTCTTTCAGTGTGTTACTGTGGAAGCAACTTTAAAGAAGTATTGTGTGGATCAAAGGAAGAATTCTCTGATGGTTTTGGGAGTTTCTCATGTCAGAATATATGTGGCAAGTAAGGTCACTATAACTTAGGCTTTTAAAAAGAAAAAGGTCATTCTATTCACAATGATTTATTGTGGTACTCTTAGATAATAACCCTTTTAATTTTTTTCTTGTTTCCTCTTTTGTTTCTTTGATTTTTTTTCCAGGAAATTAAATTGTGGGAGGCACAACTGTAAGCAAGTATGCCATCCTCAGCCTTGCCAGCTCTGTCCACGACTTCCACAAGTCGTATATCGTTGTCCCTGTGGTCAGACTCCTCTCAGCAAGTTACTGGAACTAGGATGTGTTGAACGTAAAATTTGCACAGATCCTATCCCATCATGTGGAAAAACATGTGGCAAACCTCTTCCTTGTGGTAGCTATGGTAATTAGAAATTTCTGTATCAGAGTATTCGAAGTATCTCATAAGCGTCATCGAAATTCACCGAAAGTCAGGTGAATAGAACCTTTTAACATCAATGTAGCATTAAGAAGCAGGCATTCTTTATTGCGGCGCCAGATGCGGGGGGATAGCGCCACCTAGCGTGCATTCTGATTCTCTGCAAGTGCGTTGCTTATATGCCTTAATTACATACGTATGCATCACAATTCGCAGAAATCTCATACATATTATAATTGGTCATTACCGTAAAACTCTCCTCCTGGCTCAGTCTTTTTATGGTCTTATTTTGGCTGTGGTTGCATTCCTAAGCCAAATGTACTACCTGCCTCCCTGCCGAAGTCCCTTTATCTTCCTTCTGTCCCTGCTCGGTAAGCGAATCCTGCACACCCTGTTCCTTTTGTTAAAAGTACATAGACACAGTCCTTGTTCTTAGATTAACCCTTTGATAGCAGTAGTTTTAAAAACAAAACAAAAAAAAAGGGGTCTTTAAATGTTTAATGTCAAGAAATAAATATTTTATTAGCTATTTTGAGTTTTAACCAAAATGAGTGTAAAAACCACTGCAGAGTGTGCAGTCTGGCTGTTTGTTCATAATAATGAAATCAGGAATAAAAATCAGGAAATAAAAACCAGCTGCATATAAGCTTCGTATCTTTGACCAGTGATGTTCCTGATAAATATGAAGTTCCAGGTCATAGACTTTTTTTATTCTTAATATTTGTATTTTCATTTTGCTAGAGTTCATGCATACGTGTGAAAGCCTTTGCCATGAAGGAGACTGTAGACCATGTTCTCACACATCAAATATTTATTGTAGGTGTGGCTTCAAAAAAAAGGTGAGTGTGTAACCATGGAAACAGGTAATCCTAACTGCTTTTTAAAGCTGTGGAGAAAAAGGAACTGAAGAAGCATAAGAAGTGCTGTGCTCCTAAGTTGCAAGAACCCACATTGTATACTAACTGATAGATGGTAACTGGATTATGCTGTTACTGTGGTAACATGCTATTTACTATGAAGGCAATTTTTAAAGTATTTTTGCAGAGCTTGCACAGAGTTCTATTAGTGTAAATGGTCTTCAAAATCCTATGTTATCCTGGAGTACTTATGTAGCACAAGGAATGGTAGTTTTGCCAAGAGTAAAGTAAACTGAGAGGAGAAAGGCAGCCTAATTAAAACTTTATGGCAATAGCTTGTAGGCTCCTGTAGAAGTTTTTGTAGACACTGTGTTGTTACTGATTGCCATTCTTTGTACATTTATATACAGTTTTGTTATTTAGTAATTATTATATTTTTATATTACATCAGCTATTGTTACTTAGTAATTAGTGTATTTTTAAACTATGCTACTTTCTGTAATCATAGCTTTGAAATTTTTGGCTACTATCACAGAAACTTTGATGACTTTTCTGACCTATTATATATCATCTGCAAGTAGAGATGGCTTCTGAATATATGAGTCTGTAGGTGCATAGAATTGACTGAGAACTTATTAGAGGTTGGAACAGTTTTCTCCTACAAGTTTGCTGAAAGTAGTTATGGGGTAGAAGGCTTTACATTGCATTTTGAGTCCTGAAATAAAGTAGTGAAGTTTTGGGTTTAGTTTATGAAGTTTCTCACACACCAGAAAGATGCTTCTTAAAAAAGAGTGAACTACACTGATAATTTAAGTCAATCATGAAAAACATGATACTCAGAAATGTCAGCTTAGAATATAAAGTTGTGGTGAACGGTTCAAATGTCAACAGCCTTATTTTCATCCATCACATTTTATTTTCATGTTGAGGTCTTTAGGAATAACTTTGTAGAGCATAACATTTGGCTTCTTCCTTTATTCTTCTCTTCCGTTCTTCTGTCAGAGTTGCAGTTTTGGCAGTTGGTCAAAGCACAGATTTATTCACTCTTGTCAGTATCCTCTGGGAGAGCTCTATTGGTTTCCATTATGCAAATTTTTGGTTTCTTGGGACAAGCCTGATTCTTTCAGTTTACAGTGACACAGTTTACAATGGAGAATACAAAACTAAGTTTTTTTAAAATTGGTATTGAATCTTTAAGGAACAAATATTGTGTTAAAAGATTTGAGGATATTTTTTTCCAGTTTTTATTTCACTTTTGTGTACAGATGTGTTATACACATGGAAACTGAGTGTGCTTCTTTCATGTGACCAAGTGTTTTCTAGATAGGTATGTTTCAGTTGTTTCATCTATTTTAATCTAATGGCTCCCTGTTTGCTTCCTAGGAAATCCCATGTGCTCTTCTCAGAAATAAAGGTACAAGGTTATGATACATATATAATGTAAAATTGTTTTAAAAATTTTACACAACTCATAGTAATTTGGGGTTTGATTGACAAAGTTGGCAAACAGCTGATCTGTACTAAATCTTTTATCTATAGTTCCATGCCAGGTTGGTTGTTTCTGCTGCTCATTCATGGTACTGGTCATGCTGCTATGTTTGGGAAAAGGTTTGAAATAAACATCTTTAGTTTTCGTTCATCTTCTGTGTAAGGAAAGACTTCTTCACATTTGATCTCAAAGATTTCAGACAATGTCTGTTTTATTTTGAACAGCTTCTTATGCCACCTGCCATTTTCAAAAGGTTATCATCCCCCTCCTGCTCCCCCCATCATCCTATATAACTTTTGGTCAACTTGCACAGCTCAGATTCAGTGTAATAGTTTTAATCTGCTCTTGCCTATGTTTCTGGGGAAATACAAGCTTTGATTCTGCTTCACATTGTATGGTGCTGATCTTTGCAGCTGGTCTTTGCATCTGACCTTGGCAGAGAGTTCCCATTTGATGCTTCTTGGTATTCTGGATGTAACATCTCAAAATTCCCCTCAGTGAAATCTTTACTTGATTGACCCCTGTCATACTGAGGTATTTATTTACAAGATATGTAAGGAAGTAATATGCGTATTTCCTAATTTGAGCTTTTGTCTATGAAGACTTTGCTTTTATAGAGTCCAGAAGTGATTCCTTTTGTTAGCTGTGTATGGTAATAAGGATGTTCTTTGCTAGCAGTAGTTTCATGAGCATATAGCAATAGCTGTTTTTAGCTGACTTTTACTGCCCTACCAGTTTAAGCAGTCTTAAATTGGATGTTTGTGGTACTTCAGTGTATCAGAATATCCTGTTTTCTTTGTCCTATTGTGTGGAAATGAACTAGCTTCATGTATTCTGCTTTCCAAAATCCTTTTGAATAAGGGTTTCTTTAAAGAAAGGCAAGTGCCCACATGGGGAATTAGTGAGGGAGAACAAGTAATTTAAAAGTTTTATTGCTGGCTTACCCTGTGTTAGTCTCTCCTAGACCATGCCCTGCAACAGCCTTAGCATAATACTGTGATTGCAGCTTTTGTTCTGAGCATAAGCAAAGACCTAAAAGTTAGGACTTTTGGGGCGCTTTTTTTTTGTTTTTAATAGCTGCTATTACATTCATGTGTGACAAGCGATGCAACAAGAAAAGATCATGTGGACGACACAAGTGTAATGAAGTTTGCTGTGTGGTAAGTGTAGATGTGGTTTTTTAAAATTGATGTGATGTGTGTTTGATTTTGGTTGTGATGTTAATAGTCTTCTTTTGTATCTTTCCATTTTTGTGCATCTTCATTCTCTATTTGCAGTATTGGTCGTGCTCAAAAATTTTTTGTGTGCATTTATTTTGCAAGTGTTCTTTTGTAGTTGTCATTATAAATGTAAAACCACGTTGCAGCCTAAATGCAGTTCAATCACTGTAAAGGTGCTTTTTGTCAATGCAGTGATTCCGGGGGGAATGGAGAGGGAAAGCACATTACTTAATAGAAGAAGCATAAACTATGTAGCTGTGTCTGTAACAGAAGTCTTAACAGAATCTGCTTTAAAAATTGTGTATCCATACAGTGATGGAAAAACTGTATAGATCTGGCCTAAGCTATTGTTTGCACTATACAGTTTTGTCAGTCTATTATTAGAAGTAGATTGTGACCTCAAAGAGAAAAAAATAACCAATAGGGTTTATAGTTCAATTCTGCTTTTTCTTTTTTGCCTTCTTTTAGGACACAGAACATAAGTGTTCTTTGGTTTGTGGTCGTAAACTCAACTGTGGGCTTCATAGATGTGAAGAACCCTGCCATCGGGGCAGTTGTCAAACATGCTGGCAAACAAGTGAGTTATGTGCAAAAGTACATAATTGTTATTTATTATAGAAATATATTAATATCTCTGTCTGACTCTGACCAGTTAATGTGATCTATTTCACATTGGTGAAAAGGCAAAAGACAGGTGATGTAGGTTGTAAGGATACTGTTTACAGCTCAAAGTGCCTTAGCTGCAGTAGTACATGTGTCTCTCCTATATTATATGCACATGGACATAGTCAAAGGCCTCCACTTTATGGAGACCAACTTTTCATGGAAACATCCTGGAAAAGAGAAGGTGCTAGAGCCCCTGAAGCTCGCTATGCTTGAAACAGCATTGTAGTCTGTCTTAATAGCCTATGAATATGATGTGCATGTTGACTGTCCCTCTCATTAGAAAAAGAAATATTTCTGTGTCCAAACATTTCTCTTGACAAAGCAAAATAGTAATCTTAATGTCTCAGGGGTCCTGGTAGTAACTTCTGGTCTAATTGAGTCAGAATGCAGAGATTTTTCTGAGCAGTTGTTTTTCTTCACTGAATTCCTTGGGTTTAATAATCAAGGTAATAAAACTTCTCCACATTGCTGCAATATTTTTGAGGATTGTATTTCACTCTCAGATTAAATGAGACCCAAGGATCGCCTCTATTGTTGAATGGGATGCCTCCACTGTAAATTGCTCCACTTGTTCAATGTGATACAATCTAGAGGTTAATGTTCCCTGCTGAAATTTTTCTGAATACAGGAAAAGCAGCTACCTACTTCAGGAGCCAGATTATTATGGTAATTTAGCTTAAACCTCTGTGTCTGTGAAGTTTCCAATTCTGAATCTGTCCAGAGATAAATCAATTAAGCAGTATCTTTAAAGGTTTCTCACTTGCTTTCTCTGGATGCTGCTAGTTGAGATTTCGGAGGCATACGTTGTACAGTTCTATATGATTCTGACTGTGTAGTTGATGTGAGTCCTTCTCAGCACTCAGAAGGCCATTCTTGACTCTGATTCACCTGTCTAGCCAGCACTTTGCAGTTGTTTTATGTTAGCCATAGTATCAAATGCCGTGGCATGGTCGGCTGTAAGTCATTTGCCTACTCATTAGATTAGATTTCTTGCCCCTGCTTTCATATCCACTACTGTTTTTGCTAGGAATGGTGAGGGCTGGTATTACGATACAATACTGGAGTACATCTACACCTCTGTGTGCTTCCCAGGTACTTTACTTTTCCAGTGTATTTCCTCAGTGCTGATAAGTGTGGTCCCTTTCTGTGCCAGGGTCTCTTTGTGCATACCCAGTCTACTTCAAAACAGGAATACATCTCTTGGGGAAAATAAATAATGTCAGCATTAGAGACAGTGCATTTAAAAAAAAAAAAATTTGAGATACTGTATTTCTGCCCTTTGGATCAGATGTTTCTGCACTCTGTCCCCATTATCCTGATTAGGGCAAGGAAGGGACTTCTCATTATAAGATTCTTCACCTATCTCTTCTCATCAATAGCAAGCAACCAGTGTAGCTGTCTAACATTCCGGTCGTCCAGAGACCTTGGTGCCTGGTCTTTCATCTTCCTGGACTAAGGAAGGTTTGTAGCTTTGAAGCATAGAGTATTATAGGTTGTTTCAAGACCTGTAGTGAGGGACAACAAAGCCCTACCCTTTCCCATGCTTCCTTTCCACAGAAAGTCCATGGACATTCTGAATCTTTTCTACTTTTGCTTTCTATTTCTTCCTTCTAACCCATAACATTTTGTTCTCCCTAGCATTGTTATTTGCTGGAATTTATTGTAATTTAGTCTCCATAGACAAAACTTGCAATTCTTTTTACTAACTGCTGTACTTCAAGATACATGGGCAAATGAGTAGGATCTGGCCTGAGATTTAACTGATGGAACAGATCATAAAAAATAACCACACTTGAGAAATTTCTGAACACAGCAAAAAACATTGAAAAGCTGAAAAAAGTTTCAAATAGGAAATTTCACATCTATTCCTCACCCATAAGGGTGAGAGATGTCTGAGCTTCACAAGTAATTGGAGGAGAGAGGTACAGGGAACCCTTTTGGGGGTGGAATTTCTCAAGGCCAACAGTACTCTGGTAGTTGTGTGATGCTGGTATAACCACACTAATGATAGCAGAAATAGCAGATTTTGTTGGAACCCTGAATTCTGAGAATTTCATTCTTTCTACTCTAACAAGCAATGATCCTCAAAAGCACACTCCATTTGATCTCAGGCCTTGGGAAAAACTTTCCAGATTGTGTTATAGTGCTGAGATTGTTGCTGTGTAATTAAAGTTATGTCACTGGGTGGAATATGTAGAGATACAGAATTTAGGTTTATGGAATATAGTAATATGTGTATGTAGCAAGATGGAGGATTTTGGGTGTGGATTTGTACTTCTTCTTTCTTCTTCACCAACCTGAGTTTTCTGGTATTGGTTCAAGAAATCCGCAATGCGGGTCAAGAATAGATATTCATTGGGTTTTAAATAAAAACATGTTACTTAGCAATCTATAATTGGGTAGGTTAAAGTATTAAAGACCTTGAAAGTAGAACTCAGGGGCAATATTCTGCCATTTTTCCACCTTGTTAACTTAGAAGGTAGTCTCTGTGCAGCTGTGTTATAGATAAGAAAAAATAAACATAAGTCCAAAGAGAACTTCACGTCTCCCGCTTTCTAATTCAAACTCTGAGTAAAATGGACTCAAGGAAAAACAAAAAATTAAAGAAGAACAAAGCAAAAACCGAGAAGATTTGAGTACAGATGTAGCTGAACTGGGGCCAGTGGGTGTAGTGGGTTTGCATCCAGGTTTTGGAAGCGAGGGGCTACAGGATTGGCTTCTGTGAGAAGCTGCTAGAAGCTTCCCCCATGTCCAGCAGAGTCAATGCCAGCTGGTTCCAAGATGAATCCACCACTGGCCAAGGCCAAGCCAATCAGGAATGACAGTAACATCTTAAATATGTGATAACATATTTAAAAAGTAAGAAAGGTTATTGAACAAATGTAATTGCAGCCAGAGAGGAGAAGAGGCAACTATGCAGACACTTAAGATCAGTGAAAAAGGAGGGGGAGGAGGTGCTCAGGTACTGAAGCAGAGCAACTATTGGGGAAGACCATGGTGAAGCAGCTGTGCCCCTGCACCCCATGGAGGTCAACAGGGATACAGAGATCTACCTGCAACACAGCAAGATCTACCTGCTACAGAGCAACCCCACACTGGAACAGGTGGATGCCCGAAAGAGGCTGTGAACTTGTGGGAGTCCTGTGCTGGAGTAGCCTCCTGGAAGGGACCTGCAGACCTGTGGAGAGAGGACCTTGCACTAGAGCAGGTTTCCTGGTGACTCTCTGGGGGGACCCACATTGGAGCAGGCTTTGCCTGAAGGACAACACCCCATCGAACAGTGACCCACACTGGCACAGTTTGTGGAGAGCTGTTACATGCGGGACTGACTCATATTGGAGAAATTCATGGAGAGCTCCCCATGGGAGGGACCCAGCTCTGGAGCAGGGAAGGACTCTTATCCCTTAGCAGCAACAGGAACATGTGATCAAATGCCAGAACAGTATGTGATCAAATGCCAGAACAGTATGTGATCAACTGCCCCATTCCCTGACCCCTGCACCACTGGTGGGCAGAAGGTAGAGCCTGGGAAGGAGGGAAGGGTGGGGGAAAGGTGTTTTTAAGGTTTATTTTACTTCTCAATATCCTGCTCTGATTTTATTAGAAATAAATTCAGTTAGTATCCCCAAGTTGAGTCTGTTTTGCCTGTGATTGTATTTGGTGAATGACTTCTCTTGGTCCTTCTCTCAAGTCATGAACTGTTCATTATATTTTCCTTCCTCTGTCTGTGGAAGGGAGTGATAGAGCAGCTTTGATGAGTGCAGGGCATCCAGCCAGGTTCAAGTCACTTTAATGGGGGAAAAAATATTTTGTTAGGCTATTTGGGAGGAATCAAGGTGGATGCATGGACAAACAAGTGAAGGCAAAATAAAAAGACACAATTTGCACAAATTAAGCTGTTGGTCAACTTATGTGATAAAGATCTGTGCACCTCATGTCCACTGTCTGTCCTGTCATAGTTAAGATTTAATATCTTTCCGCGTAGTCTCGTTCTCTGTTCAGTGTGTGAGAATTCTTGAGTGCTAGCAGCTGGAAGCTTGGCTGCATATCATGGGAGCCCATAGTCTTTATGCTAGCAACTGAGAGACCAGATTGATGTATCCTATGCATGAGCAGCTGGAGAATGGGATCGTAAGTTATGAGGACCCCTTGATCTGGGTGCCAGCACATGGAAAGATGAGAGTTTGTGTGCAGTTTTCTAACAAGCTTGCTTCAAAGCTGGTTTGAATAGCTACTAGGAGGAGATCTGCCTCTGGAAATAACCAAGGTTTCAGCCAGTGACTGGGAAAGGAGTCTGTCCAGGCATGGATATCAGACAGAGCCTGTGCTAGTTATTTCAGATTCATGAATGTGGTGTGCATGTGAATTTGCAGTGAATTGTGTATATGTGTGTGTGTGTGTCTTCACTAATAAGCTTCAGTCATGATGAGCTTAAGAGAAGGAAGAGGACTTAGCTATTGGTGTTCCTCTTTACATGAATCTTGTTACTCAGTTGGCTTTGTGTTACTCTGTGTATCTGGTCATGTTATTGCCATGTATTTATTGTGTCTCATCTCTCTGGAATGTGTGTTGAGTCTTGCTCTAGCCTGGACCTGCATATTGATCTAGCAGCCATCAATATCTATAGAAGTGGGAGAGTAGGAACATTTGGGTGTTTAGAGTTCAACAGGTTTTGCTTTGGTAGACTAGGAAGGAAGAATCCGGTGATTCCAGAGTTAGAGAACTTGCTGAATTCAGAAGCTCCCTTCACGCTCATCTTCTCTTCAGGGTAGAATTGTTGGTTTCTATTTTTGTTGCCCCTTTATTCTCTTACCTCTTCCACCATTTTCTGTTGTTCTCCCTGATCCACTGCCTCTTTATTCATTTATAGTCCAATCATATTCTCTTTTTGTTCTCAGATCTCTTTCTATATGATGTCAAATGTTTTCTTAATGTTCTGTTTTTCTAAGCATTTATCTGTTTAAACTGTAGTTTGCTTTCCAATCAGTCTGCCAGTTTCTTTATAGTCTGAAAAAAAACAGTGATTTGTATTATTTTTTGTGCCGTGTTTTCATTGGGGTGGTGTATGTCAGTACTTCTATTACTTTGTTTATCACTGAGATTTGGATCTTGCAAGAGTTTAAAACTTGTTTCCCAAACACGGAAGATAAAAAAAGCACTCAGAATAAAATGGTTACTGCCTAAGACAGAGAACTTCCAAAACATACAAAGTTGGATTTGAAGTATTTGGACAGGTTCATAAGATGCTTATGAGGATCCATGTTATACTAAATACCATAAAAAAGACTTGTTATCTTTTGATAATTTTCTTTGGAATCTTTATGGTGCTATATTCAGGGCTTGGCAAAACGACAAAATCTAAGCACTGCTCTGAAAAAGTGATGTCGGGAAGTTCGGAACACAAAATTTCGATGATGGGCCTTCTGGAAGGGAATTCAAGAGATTCCACCCCATTTTAAATCAAAGGTAGAACAGCAAAGCCTTCAACTTGATAACGGGCATTTTGCTGGCTCTGGTTCAAAATGGTGATGTGAAAGAACCACTCTAAAAGCAAAGCATAATTCCTAACGAAGTCATCATAGTCTAGTTTTCTTGTAGGAGCCACGAAAGCTAATAAATTCACTAATTTCAAATGTCAGTGCTTAATATAAAAAAACAAAGCTGAAGTAAAACATTTGCATGTTGTGTAAAGATTTCTCATAGATGAAACATGCAAATACATGTAGCCATTAGGATATTTTTGACTTTTTTTTCAGGTTTTGATGAGTTAACTTGTTATTGTGGTGAATCTGTGATTTACCCCCCTGTTCCCTGTGGCACTCAGCCACCAGAGTGTAAAAAAACATGCACCAGGCCACATGACTGTGATCATCCAGGTGAGTCAAGCCATTCAGTTTTGAGTGGGTTTTTTTTGGCGTTTTGTTATTGTTGGTTGTTTGGGTTTTTGGTTGGTTGGTTTTGTTGTGTGGTTGTTTTTGTTGTTTTTTTTAAATTTGGGGTTCTTTTAATCAAAATGTAGAAAAGTATACATAGGTCTATTTGAAAATATATTTCCAAGGGTCTACACTAAAAAGCCAACCAGCTAAAAACTTGAAATGAGAACTACTAGTGGTACTTCTCACTGGTAAAAGCACTGGCGTTTTTTCTTATTGTTATTAATAGTCACAACACATTAAATGCGGTATTTCAAAGATCAAGTGCTCTATTGAAACAGTAGGATAAACTAGTGAACAGTTAGTTTCTATGTTTCATGGAATTACTTTGGCTGATCACAAAATAAATAGCATGGGTCCAACAGTTTCTGACAAATTTTGCCTGAGAATATAATCCTACTCACAAGTTAGAAAATTACGTGCTATTTAATCTAGAAATTATAGAGAATATTCACCTAAACACTTGGCATCATAGTTTTTAAAGATTAAATTATTCTTGTGTGAAGCATCATCCTTCCCATAAATTGTGTAGTTTTGAAATGTACACTCATGTTTAATAGTCTTTACTGTCTCCTTTAAGGCATTCAACTGAAGTATGCTAATAAAATTGTTATGACTTTTATATTTCTGTGACTGCAGTGTACCATTCATGTCACAGTGAGGAGAAATGTCCCCCCTGTACCTATCTCACTCAGAAATGGTGTATGGGCAAGCATGAAGTAAGTCTGGACAATTAATATTTTTGAATACTAAACAATTTTTTAGGACTGTAGGCTTAGATTTTTGTGGCTTCTTTGGAATGGAATATTTTACTGGAGTTGGAGTTTAATGTGATTAAATTGGAGAAGTAAATCTTTTATTCCATATGCATTCAAACCAACTGCTGTATTGGACTATAGTATAAAGCAAAACTCATTCTTTGACCTAAGACTTTTTAGTATTAAGATTCTTATGTGGACAGTGCCAAATGAAGGTGTGAACAGTAAAAGCACTTTGAGACTTCTGTTGGTAATTTTTACTGTTAGTTGTCATCTTTTTCCTTTCCTCTTTCAGCTGCGAAGTAATATTCCTTGTCATCTCACTGACATTTCCTGTGGACTTCGCTGCAATCAAATGTTAAAATGCGGAATGCACAAATGTAAAAGAATCTGTCATAAAGGAGAATGTCTTATAAATGAAGAGTGTAAACAGCCATGTATTATTCCAAGGCTGTATTGTAATCATCCGTGTATGGCTCCATGTCATCCTTCTTCACCCTGCCCGACAACATCCTGCTGTGCAAAGGTTAGATACCCAAAGAAAATTCACTGCAAAGTCACAGGTGAACTGTATGGTTTAATTATCAGCCAGTAACAGTTGTGACATGTTTGTATATTGATAGCATGACATTTTTTCTGTAAACTTAAAATACTGATTTTTAAAAAACGAAACTATTCATCACTTTTAGTTAGCCATTATTCCTCTAAAATGGGACTTTCAAAATTAATAAATTTATATCCTTCACACCCCTCCATGGCCATAAAAAGACAAAACTTTTAAAAAGCTGCTCACTTGTGTGATATGGCAGGTTGATCTGCAATGTGAATGTGGAAGAAGAAAGGAGAGTATGATTTGCTCAGAAGCATCCAATACATATCAAAGGTTGGTACAGTAATAATTCTTTAAATTCCTTGCAGGACTTACTGCTTCGCAGTTTGATTAAATTGCAGACTTGACTAAATATATTTAGTTCACAAGCTTTTTCACGTTTTTTCATACTTTGACATATGGTGATTTTGGGGGATTTTTGGTGTTTCCTTGAGCTTTCATACCAGCCATGCTGCATTAGAACACATTTCTCTTTCTTCTGTTGTTAATCTAACTATGGTGGTGTGTCAAAGCTTGACTCTCCCATATGTGGAACTCTATTCTACCCACACAGAGCAATTGGGTACAGATGAATTTGTCAAGTCCAGATTCAGGCTTCTGAATGTAGGTGATTGCAGTCCATGTGTGACTTGCTCTGTAAGTTTCCAATTGTGTGATGGAACCTAGTCAATAGAGATGGTGGATGCTAAAGGGTGATTTAAAGTAATTCTGAAATAGCTAAATTTAGGCAGGAGAGCTTTGGCTTCTAAATCTTGGGGTTTAATATGCAAACTGAGCCCTACCCAACTCTATTTATTGCAATAGTCTTCAGATCCTATTTCTAAACTTATATCTCTTTCTCATATGCAAGAGAGCAAGGAATGGACAAGGAAAAGAAGAAAAGTGGGGCTCTGGAACTTTTGAAATGAATATAGAAAAACAGTAATAATTTTAAAAAATCTTATTCTGAGGCTGTGATTGAAAGGGAGTGAAAAAAGTTAATTTGGAGAGTTCTGCTCTGTATCCTAGTTGTTCGGTGACCAAAGTCAGAGACTCTTCCTGTCTTTCAAAGAAAGCTACTTAATGATGGTTTTATTTGGAACTGGTATCTGTGGGCCTTTTTTTTTATCCTAGCCCGACTTAGGGTATGCTGTTTTGTTTCTGCTGTACACTGTCCATATTCAAGTTCTGACAGAAGATAGCTTAGCTTAGGTACGTAATATTACCTAATAAAAACAAGGAGAAAAATGTGCTAATTAGAAATAATTAAGAACAGTTGTAGTCAATACTAAGTTGAATGCAAGATACATGTACAGAAGTTTGGTATTTTTGGTATTTTCATCAGTATGAATACAAATCAGAAGACTGACTCAACTTTGAAATACCAGTTTAAATTGACAAATGCTTGTCATTAATTATAAGTTCAGAAGATAACATACAAGTCCAGATTTTTGAAGGCTGTTATTTCTCTGCTGTTTTATAGCTCAGGCACTGCAAGAATATTCATGCAAGGAAAATGGCTCTTTGAAGCCAATGAGTTCTTGCATGCATAAGGTGAATACATACATTTATTTCTCTAATCAGAGCCCAAATCAAGAGGAAGGGAAAGAAACTGTTCTGTTTAAAGCAAGTGTTTGTATCAGTTAAAATGTGTTCATATGGGCACACAAATTACTCTTGACTCGTGATAGTGACAGAACCAGCATTTAGTGCCAGCTAAGTTTGATAACTCCAGCAGTTCAGGTACCTGAAAGATTAACATATTCTGATTCTGTAGAGATAAGTTTGGCTTTTTTTCCTACCTATCACCACACCAAAACAACGGCAACAAAGACCATAAACAAAAAAAATGCAACAAAATAAATGTCAGCAAATTAATCGAGTATCCAGGTTTTCTCAGAAAGGTTAGAGAAATTATGAAACAGCTTTGGGCTTTGTCAGTGAATGTTGGTGAAAGAATGCCCAAGGGAACATGAAATATATGTGCTTTATCTGCTGCCATATCTGTACATACAGTACAAATGATGATGTCATATCATCTCATGTCCCATTACCTAGACATTGGCATCACCTGATAAATATGATGGTGCCTCTCAGTGATTTTTTTGTTTTATGTAATATTTGTTGTGTTCTTCCTGATAGATTCTTTGATAGATAGGTTCTTTGAATGTGATGCAAAACATACAGAGATAAACATATAGAAAAAAAGTATCCTTTTATCTGCATGTAACAGAAAAGATAGTTCAAGAGGATACAATGTTTCATTTTTAGGAGCTTGTTTGAAAATTATGTGGGATATTTGCATTAAAAAATCCTGTATATTTTAGTTACACAAATCCTAGCAAGCAAAGGAGACCGGGAAGACTTGTTATTGAAGGGAATTAGGAAGAATCTTTATAAAGAAGATAGTAACGATCTCAGTAGGCATTTTGTCATTTTCTTGTGGATTGTGTTAACCATAAGCAAATTTCTTGTGGATAAGCAAATTTCTTGTGGATTGTGTTAACCATAAGCAAATTTCTACGTATTTTAAAAAATTCACTTCGCAGATTTTAGTTAAGGAAGAATCAGATAAAAGGATAGTTAAAGCTGTATGGTCAGCTGTAGTTTGTATATTAAGCAAGTGAGGAGAAAGAATATTTGCCTTGCATAAGAAGCATGTCCATTTGCTAGTGTTACTCCTAGTTGAGGGAAATGAGAATAAACTCTTGATTTACATAACTAGCTTAGACTCTTAAAACTCGGTGATGTAGAACTAGAGCTCCATTCTGTAATCTAATGAGAAAATGATCGGTCTGTCTTACTTCTTCCACCTAGAGGTTAAATCTGCACCCTTATATACCTTTACAGAAGTTTATGTGTTGCCTCAAATGAAATCTAATGCTCTTCTTTTTCAGAATAGCTGCTATATCTATAGCAACTAAGTTAACAGATCTACAGCTTGGGGATTCAGTGGAAATCAGTAGGCTTATTACAAAAAAAGAAATGAAGCAGGCCAGGTAAGGAGATACTTTATTACATGTATTTGAAGCTCTTGTGTGTACCTGAAGCATAGGTGACATGCAAAATACATAATATGGTGATAAAAATGCCAGCTGTAGTAGTAGGAAGACTGTAAGTCTTCCTATGCAGCCTGACTCTACTTCAGCAACGCTGCTAAAAAAGTATTTTGCAGTTCCGTGGTGGTTCGTGGTTTTGCTTTCGTGTGGGATGAGTTCTCTGTCATTGTCTGGTTGGTTGTTATAATTAAGTGTGGAACAATACAACTGTGGTTTCAGTGGTTTTTACTACTCAGCCAACTCGTTGGAGTTCCTCTGGATTTTTTTTCAGATTTCTAGACAGGACAATAGCTATTATCTTCTGTTTCACCATCCAGTGTTCCTTTCTGGATTATTGATATGCCATATTTTCTCCTAGTCATCATCTTACTATTGACAATATTTTTGTATTACCCTTTTTAGAATTTTTCACGTTTGCATTTCAGTTTGATTGCTGCTTTGGTGTTCTGATCCTGGCTGGCACCACAAACCTGATTTTAATTTTGTGGCATAAGTTAGGTGATTTTCTCTTTTTGTGATGTTCCTCAGGATTGAAATAAGCTTGTCCTTTTACTTTTGGTGTCATTTCTTTATGGAGTTGTCAACCTTCTCCAACATCCTTCTGTCAGAAACTTGACTTACTGAAGTCTTTGTCCTTAAAGTCCCTAATCTCTGGTTTTAGTTTATTTGTATTACCATGTCTTCTTTTTTATATTGAATTTTATTATTTCAGAGTATGTCTATTACTTGTGTTAAAATCTAATGTTCCTTTATATTGTGTAAAGTCAAAATAGTGACATTTCCCATATAGTTGCTTCATGACTTCCTGTATCAAAAGCTAGTGCCAGCATACTTCAAGAACTTTTGCTACTGTGTTGTAGTCACTAACACATACCTTTCTGTGTGGACAGACCCTACCCTTTCCTTGAACAGTTGAAATTACCAGAGATGACTTTTCTTTGTACAAGTCTTTCCTAGTATGATATCTAAACTGTGGTAGGTAGCTTTATTCAAGGACTGTCAGAGGAAGTATTCTCCCTTCTCTCTTTTTGTCTACTGAATACTGGGGCAGGGGGAAAAGAGACAGTGGTACATAGAATATTTAGTCTAAAATTTCTAGTTTATTGTCAAACTCCAGTATTTTCAAGGTAATGTACAAATCTGCTTCATTCATTTACAATAACAGAACGTTTTCTGCAAGCTGCAGGGATTTTCTTTTTGTTTCACTCTCTTGTCCTGTCTGTAGACATTTTATACTTTAGCTTAGATTTCTTATTAGGACTTGGGATTTTTCTTGTGACAAATTTGATCAGACCTAGAGTAGCTTCTCTACATTGGCTACGTTCCTCTTTTAGAGGAGGAGAAAATAATTCTTCAAGCAAATTACTTTAAACAGTACCGCGTTGACCTTAAGAGTGCAAGTATGTTAACTTTCTTCTGTCTCCTTCAAGAAAGCCATCAGAAGTTCTAGATCCTGGAACTATTTGTCTCCAAAGATAATACATGCGACTGAATAAACCAGTTTCAACCAGTTTCCCCTGTAGAATTTCTCTTTTTTTTTAATGTAAGTAACTATTATCAAGAGAATTAATTAACTTATGCAGTCTAGGGCAAAGAAGTTTGTAACTGCCACTGAAATTCTGGGGAACTCCTGATTCTTCTCAACATTTTAATCCCTCAAAATAAAATTATGAAATACCTTTCAAAGATGAGACAGAAAACTGAAATTCATAACTCTGCTGACACTAGAAATTAGGGGTTCAGTGGAAATACTAATGTTTATGGTTCATCATAATCCTCCATAGACATGTCTAACTTTCTTCTTTTTCCTGACTGATAATTTTTTCTGATTCATAGGAGTAAGTGACATCTTCCATTGCTGATTTCCAGTCATTCCTAGCATCCCTTCAGTGCTCCTATCAACTTCATTCTTCTCTCAAATGATAAAATTTGCCAATATAACATCTAGTTCAGAAGCTTTTTTCCTCAGTTCCTGTACGACTTTGGTAATTGCTACTCCTGTTCAAGACCTGGAGAAGGGATTGGGTGCTCAAAGATCTTTGATTGTTGCTTGCTTATTTTTAGCTCTATCTGGTCTAATACAATAAACTATTCACACATACTCTTGTTACTTCTTTAGACTTGATAATATGACACCAGCAAGCTACAGCTTGAAAAGTATGAGTAGCAGCAGTGATTCTAATTGTATTTTTCTTTCATAATTCAGGTTGCAATGTGATGAAGAATGCTTAGCTCTTCAGAGGAACAGGTGGGCAATTAACTTGCGTGCTTTTTTTTTTTTTTAACAGAAGTAGTCTAGGTTTGGAAAGTTAATGCTATTGGATAAGAAATCATTTTCTGCATGACCTAGAGAACAGATGAATGTGGAGATGATTCCTGTTACAAAGATCTATATTGAGGGATCAGAAATCTTGCTAGAATATTCTAGTTCTAAATGAGTAGTTTGAAATGTACAGACCGTATCTTTTGCAAGCTATTCATTTGTATTAGTAACTTGTAATTTTATTATTCTATGACATGTGTCGAAGGTTGGGATTTATATGGGGTTGGGGATTTTTTGTTGTTTGCTTATGTTTTTGTTTATATTTTGGATTTTTTCCCTCCTACCATCAAATTTAGGCGCCTTGCAGAAGCTCTTGAAATAGATGATAATTCTGATCCTTTTAATATTCGTTCTTCTGGACCAAAGTACAGTGACCTTTTAAAAGAAGATGCAAGGTATGTGTTCTAAATGATGGCTGGTATCATAAGTCAACAGTGTTGTTGAGAGCAAGATGGGAAATGCAGAACAGTTCTATTTACTCTTCTAAAAATAACTGCCTTGGCAGTAGATGGCCAATGAGGCAAAGGAGTTGATGTGCACTTCTCAAGACCTTCAAAATGAGAACCTGAAAAGTAAAAAGTGCCTGACAGGTTGCTTCTTTCTGTAACAGGACCAGATTTAGAATGGGAACATCATTTTACACCATTCTCACTATGAATCAATACCTGTACTTCTGACATCTCTACTGCTTTTACACAGAATCAACTTTCACCTCAGTGCTACTTATAAACATTTCAAAACAAAGACAGAAGTGATGGCAAAATAATGAAATATGTTCTCATAGCCTGCTGTTCTTTCCACCAGTCTCATTTACTTTTTTGCCTTACTGCTTTTATTTTAAAAATAAAGAAATTGAATTAATAAAACATTGGGTGCAGAGCAAAGCCTGTGCCAGTGTGACTGCATAGAGCGTTGCTAGACTGAAACACCCTAAAATGAGGCAATGTGAAATCAAGGTAATACCAAAATCATCGCATCAATAAATACGTTGCAATCTGGAATGACAGGGAGGGATCAGACACATTTTTAAAAAGATGTTTAGATGAGGTGTCATCTAATGAGTTTTTACTCCTGTATAAGTTTGTAGACATGACATTAGTTTTTACCAGGTCTAAGTTTCTTAGAACAGCTTAATATGTTTTGTTCTTGCTCCAGTACTCTAATGCTGCATAAATTTCATGGTTTTGTAAGGATGTTTGCTACTTGAAAATCCTTTATTTAATTTGTTGATATGTTGAAATAAGTGAAAATTTTACATAAGCAGCCACTCAGAATTTAAGAGTGAGTTACGTCTTCTTTATTTCCAACTGATGAGCCTACTGTAAAATAGGAGCTGAATGTTTTCATTGTGGAGCTACTGGGTTTTTATTAGTATTTGCACTTAGAAGTGCTATTTTATAAGGACTATTATCTTAGTTGTGTATAGAGTATGTTTTGCTTTACCTTTTTCAGAAAACACAGCACACACTTTCAGTACAATAAGTGAAAATTTTGCATCGTGTGTATAGTCTACTGTGGTTTTTTGGATTACAATTCTATCTTGTCTTTCTGCCAACCACTACCCATAGTGTAGTGTTCATCTTTCATGAACAGAACTGACCATGGTCATGCAGTGAATTGCAGATGGTTGAACAGATACCTTAAAAAGTAGCCTTAATGCTTCCACACTCCTTCTCATTCTTGCAGTGATTTTAATTGTGTTTCCTTTGTAGCCGCTTTACACTGGTAATTTACAATAAACTAATACACCAGTGCTATTCTTACTGATTCATAGCTAAAGCAAAAGTTTTTGTTAGTCCTCAAGTCAATTACTTTGTACATTGAATTGCTGGATTTCATTTATCTAGTTTTAAAGATAAATGAGTTTCTCCTTATAGTAACATAGCTCTCTTTACAAGAGCAGCAATCTGCAATTTGTGAATCTATGGCTTTATGAATTTACTTCCTTGACTGCTCCTGATGATCTTTTATCTCAGTAGTCTAGCAAAAGATTTGTCTTTCCATTATGATGGCAGGATCCAGAAATTGTGTTGTTGCCTTTCCCTGGTCTTAAAATTAAGAACCAAACATGGTTTAAGGGAAAAGGGGTTTTTAACCTCGGTATTTATTTAAGGATCCTTAAGGTGCACCACTTCGTCCGGGTGGAATGCGCCGAAATGCACACACACGATAGATTGCGTATACAATTTATAGGCCTTGCAAATGAGCATATCTGTCAAAGATCACCCAGTGAGAGGCTCCAGTGAACCCCCCATCCTGAGGAATCCACCCCTGGATGGGCCTATCTTAGTTTACAGGATGTTCTAGGGAAGACCTTGGTTTCTCAGGATAGCATAGGGCTTTCTGGCCTCCAACTGCAAGGCCTCCAGGATGTTTGGTCTCCTGTCTTAACAGAATATTGGGTCTAAGCTGTTATCAGACTTAAGGAATTACAAGTATGCATGCTAAAAGCACTGGGGATATATAAAAGGGTATATAAAAGGTATATATAAAAAAAGACAAAAAATCATCGTGGCATCAGTATCTGTTACAGTATGGTGTTCAGGTGGCTCAACCTTCTGAATGATTTCTGACAGATCACTCCAGTAATGCAGGAGTTCAGGGCTTGTGGCTTTCTGCAGAGCATAAGTTACATACAGGATCTTAGAATGATTGAGAAACTTGACAGCTTCTTCCCTGTGCATTCAGAGTCACTGCCTCAAGAAGGCAGCAGCTGCCAGTCATTACTAGAATGCCATGTTATCTTCTTTAGGCAATTAATTGGTCTGTGTAGGTGATAAATTGTCAAGAGCTGAAAGAAATGCATACCTAAAAATGAAGAAAACTTGAGAAAGCCATGAGAACTCCTGATTTTGAGGTGTAGTCTTTAATTACAGAACCCTAAAGCTCCCAAAATGCAGTACAGCTCCAGGTAACAGGAAGAAGATAAGTGAGCGTAAGCATGCCAAGATAATATGTCTCCTTTGTAGGACAGTGACAGGAGAAGGGGCCACCAGGAATAGCACAGTAGTGCTGCTGCATGCTGATCTTGCTGATGTGTTTGTCAGGATCTGATAAGGAGTCAAAAGAAGTCTCTCCACCATACAGCTTTACATGAGGAGATATTCTGCTGCCAAGGGGCACTCATCTTATAGCATGGAGATGACTACCAACTGAGCACAGATGAGGGGGTACAGATCCACTGGCTGGACACCTCAGCACTGACCTTTCTAAGAAGCTCCAGAGATATACACAGAGAGTAAGCAAATGCTCAGGTTGATCTGTTGACATAAAGTTGGAGAATAGACTGGCACAAGTATCAATGTCTAACTGGACATGGATGATGTTAAGGCTGCTATTTGATGAATTAAGACTACTGGAGTAAGAGAGAATATCTGATGTATCTAGCCACCTGGAGCTACACAGAAAAGAATTGTCTTATTTTGTCACTGGCTGTGCAAGACCCCACTGAATGCACTATGAATATCTGTGGTTTTATAGGCTCCTGAGGGGCTTTTTTTTTTTCTTTTTATATATCCCCCAGTGTGTTAGCTGGTTCCTTAGTATGCTTTTAGATATTATACATCAGATGCTTGTGGACCCTCTCATTGGATAGTTGATACATTTTTTTTTAACTGTCATGATCACTTCACCTTGAAATTTGGGTGTTCATGGTTGGTATTCTGTGTAGTATGTGTTTTCTAACCTTCTGAATCCTGAAGGTGTTGGTGGTTTTGGTTGGGTTTTTTGTTGTTGGGTTGGGGTTTTTTTGTTTGTGGATTGGGGGTTTTTTTTTGAACTTGAAATTATTTCTGCGATATTCTTTCCAAAGCTTCATACTACATGAGCTGACTCTGTATTTCACACTGTAGGTGTCTGGAGGCCCCTTTCTTTTTAACTCTACCAGTTCAGGTCCTTTTTCCAATTCTGCCAGTGTTAAACTTCTCTCTACTGAAGACCCAGGAATTCTCATAGCTACATGCAGTGTCCATGTACTCTTGCTGAACCTTGAAGGTTTACCAGTGATGGGCTAAATCCATTTTATCTGATCAAGTGATGTTGAATAGCTGAGCTATTCAATGTTGTCATTTTGCACATTTGTTTGAGACCCCTTGGTCTTTTGATGATACATTCACTTCAGCATCCAGAACTTTGGTAGGTCATCTGCCAAAGATAGTTATGCTTGCTTTGGTAGGCACTTCTTGACTGGTTGAATTCTGACATCATTCACAAAGTGGTACTGTGTTGGTATGGAATAGTGCCTGGTTTTTGAAGAATTATTTACTACTAACCAGCTTTGAGATATGAAATCTTCAGGTAGCCTTTTTTTCCCATGGGGATGGTGGCCTAACAAATAGCAGCCTTACTTTTAAAGCTAGCTTACTTGCTTATTTAAGAACAGAGCACAAAGTTTGCCCTTAAGTGAAAGACTTGAAGTACTGTGATGAAGCTAGTTACAAAAAAATACTTCAAACAAATCCTTATTATCTCACATCAAGAATGTTTTGTTTGTAGCCTTATGCTGCTTCTTTCATTCTTAATAATTTGTTGTGCTAGGCGAGCTGAAGACCAAAATCAGTGAACTTTTCCTCTGTCTTGGAAAAGAATTCCACTCTGTTTACCCTGTCCCCATTTTTGTGTCTAATCATATATTGTAATTAAGTAAATTAATGACAAGTAACTTAAAAACACCCAAATGGCAACTTTAAAATCTACATTATTCATTTGAAAATGTAGAATTGTATTGTCAGACCGTAGAGGCATGTCATAGCATTTTATTCTGGGTTCCAATTGTTGAAGGGGAAATAATTATTTTTGTAATAGTGATGACACTCTAACAGTCTTTAATGTGAATGAAGCTTCTGCTTCAGTTAATTGTGTTCTTTAATTTTGTTCTTGTTGAAAAATATTACAAAATATGAAGATATTATATCTTTGTACACTCTCTTGCATTGTTAATCTAGAATGCTGTTCTTGCAGGAAGGATATAAAATTTGTGAGTGACATTGAGAAGGAAATGAGAATGCTTGTGGAAGCTGTGAATAAGGTCAGTATTCAGATACTCTGTATGGATTCTAAGAATTGGTTTCATTTGGGGGGAGTTTGATATTACTAAACTTTATTAATACTCATAGTTATGAGTTGACACTAGATCTGTTTGCGCTCCAATATAGTGCACAGTTTAACTGTAAAAAGAATAAATTTTTTAGGAGACCTGGTAGTTCAGGATCGCTTTGGTGCCAAACCTTGCTTACGGATTCAAGCAGTGCTAGGCTTTAATGCATCAATGCATGATCACTGGATTTTTGGTTCTCCATTAATAAAATATTGTCAAAGATGATGTTTAAACATTCAGACTTTGAGGAGGAAAGCCTAGGTACTTCTTATCCCTGTAGTGGAAGTTACTCACAAATTTTTTGATACCTTCCTATATTTGCCAGTGCATGAGGTTGTCCTCCTTCTTCTATAAGAAAACCTGGATTTAGTCACAGTGTTTGAGAGACTCCAGTATACTTAGAGAGGCTGATACCACAGACACAATCATATGTTTTTCAGTGATACCACCTTCAGGTCTGTCAGGTTAGCTTGCTGCTGCTCCATGAAAGACCCAGTATGTGTGGTTCAAGGACCATGTAAACTATACTATCCTCAGTTGCCCTTAGCTCAAGAAGGAGCTAATCTACTGTAGAAAGCATAATTTTGATCCCCCTAGGCCCTAAGGACAGTTACTTAACTTTATTCCTTCAAAAAATTATGGATGATGTTTCTTAAACAATGTTGGTGCTTTTCCATCTGTCTAGTGTTCTTGCCCATTGTTTTCATCATTAGAATGAAAGACTAAAATGAGTCAATCTGTGTCTAGTTATCAAAGAATGGATAAAGTTGGAATGGACCCCAGTGGGATCATCCAGTCCAACCTCCCAGCTCAAGAAGGGTCATCCTAGAGCACATTGCATGGGATTGCATCCAGACAGTTCTGTAATGTCTCCGGTGAGGGAGACTCCACAACCTCTCTGGACAATCTGTTTCAGTGCTCAGTCACCTGCACAGTAAAGAAGTTCTTTCTCATATTGATGTGGAACGTCCTGTGCATCAGTTTCTGCCTGATGCCTCTTTTCCTGTTGGTTGACACTATTATGAAGAGCCTGGCTCCATCCTCCTGACACTCCATCTTCAGATACTTATTGACAAAAAAATAATAATAAATAAAATCTTATCTGTCATCTCTTCTTGAGGTACAGTAGGCCCAACTCTCTCAGCCTATCCTCATGAGATGGTTCAGTCCCCTATCATCTTTGTAGCCCTCTGCTGGACTTGCTCCAGGACCTCCATTTCTCTCTTGTACTGAGGAGCCCGGTACTGGACACAGCATTCCAGGTGAGGCCTCACGAGGGCTGAGTAGAGGAGCAGGATCACCTCTCATGACCTCCTGATCACACTCTTCCTAGTGCACCATGTCATTGGCCTTGTGCCACAAGGGCACAATGGCTGTCTCATGGACAGCTTGTTGCCTATCAGCATCTCCAGATCCTTCTCTGAAGATACGCTTTCCAGCAGGTCAGCCTATGCTGTGCATGAGCCTCAGCAGTGCATGAGGTTCTTCCTCCCTGAGTGCAGGTCTCTGTACTTGCCCTTAAAGAATTTCAGAAAATTACTCTCTGCCCATCCCTCCAGCCTGTTGAGATCCTGCTGAAGGGCTGCACAATGCTCTGGGATGTCAGTGAACTTCCTGAGGAGGCACCTGCCCCTTCATCCAAGTCACTGATGTGTAAGTTAAAACAATATTAGAGCCAGTACTGACCACTGGGCAACACCGCTAGTTACAGGCCTCCAACTCGACTCTCTGCCACTGATCACAACCCTCTGAGATCTGCTGTTCAGCCAGTTCTCAATACACCTCACTATCCACTCAACCAGGTTGCACTTCCTGAGCTAACCTATGAGGATGTCACAGGACACAGTGTCAAAAATCTTCCTGAAGTCCAGGTAGACAATATTCAGTGCTCTTGCCTTATCTAGCCAGGGGATAGATAGTTGTTTTATCGTACAGTTAGATTGGCTAAGCATGATTTTCCTTTGGTGAATCCATACTGACTAATCCTGATCACCTTCTTGTTATCCCACGATGACCTTGAGGATGAACCATTCCCATCACCTCTCTAGAGACTGATGCGAGACTGTGCATTGGTTTTGCAACGGCCTGGTTTTCGGTAGTGGGTGGCCACAGAGGTGGCTTCTGTGAGAAGCTGCTAGAATCTTCCACCATGTCGGGCAGAGCCAGTCCCTGATGGCTCTGAAGATGGACATGCTGCTGGCCAAACCTGGGCCAATTAGAAATGATGGTAATGCCTCTGTGATAACATATTTAAGAAGAAATCAAAACAAAGGTGGTGGTGCAGTTTCAATTCCAGCTAGAGAAGAGGAGGAGGCGAGAGCATGTGAGGGGAACAACATGGAGACACCAAGGTCAGTGGAAAAGGAGGGGCAGGATCCAGGCACCAGAGCTGAGATTCCTCTACAGGCCATGGTGATGACCATGATGAAGCAGGCAGCCTTGCAGCCCATGGAGTTCCATGGGGGATGCAGAGATCCATCCACAGCCCATGGGAGAGGTGCCCACACCAGAGCAGGTGGATGCCTGGAGGAGGCTGTGACCCACACCAGAGCAGGTGGATGCCTGGAAGAGGCTGTGATCCTGTGGGAGACCTGGTGGAGAGAGGGAGCCCCTGCATCCAATGTGGAGCAGCCTGTTCTTGGAGGACTGCACCCTGTGGAAGAGTGACCCACCCCTCAGTTTTGGGAGGATTGTTTGCCCGTGGGAGGAATTCACTTTGCAGCAGTTTTGGGGGGACTGCTGCTCGTGAGATTGGAACCACGCTGGAGTTCGTGGAGAACTGTCTTCAGTGGGAAGGGACTCCACAGTCTCACAGGAGAATGACTTCCTGAGCTAAGTGGAAGAAAAGCTTGGGTGATGAACTGACCAAAACCCCCACTCCCTACGCTGTCAGTGGGAAGGAGGGAGTGGTTGGGGGAAAAAAGCCTTTTAAAACACCTATTTTACTTCTCATTATCCTGCTCTGATTTGGTTAGTAATAAATTCACTTTCTAAGTCAAGCCTGTTTTGCCCTTGGAATGCTTTCTCCCGGGCCTTATCTCAGCTCATGAAGCCTTATCTCAGCTGTAGCAGAGGAGGGTAAGTGAGTGACTTTCATGGGTGCCTGGCATTTAGCCAGTGTCAAACCATGACAGACTGACTGGCCCGTAGTTCCTCAGAGTCCTTCTTGCCCTTTAAGAAAGACTGGGGTGATGTTTGCTTTCTTTCAGTTTTCATGCACCTCTCCTGACCACCATGACCTTTCAAAGATGATCGTAAGCAGCCTCACTATAATGTCCACCAGCTCTCTCAGCACTTGTGGATGCATCCCATCAGAGCCCATGGACTTCAGATATCAAGTTTGCCTAGGTGTTCTCTAACCTCAGTCCTAGACCAACAGAAACTCTTCCTTCCACCATTCTTTTACCCTGGTTTCCTGAGTCAGAGATTCTTGAGGGTTTGTCAGTGAAGACTGATGCAAAGAAGGTGTTCCCATACTCCTCTGTGTCCTCTCTTACTAGGTTCCCCCCCTCTGTTTGGTAATAGGCCCATATTATCCTTAGTTTTCCTTTTGTTATTGATGTATTTGAAGCCCTTCTTTCTGTCCTTGACATCTTTGGCCAGATGTAATTCCAGATGGGCCTTGGCCTTCGTTGTCTCATTTCTACTTACTCTTACAACTTATTTATGTTCATTTCAAGTGGCCTGACACTGCTTCAGTCTCCTGTGTATTTCCTGCTTCAGTATTAACAGGAGTTCCTAGTTCATTTGTCTCTTGCCCCTGTGCTCAATTTATTGTTCATTGGGGTGCAGATTATGCTAATTATACTCAGGTCCCTCCAACCTCAGACACTTGGAAGTAGGTGCATAGAATAATTGTTTGTTATCTGTATGTTTTACCTAAGAATAATTTGCCTAGTGTTGTGTTGCCTGTGGTTATCCTATTTTGCATATTCCTTTACACATTACCTTTATCATACACACTTATGTACACAAGTGTGTACACATACATCTTTCTATATATAATTGCATACACCAAATATATGCTTATATTAATATCAAACCAAGATATGTAATTACTTTAAAAAAGAGGCAACCACAGGTCTTGAATTTGCAATTAATGACATCAAATATGCCAGAACAAGAGTACCAGAGAGCTCAAGAACATCTCCAGTGCTTTAGTTCCCAGTGTAAACCAACTATTTGTTAAATAATGCTCCTACAAAGCAGAGAAATGGTGTCTGTTAAGGAGCATCTACATTGCAGAAGAGAAGGAAAATATGAAAAGAAACCACATCTCAGTCATTTCCTTGTCTGATCTAAGGGGAGAATTGCCCAGTGTAGTCAGCTTTTATCATGATTAGGATGAACCATTTAGAGTCATATGACAGTTCAGTATCTCAAGGATCAGTTCTGTACCATCCTACCCATCAGGCTGTAGGGAATTGTTATTCCATAAAGGTATGAGAAGCTCCCAGAAAGCAAGTTATATTTCAAAAGGGAGGAGGTTTCCCAGGGATTGAGGTGAAGCTGACCAGCCTTGTCTTGCTTTGAAAGACAGGTGTCTGTCAAGGAAGGCAGGAGCCTCCCCTAAAATGGAAAATGCAACTGCCTTCCCTCCGAATTATTATAATTTTTAAATTAAGGGGCTTTCAGGCAAAGATATGAGGAATAGGAATAACAGTTCTTTACTAATATATATATATATGTATAACAAGGCAGATAAACGACAATAACTATGGCAGTAGCAGCAAACAGAACCACAAACCCAGTGCCAGCCTCTCTCGGCTGTCGGGCACTTTCCCCGTGGGTGCAGTTCCGGTCACAGCCGGCAGGGGCGCTGGCGGCTCCCGGTGAGCAGGGCAGGTGCGATGGTTCCCCCGCGGCTGCAGGGGGCGCTCCGGAGCGAGCTCGGGGAGCAGGCGGTCATGGCGGCTTGGCCGAGCCGGGAAGGGATGGAACAAAGGCTGCACAAACCCCCTGTGCAGCTGATCCCGGTGCCCGGCCGGATCCTCGGGAACAGCAGGCTGGGACAGCAGAGATGAGCACAGATACCAGGTGGCAGACGAGATGTATCAAACTCCAGAGCTGCAGCAGGAACCCCGGGAGGTCTCGGCAGGCAGGGCGTGCGGGCTACAAGGCTCCGGGCAACGACGGGGGGCAGGGCGGCTGCAGCCCGGCTCCCAGCGGGCAGGGAAAGGCGGGCTTGGGAATCCCGGTTTTCCTCCGGTAGAAGGAAGGCAGCTGAAAAGCAGAAGCCTGCAGCAGCAGAGAGCTCTCTTTACCACGAATAGCAGCCTCTCTCCCTCTGAACGCCGAGAGCACCAACTGCCAGCCCAGGTGAAAAAGAGAGTAGCCCCTTGGACCCCTCCCCCTGTGGCCAGGTTTTTTGTTTATCCCGAGTGCCCAGCAATTTGTTGCCGTGGTAACATGTATGGGAAAAAATTCCTCAAGAGAGAAAAGAAAACAGAAGAGGAACTCCCAAAACCCCAACAAGCCTGTAGCTCCATGTGTCCTCCTAGCCTGTCCTGAAGCTAGAAGTGACAGCATTTGGGGAGGCCATGCTCCGATTCTCCTTTCCTTCAAAATTGTGGTATGTATGGTGTAAATGGGAGTATTTCCCATGCACTATAAAGTTAATTCGCGCTTGTACTCAGTTTATCTTGCATAACTTTTCTTTCTATTTCTGTTAAAGTCTCAGAGGCTTTCTTTTCTCTCTTGTGAGAGTCATGTTTCATCTAGCAACCCACAGGTTTATGTAGCTAAAGATTGAATTAATATGTGTGACACGGCATTATGCAGAGAGTCTGGTTTTAGTTGTTCTTCTGCCATAATCGTCAAGTCCTCTTTATGCTTGAGTCTGTGTTTGGTTGTTTGTTTATTATGATTCCTAAATACTCTCTGACTAAATATGTGGCTTGTTTTCTTTGTTTCTAGATGTGGAACTTTACTTGTATTGAAAGTATTTTGCATGCTAATCTATTAAGCATTCATGTAGCTCTGCCTGCATCAGTACTATGTCTTTCATACTGATTACTGTTATTTAGGCTTACCCATTTTACATCTACTTTTTTATTTTTTTGCATTGTGCCTTTGGAGATGCCCGCTTCAGCTTAACTGGAGAAATGAGTAATAAAAAGGATTTTGATACTTATAACATGATTCAACTCTGTCTATCATATATGACTTTGCTTGCCTCATAAACATCTCTTGCCTACACTCATCAGTATGTACTCTACCTAGCATAGCAGAGTTTTCATGCTTGATATATGTTAGCAAAAAAGACAGAGAACTTGTATATCCAGCTCTGTCTTCATAGGGACAAGAATTGTGGTGTTTTTCAGAGCATGGAACCATCACCACTTTTTTAAACCAAGCATACTAGTCATCATAAATAGGTACAGAATCTATAGAGTTCTTCAAATTCTTGTGTCTATGCTGGAAGTATTGTAATAGCTGGGAGATTTATTACTGTTAATTGCAAAGTAAAGATAATATTCTGTCAGCATGTGATTACCCTGAAGACTTCTGGAAATGGTTGACCACTGTTTCTGGTCCAGTCACTATTTGTAACTTAGCAATTTTTATAATCTAAGAGAAGACAGATATTAACTCCATTTTCAGGATAGCTGCAACGTACCCCTGGTGACATGTGGTGATTTTTACATTAATTTTGGTGGCTGACCTTTTGTAAATCCACACTGATTGTTCCCAGGGACTTTTCTCCTCCATGTACCTAAAAACAGATTAGAATTTTAGCTTATCAGCCAATAGTTCTTGCATTGTTTTTGTTTGTTTGTTTGTATATAGTTGCAACAATTACCTTTCTCTAGTCATTGGTTTCCTACCCCATTCGTACAGTCTTTCAGAGGTGATGGAGAAGTGGGATATCATCCTGGTCTCTCAGTGACCTTAAATGCACTGCCTACAGTCCTAGGAACTTCTGTAGGTTGGGATTTCTGTAGAAGTCCCTGACTCAAACTTATTCTAATACAGGTAGTTTGTTTTCCCCTTGAATCCTTTCTGTTGACCCAGAAACCTAGAAGACTTCACTGGTGATAACGAAGGCAAAAGCTGAAGCAGTGTCCTGAATCTGTGAAAGCAGACTGAAGCACTGACTCATCCTGATATGCATTTGTTGTCACAAATTGATCCAGCCCATTGAGGACATGGGCTCATAGGGCCCTGCTTTTTTGTTTGTTCTTTTACTTTTGATTTAATCATCAGTGTTGAATTAACATTATCAGTCTTCGTTAACTGATTAAAACTAGAAGTTTGGGTTTTTATTTAATAAAGAATCTACTGATGCCATTACATGAGGAACTTGCAGATAAATAGCTTCTTTGATAGAGGGAAGTGATTGATAAATTTGACATCTTTGTAGCTGTCTGCAATACGTGCATTGTGAAGCCAGTCTGCAAAATAAAATTAGATCTGATGCAAACTTGGCAGATCATTTTCAAAGATACAAATTCAGATAAAAATAATTTGTATTGTTTTTTGGGATCTAAGTAGAATGACTGTAATCAGGATTTGTATTTCAACCTTAAAAGATACCCCTATGTGTATGTGTGTATACTTTGAGGTGGTGGAAACAATAGAGAACGTACAATTTAATTTGGGGAAATTAAATGAATATTTTTGGATGAGTTTTCTGTCTATACTGAGGTCTTAGCAATTTGTGGTATTGATTTTCTCATAGCAAAATTTTAGAGGTAGAAACACTTTTTTTCACTGTTTTCTTCCCCTTGGCTCTCCTAAAAGAAAACTTCACCTTTTTTTTTTTCTTGTTTCTTAACCTCTTCTGTTGAATTCAGGGCAAGCATACAAAGAAGAGTCATTGTTACCCACCAATGAACAGAGATCACCGCAGAATCATCCATGAATTAGCTCAGGTTTATGGCATTGAAAGTGTGAGCTATGACAACGAACCAAAGCGCAATGTTGTTATCACTGCAGTGAAGTATGTAATTCATTGTTGTTTTCAAATCTTCACAGTATAGTTTAAATAATTGGATGGTTTCTTATCGCTTACCAGAATGAGTTTATTTACAATGCAATTTGCAAAATGCAGTAATTTCCAGTAGAAATTTTTTAAAAAGCAGTTTTTGAATTGATAGTTTCATGGGCTCATTTCCACTACTTAAGTAAATCTTCAGAGAAGAAAACACACTTAGAAATAAAAAAGCTAAGAAAATGTTTTGCAAGATTGTTTTCCATTCATCTTAGCAGTAACTTTTTGTCATCAGCTAAATTTGATAGAGGTATCAAATTATGAAAACTAAATACTGGGTTGAGAAATCATACTTTAAATTGACACTACCTTTGGAAAAAAATGGTTATTGTAACATATTTCTCCATCTATCTGAAGCTATCACAGTGTATACTCCCTCTTTAGTTAATGGACAGAGAGGGAGCTGAAATTACTGCAAATGGAAGAGATTTCGTAGCAAAAATGGAAATTTTTGGAGAACACTCACAAAGGCAGTTCACAGTAGAGAAGAAAATGAAGGGAATACAGCTAGGGGAAAAGCAAGCTGATTGCACTAGAGACATAGTATGGGAAGGCTTCATTGATTGTGCTCCTTACTCAGCAGCATATTTAGTTTAGTGCTGTCAAATTGTGATTATTTGACAACCAGTTGTTTTTAACTGTAAATACTGACTGCAGTTGTAAGAAATCTGTCATCTTCCATGCTATTAGAGTGCCATGAGCTATTCCTGAACTTGTTCATCAGTTGGTAGCTTAGCTACAATCTCGATTTCTTCCAAGAGAGATGGAACATTACTTTGATCTTACAGTGTAAGATACTTTTTGTTTCAAGTAAAGGAAGATGAGCAAAGAGTTCATATTTGAAAAAGCTTATTTAAAAAAAAGAAAGAAATGAGGGGGCAGGATGAGAAATTAGTGAAGAGAATAAAAGGAGCAGGGCAGATGATTATGCTTCAAAAGCAAAGGCACGTCCTGCAACTTAGAATGGGAGGCCTTCCTCTGTGGTTTTAGGTTATGGTTTTAGGAGAGATTGCACACTTGCTTCTACTCTTGCTCCTTCTGTTGTGTTTTTCAGGGAATAGCATACTGTGCAGAATGCACATGCTTCTTTTTCATCACTGCCACTCTTAAAAGACATTTGAGTGATGTACTGAGACTATTCTTCAGCTGCATAGCAATATTTCTTAATTTAATTGATTCATCCAGAGCTTCTTTTAATTTTCTTTTTATTTGCTACTTCTTCAAGATATAAAAAGCACTGTAGCCTCAGATGAGGAATAGCTCAAGTTCCAGGATATTTTTAAGTATTTCACAATGGCTTCTTCGACTCCCAGAGCTCGTAATCACCAGAAAGTCAAAATGGTTTTGTTTCATTCTGTCTCAGCAATGCCTTTGGATTTCTATCATGGGCTCCTCCATATATAAATAAATGAAAATCATTCAGACAAAAAGACCATTCCTTCTCTTCACACTCCACCATTGTGTCATTCAAATGGTAACATCCCTATACAGGTAGGTTAGGAGGGTGAGAAAGTCCCATTGGGGCTAAGAAAGCTTCTTTCAACCAGGCTTCGTCCTCTTCCAAAGATCTAGGGGCATACTTCATAAACCTGCTTTGCTCTCAGCCTCTGCCTCCATCACCATCAGTAAAAGTTGGTCATATTAGCTGCATTACTCATTACATGCACAGCATTATGTTAACCTTGATCTGAATTAGAGTTCTGGTGTCATTTGAAGTGTAAGACCCATAGTGAATCCTTGTAAGCACCTTTCTCTGTGCTTACCTGTTGGTCATCTTTGCAATCACCATCTTTTGAACAGTTACAGTACCAGATTCTTTCTGAACTATGTTCAGAGGTAATGGATAATGTCCCAATTGTTGTGATAAAAAGGGTAAAGCTCCCTTTCCAAGTAGACACTCGTGTTTCACTGTACCTATCAATGGTTTTTTGAAGTTTTTTACTCAGAGGAGTGAAACTTTCCTCCTTCTCCAAATAACTCTGGATTCCAGAGCCTGTTAAAGGGGTGTCTGCTTGTTTTTATGTAGTGACCAGTGTGTAAGTAGCTTGTATGGACTTGAGACATCCTGGAAGTGGTTTTGAGGGCTGTCATCCCTGTAAGACCCATCCTCTTCCTGTTACTTCCAGGAAGAACATTAGGGTCAGTTTCTCCTCATGAACAAGGGGACTTCTCAAGAAGGTGACAAGGTCCCACATGGTTCTCACTGAGAAAGCCACATGCTGCCACATTCTCACTGACATGTCCTCTGTTGTTTTTTTTTTTTCACCCAGGATTTTATTTCCATTCAATGAGGTCAGTCTGGAAATGACTCAGAAATGGTTACATAGATGTAGGTTATACAAGATTGGCAGGATCAAAGACCTAAAGAAATGAAAACCACTGTAACCACATAGAACATCCTTATCATTATAGTTGCATCACAGAAAGAAAAAACTGCACATCCCAGTGGCAGGGTTGAAAGGAAAGTGTATGTTCTGAGGAAGTAACATTATCCTTCGACTTCTTTAAGTTTTTCTGGGCATGTTTCAGTACTTGAACTCCAGGTACAAATTCATTTTACTTAACTATCTCTGCAGCCTTTCTGGTATCTAAAATAAATTCAGATTCAATTTGACAGAAATTATGATGACTACCTGAAGGTACTCTTGTTTATTTAAGAGCTTTTATTCCACCCTTCATTGTCTAAGAATTTTATCTTCTGCCATGAGGCAAAAGCTAACTTTCTCTATACCCCCTTTTGCAATCACAAAAGCCTATGGTAAGGCAATGCCTCTTGACGTCTGCAACTTCTAAGAATTTTAAAGCAATTTAAGAACAAATAGTGCTATAAGGTCACCAGCCAAGGTGGTTTTAACAGCAGTCCTGCTTCAGAAAAAAGCTGCATCTTTTTCTTACTGTTTTTTCCTTAAATGTTGACATTGTTTGTCCTGAGAATAGTATATGTTGCTTCTGGAAAGCTTAGACATAGACTATATGAAGTTTAAACAATCAGGAGATTATTTAAGAGCCATTTGCTTCATTATTCCACCTCAGCTGTTACCAGTTTTTGGAGTCATCTTTCACAAAAATCTTCTTTGTCTGAAAGATGATGGTGCATTACTGCAAGACTACATGGAGTAAGTCTGGACAGATCAGTGGACAAAGAATTTTGTAGTAGTTCATACCAAAACAGATCAATGCTGATCCATCCTGTAGTTACAAAAATTGAGCTTGCAGTCTTGAAGAAGATAAATTGAGTCATGATTTCCACGTTTCAATTTTATACAACAGGCCACCCTGTCAGCACTAGCACTGCCTTAAAATCAGCAGATAGTTGATGTTCATGGTTTTCCCTGTACTGCTGTTAAAAATGTGTCATCTCAATTTTGTTGCTTGAGGCAGTCACTTGGCTTTTTTTTTTTCCTTACTCTGAGAATAAGTTAATGAAATGAAGAATAGCAACTTTCATATCAAAATGTCCAAAATACTTGCAGAGCTTTTTGTGTTCATATCAACAGTTCTTTTACGACTGACGATAGATAACCGTGGCTGGTTAGGTAGGGTCTGCTTTCTTATTTCCGGTAACTAATTAATCAAAGGTTTTTTCCCATTGTACATCTCTTTAGTTGAATTCAGTTGTTTGGGATTTTTCTGCATGGGCTAAGTGTGAGTCACTGTTTCATCTCTTTTTTTTCTCTTTAACCAATCAGTGTGCCACCAAGGTATACAGAAAGTGGTGTTCATTTTGCTGGAGTGTAAGTTTATAGATTTTTGTCTCTAAATCCCCTGTGGTTTCATGACATACCAATTTGCTGTTTATCTCTTCTGTTTTATTTTTTTTTGAGGGATACTAAATTTTGTCAAAGCTAAAGCACGTCTAGGCCCTGATGTAACCAAAGCAGATTTGGTTGCAGGATAATCGCTAATTATTCACAAGGCTTTGATCCCTCCTAATTTTTAAAGGTTTGCTATATTAACCCTCTACATCCTGGGAACATATAACTTCAGAGCAGAACTGCTGGTTTACATTCTTGAAATGCAGGACCATTCTCTTTTTTCAGTAAGATTTTTTTTTAGCCAATTAGTAGAAATTAGTGTACATGTATTCTTCGAAGTGTTCTGTTTCTGACATTTCAGAGCTCTCATTTATTTTCTTTTTTTTTTACTATACAAGCGAGATTTAGTCTGATGTTCTAGAGTAAGGACAGACACCTTACTTTAGTTGTTGAAGGCCTTTCTAGCCTTTCTTTTTTTTGCTTAATTACCTCCAGGCAATTTGCTTTTCATGTTTTTGCACATCACAGTTGATAAAAATGAAAGAAGACAACAGAATACCCTCCCATCTACCACTGTTGTCTTTTTCTTTTTCGAGTTAGAACTCTACCATTGAGATGTAACTGAAATAGCAGTGTGAGCATTTGGCTTTATATGGCAGGCTTAGAGCTAAAGGAGAGAAGGACTTCTTAACCATTTTAAACAAGAGAGGACAATTAGCTGTTCTCAACTGATAGGACTGTAATATACTTGTTGTTAGAGTGTACATGTAAATGTAATATAACCTTGCAAAAATTACGGACAGTGGCAAGTAACTTCTTTTCCAGATAATGAAAACTTTCACTGTTGGGGAGATGAGGACGCTTTTTAAATTGGTGACCTGTGTTTGTAAGATTTTGTAGTTCATTTGAATAGACTGTCAGTACTCAGTTTAAAACAATACTGAAAGGAGCTCTGGGATCACCACGTAATATTTTAGTGGACTTTTGACTTATCTTGAAAATGTTGTGGAGTTTTTCATCTGTGTTGCCACAATATCACAAAAATTGGCCCTTAAATACAAACTGATAGAAACAAGACATTATGAAATAAAAAAGATAAATATGATGGAAATAAGACAAATACCTAATTTTTGTAAGCTCTGAAATAGAACTGGTGTTCATCTGTGTACTGATGTGAGATTTCAACTGCTTAGAGCTCTCAGGGAAATGGGGGAACAGTGTGAATTATCAAGTATGTGACAAAGCATGGAACTCAACATATGCACGTTTCTGGAATTATAACAGTGCACAACCTATTGCTTTGCAGCATATTTGCTGTTCAGTGTGTAATTTTGAAAGAAACAAGATGCATGTGTTGGCATTCATTGAGTAGGAATTTAATTAGCAAACACAGAGAATCTAGTGATCTGGAGGAGTTTATTTAGAAATGCATAAATAAATAAGGGGGAAATATTATTTAGTACCTGACATAGAATCATGTAGGTTGGGAAAAGACCCTTAAAATCATTGGGTCCAATTGTACTATCAAGTCTGCCCTTAAACCAAGTCCCTAAACACCGTATCTACACATCTTTTAAATATCTCCAGGGATGGTGACAGCCACTTCCCAGGGCAGCCTGTTCCAATGCTTGGCAATTCTCTCAGTGAAGAACTTTTTGCTAATACCCAATAAAAACCATTCAGGAATGCAGTTTGATTTAGTGTACAAGAAGTAGTTTGGTCTGAAAATGTCAGTAGCGTGGGTTTAGAAGAAAGTGCAGGAAGGGTAAGAAATTGACCTTGATGAGGTTTAAGAATTTTAATTTATTCAGCTTATCTACCCCCAGATAAGATGAAAAAGAAACTGTGAATGGGAAGGATGCTAACAGTGGAAGCTCTTTCAGTCTTGCAGTTAAATCATCCAAGTGAAATAAGACAAACTCACTCTTGAAAGTAGCGCATGAATTTAGAGGAAATTTTAAGACATCTCCACGAACTGTTAGAGATACAGTGTGTTTGGTAATTAATTGGATTGGTTTTTTTAGTTAGATGCCTTTTTGGAACAATCTTTCTAGGACTTTTTTTTCCTGGGTGTTGGGGGTTGTTTGTTTTCAGATTTGTTTTTTTTTTAATATATCCTTCCTCTTTCTCCAGCCATTGCAGCCTTTGGGCATAGACTGCCAACTGAAGTTGAGTGTGATTCCTAGCTTAAAACATACATGTTTAAGTATAGATGCTAAAGTACACTGTCCTCCTATACTGGAGGACATACTGCCCTGTGACTATAGCCATGGGGTGACCCTTACACTCAGATGGTACAGGCACAAGTGTGATGCTTCATTGTATGGTGGCAATCACATAATAGATTGTAATTAGTGTGGAGGACAGAAGCTGATTTTTTAATTTCCCCACTCTAATGCATAATGGTTTTTTTCTGATCTGATTCACCCCGAATTGCTTACAAGGAAGACGCAGTGTTGTTTGGGAGAGTGCTGCTTAGCAGAGTGCTGTGATCAACAAGTTTAACATGATTTACTGACAGAGTTTGAGAAGGTACTTCCAAAACCTTAGATAATATGTTGTAAAGATTCAGTGAACTGGGTTCTCATGGTGCTGAGTTAAGCTATTAAGTTGTTCCTTCTGATTTATATCTTGTTCTTTGAAAGAACAGATATGTTGCCGTAGAGTATAAGTATTCTGGTTTTGGTATTTTAACAGTTGATCATTTAATGCACTTCATAGTAGAAAGGAGTTGTGGACCTCGCGTGCAGAAAAGGAGTCTGGGTACCAATGCTCAAATCTAGTGAGTTGCTTCTGCATCTTTTATAGACAGCAGGGAAGAGACATTTAGAATACTGGATATCTTCTTGGTAATGAAAATGTATTCTTTGCAGTGTTAGTCTCCATGGTTGGAAAATTAAATATTTGAATAGATGATTTAAGAATACAAGTATGAACTCTGACACCAAAACGGCTACTTACAAATATTACTCATTCCCAACGTCTTAATGAATATGATTTTCTATTGAATTAAATAACCTTTCTTTTATTTCTTTAGAGGGAAATCCGTTTGTCCAAGCAATACCTTAACTGCTGTGCTAGATAAAGAAATGCAGAGCAGGCCTGCGCCTCCTCTTCCTCATTACAAACAAACAGATAAGTAAGGAATTTGGATTTAAAACCATATTCTTCAGTTTTGTGCTGAGTTCCCCAAGGAACATGTTCCTGAGCTTCAACTTCATACACCCTGTTTCTTCTTTTTTCTTAACCCACACACAGCTTTGGAGCTTGCAGCATGCACTAAGATGTTCTTTCCACGGAAGTAAACCTGAAATGAAGTGATATGAAAATGTAGGATTGGCTGTGTGGTATAAGGGTAGTAGTATAACAAATATTATGGGGTTTTAAAATTATTTTTTAATAAATATTACATAGTTGGGAAGAGAGTGCTGTTTTGGAGGTTTGGGGATTCCTTTTTTTTTTTTACCTTTAACCAGGAGTAATGTCTTACTGGCATAAAGTGATTTATGTGGACAGATACTAAATGTATTTTTTTGTGTGGATATGACTACACAGTTGATTAAAAGTGAACTACCATTTTTATCAGATAGTGAGTATTACTGAAGATGGGATATATAAGACATCTTGATCAATAGTCCTAAAAGGATAGTCTTTACATTGTATAACCTGCCAGCTTCAGATACCTGTAGTTATCTCATAGTTATGATTTTTTTTTTTTTAATGGATAGCTTATTATTTGTTCAGGTTTACCTTTCAGAAGTGTTTTCCTCCCAAGTTTTTCCCAGATTAGCATATGAAATCATGTTCGAGTACTCTTTGGAGAAAGGGACTGCTTAATGTTGCAGTAACTACTGTTGGTAGGTGCTGCTGGAATACAAAGTAGGCTGTTCTGAGAATATTTAAATTGTTTCAGAGCTAAGCATCTAGAGCAAAATACATTTCTAAAGGGATTGCTTAAGGTGTAATTCAATGTCAGTTTTAAACAGGTTGTTACTCTTTGTTTCCAATTCTGTGAGATTGCTGTCTTCAAGTGACCCTAATTAATGACAAGGAGTTATGTAGCAAAATTAAATAAAGGACTTTAGCTGTTTATTTTTCATTACTAGAAGTAAAGTTTCTTTAGAAATTCTTAATTCTACAAAATCATGTGGAAGATCTCATACTGTCTTACTAAAAAAAATCTTTACAGTGTTTGGATTTGCTATTACCATATTTCTTTTGTTACTCTTGCTTTTGAAATCAAGCGGATTTGATCATCAGCTCAGTTTAACAGTATTTCTTTTGCTGTTTCTTTTAAGAGGGCATTTTGAACATTTAATCTTCAGTACAGTATCATTTTTGTAATAAGTATTACCAGTAAATTACATTTTCTGGTAAAACCCCAAAACAAATTTTATCGATTCAGACACATATTGATGTACATTAATTTAATCAAGCATATCTTTTTGTCAAAATTCAGTTAACAAAGACTTTTTGGAGCATTACGGTACTTCAACTAAATTAATTTAGATGAAGTACCTTAATTTAGAAGATTTAATTTAGAAGTGCATGCTATTGACCGATGCAGTGTGTATGTGCGCATTGAGACATTACAGGAGTTTGTGATTCAGTTTACTTCGTATCCTGTTTTTCATGCATGTGAGTAATATCTAATATTTTTATAATTTCAGGAGTAGTGGAAACAGTGGTTTATCCAAACCATTAAAGGAAGAGCCAGTAATTGACTACTTTGATGTCCAGGACTGAAGTGATTGATGTAGAATCATTCAGATGAATCAGAATCACATAGATTATGATACAGAAGCTTAGAGGTGAAAATACTAAGTTATTGTGTGAGGTGCTTTTTGATTATCTGTCAAATGATCAGTTCAACATATTCATAATTTAACATCTAAAGTTAGATTGATATGCTAGTTTAAAAAGTTAAGCATTTCAACAGTTTATGTAACTGCATAATACCTAATAGTAGTATTGCTTTTTAAATCTGGGTTTGGTGCAATTTTGTATCTAATGTGCTGTCAGAATAATGTAGATTTTCATTGATGACTTTGAAGCAAGAGAACTGGTGGTAAGCAAATATATTTTTGAAATATTAAGAACAACAAATCTCAAATATTTATTTTGACATATCTCACACAAGTTAAAATTGACTAGAAATAATATGTGATAAAAACACTGGTTGGGATATTCTTAAGCATTTTCATGTTTTATTAATTCATTTTTGGGTTAATGTGGTAAATTTGAGAATTTGAGTTATACTTCTACATGGAAAGAAATATAAAATTTAGGTGTGAATATACACATAAATGCCTATTAAGAGCACAGACTTGCTTTGGAATCTGAAAAACCAGTATTTGGGGAAGGTGGGGAACTGAAACATATCTAATTTATCTCAAATTTGATATGTTAAAAAAAGAAAACAAAAACAAGCAAAAACAAAGGAAAAAACCCCAAGCAAACAACAACAAAACCAACTCCACAACATGAGATTCCTACTACTAGTATGTTTTTATTCAAGACCTTGAACAAAATGAGACATTACATATTATTTTGGTGTTCTGTGCATGGTTTTATTGCGGTTTATATTTTTTTCTGTACTGTGCAAGCTTAAGATGAATGTGTGAAGTTTGGTTTAAGTATGTTATGGATTTGGATTAATACTTGTAAAATTTATAAGACCATCTGCCTGAACTATTTGGCAATGAAAGATCTTTGTTTTATGGGAAGTACATTAACAAAATGGGATGGCAGTTTAAACACTGAAAGACACCGGAGTAGTCTCATGATGGTGAATTGTTTCCAGATCTTGATTTAAGATAGGTGAGTAGCTCTCTGGGAGAGGAGATTGTAAATCTGATCAGAAGAGGTGGTACAGCTCTGAATTTGAGTAATACCTGTTCTCCTGAGGAGAAGGTTTTTTTATTAATAGCTTTGGGAACTCTGACATTGATGTACTCTGGTTCTTGTTCCTTGTGGCTGCTACGTGTAGCACTAGAGGTGAGTCCCCTGTACAGCATCAGAGGCTGATGCTAAAAAGGGGCTCACCATGTTGTAGTGTGAGAGTCATTGCCAAAAAATGGAAGGCATTTACTCATGCTTAGATTCACTTAGAGTTATCATATGATCCTGAGCCTTAACTATGAAGCATTCCATGGCTACATTTCAATTGAGCAGCTCGTGAAACATGGAACAAGTAGAAAACTCACAGACTGTATCTGTCCCCCCAAATGTTTTGAAAATAAAATGCATGTTATTACTGTATATTTTTGTAGGAGTTTATTATTTCACATTTTTAAAAATGCAGTCTTAAATGTTACTAAACATTTGAAGTGTTTCAGGTAAAACAGGTACCTTCAAGAGTGTTCAGGCTTTTAATTTGTATTTAGTGATTTAAATTTGTTTTATTTTTTTGTCTAATACTTGTGAACAGAAATGAAAAATAAATCATTATATCTTACATTGCCCTTAATTTCTGAAGCAAATTATGATTTGATTCTACAAGGTGTACTGCTAAGTTCAGCTGAAGAAATAAGTTACTTAGCACCTTTCCAGGAATGTATTTCTTCAATCCCTTCCTTGTGAGGACTGTATCTGTACCAGTGCTTACAGACAAGTGCTGACTCAATGTGGCCAAATAAAGGCTATTTCTGGTTTTGAAACTCGGGGCTATGTTAATATAGCACTGATTTCAAGCTAGTAAGACCTCTAGGAAGAATGTATATAGTTATGCTGCAATGGTAGGTTCTAGACAGGAGCTGACACACATGTCCAGTGAACTGAGTCAGGTGCATGTATACTGGAGCACACACAGTTGGTTTACTATAGGTAGACCTAACATTACAGAAAACCAAAGTGCTTTAGTTGATAAGAAATAGAATAAAGCTGCAGTCTACTAACTTTTCACAGTTTCACATGAATATAGCCAAAACCATCACATTTGCACCTCTGATTTGAAATTTAAAACCTGAAAGGTTTTCGTGGCATTATTTTCAGCTCTGTTTAGTGAAATTTTTATCAGATTATGGCATTAACATAAAAACGAGAGCTTTGGTGTGACACACTTCAGCAGTCAAGTTGCCACTGCTTGTAATAAGAAAATTGAGGTAATCTCAGTTTCTCAGTCTAAGTTTAATAATTATTACTGAATCTGTTCATACTGAGAAGTCATACTTCTTATCACTTGCCTCTTAACTACATGAATGTTAAAACATTTTTATAGATCTGTATGTTACACATCTCTAAATCATGGCTATTGGAGCATACCTGTAGTTATGAAGCAATTCATAAGTACTGAATCTTTTTTTAAAATGCATTTTAATAACTTGGTTAAAAATATGATAACATATGTTTGCCCATGAATTTAATTTTCCCCTGGAACTCAGCTACATAGCCTTAAGAAGGAATTCAGCGAAGGCTAACAGTGATGCTGTTCTCTCTGTTTTGTTTGCTTTTGCTGCAATCTTTGACTTTCATATGGAATAGTAATAAAGGCTGGAGTTTTGATATATGTGATAACTTAGCTTCATATTGCATGTGTGCCTCGTGGAAATATGTTTCAAATAGCTATTTTTTAAATCTGAGCTGGCCTTTACACCTTTTATCTAATAGAAAAATAAGTAGATAAAAGAAATCTTTGCATCAGTGAAGTCAGTGACAAAAATCATTTTGATGTCACTGTAACTTATGACTTCAGCTTTGATATGCTAGCAATTTTCCATAGCCCTAAGAATAATATTGTTTCCTGTAAATATATTTGAAGAAAGTACCTTTCAGTAAGCATCTTTTGTAATAAGTTATGTGATACCAGTTGGAATCCATGCAACTTCATGAAGTGCTTTTAAAACTGTGTTTAAAATAGGCAGATAGTTTGGCATTTGGGCTGTGCTGTTGCCCGTCTGTATAGTTTTAACATATTTGATGTGCTCTGAATATTCAGTATTTGGGTTTAACCTAAAATTGTGTAACATGCATAAGTAGACTTCAATATCACTGTTTCTGTGGCAGTTTTTACAATATCTGCCTCATGATGAAATGAGCAAAGTAAAATTTTTCTACAACACTTGTTATTTGTTGAAAAATTCATATTTAACTTGATTTTTTCAAGTTACTGATGTAAAATTACTTTCTTTATAAACCCAAAATAAATCTTAATTTAAAGTTCAGTGCTTTGGAATTGTTTGCAAACTTCATCTTGGTATTGTAGAGCTGGAAGATTGAGACATCACAGAGAAACAAGAGAAAAGATTTAAATGGACATTTGGGAAGTCCTTTCCCTCAAATTTTTATATAAGAGGTGTGATTTCCTGGATTTGAAGTGATTTTTAAATGAATGCTGTGTGGAGAATGAAGCAAGTAAAGAGGGCTCCCCACGAATGGAGAGCATGCTGCCTTCTTGGAATTCAGAACTACAGGAGAGATGATTCTGGATAGAAATGTACATTTTGGTTATATGAAAAACCCTTTATTATGTCAGCCTAAATGCTACTTGGCAATAAAATGTATGATTTTAACTTACGGTCCTTTTATTGTTGTTTGTTCACCATTCAGTTGTAATGGTGACTGTAAGGCAGGTGGGGGGAGGGGTGAGGACTAATGTAACTTTAAAGACCCTGTGGGCATTAGATATAACAAATTCCAGATGATAAAGGGGGGGTGGAGTGATGATGTAAAAACTTTGCCATCACAGTTCAGTAAGTGATGGGAAGATTCAAAGAACAAGCAGTCTGAAAATCAGAAGTTTGAAATAATTTGAACTGGCTCCTCCCGAAACTGTTAAACCTGGTCATGCATTTTCAGCAAAAGCCTGACCTGGTATTTCAGATAAAGTGCAAGTTGGCTCATAGAAATTCAGAAAGTGATCTGAGATTGAAGAATTTTGAAAGACAGATGAAAAGCTTTTATCTTGCTACGTCAACTGTCTCTAAGTTTGGACTTCCATTTCAGGTATTTTTGGAAGATGAGGATGGCATGTTGCAGGTACACAAGCATTGGAAAACATGTTAACTAGAAATCCTTGCCTGAAAAAAACACTTGCACTTCAGTTAGGTCTGTCATGGACTAGAGGGAGACCAAATAAGTCTTCCTTATCAGTGTGTGCAAATGGCAGCAGAAGAGACAATCAGTTTTGCTTTCTGTTCACTTTTCCATGTTTGGAAATAGGCTTAGATGGATACTATTGTTCAAATGTTGGGTTTCAAGTATTTTAGTCTTTGTAGATAGCGAACTCGCAGCAGAAGCCATCATATTTAACAAATGCTGTTCTCATACTTTACTAAAATGATGAATTCCTAAGATGGTTGATGTGCAAATTTTTATGTCTACATACTTGTTACTTAACCATAAGTAAAGAGCTATTAGAAAGGGTATGTGTAGAGAGGCTGTATTTTGGATGCTCCCTGAGCTTTAGACCAGGTTTCTGAGTCTTTGTCATCTCAAGATTTTTGAAGGAAGTAGTGCAGTGTCTTGAGCAGATGGAGAGACCATGTTGATGCTATCCTGCAAGAAGCAAGGTCCCAGAAGGATCCTGGGAATCTTTTGGTATTATCCATTGAGCTGCTGTTTCAAGCACTGTATTTTTATTATGTTTTTAAGTCAGGGTGTCTAATTTAAAGCTTCTGTGGAAAAGACATGTCTCTTCCACAACAGAAAATTATTTTTACCACTGTAAGAATCTTTTTAAGACCACAGATCAAGGCATATCACCTTTCTGGTATTTCAGGCAATCCTCTTATCAGTTTAGGTGCCATTATGAGCTACTGTTGCCTTCTTTGGAGCTCTTTTCAGTGAAAGGAAGTCAGGGCAAAATATGGCTGTTGTGTCGAGTTCTGCTATGCTTGCCCTTCCCAACTTTACTTTCTGGGGAATGTTCAGGAACTATCCCCTAGTAAATGGTTTGGTTTTCTAATAGATCTAATGTGTGCTTACTCCAGTATGCAATCATCTTGCTACATTCACATTTATTCCCTTAAAGTGTAGAAAATGTATTCTACTCAGAGAACTAGAGGACTTAATTTGTAAGGAGATGGAAGAAACTAAACTAAAAACATCAGCAAAGAGAAAAATTTATCTTAATAGAACACTTTTTTATATGCTAGTCAAAAGGCTGTCTTTCAAAATGTGTGTGTAGAGTAAGCTAACATGTTTTACTAGGGAGCGTTATCAGAGACTGAACTAGTTCATGCCTCAAACATTGATATAGAAGAGTTTTGCCCGTTATAGCAAAAACTGTATAAAGAAGACCACCCCTCCCTAAAGGATGCCTGACTAGAACTTTGGACTGAAAGTCAAACTGCTGAGATTAGATAAAGGGAAAACCCATTCTTCAATCACCTGAAACAAACAAGTAAACAAGGAAAAGAATGTGAGCCAAACCCAGCAGCCATGCTAAGAATCATCTCTGGCTTGCTTCGGGGTGGGGGAGGCTGTAGCCCACAGACCCATTTGCTGGAAGCCAGTTTGCACAGATTTACCCCCAACTGGGGTGGGGGGAGGAAGTTTTGATGTGTCTTAACCTCTGCTCAGGGGCAGCGAAACCATTGTCCCTTATACAAACTGGCTATGGAACCCCCAAACCTGGGAAGGCCACATCCACAGGGCATTCACATGAGGAGCAGCTGAGGGGGTGCCTTAATCCATCAAAGACACCCCGAAGTGCTCCCCGCCAGAGTCATTCCTGGAGCCTTGCACCACAGGACTGCACGTGATGCAACAAACCCAGAGTCTGTTGTAAGAGACAACGGCAAACTTCCCCCTCCCAGGGATGTGCCCGGATTTTCCTACCTGGCCTGAGCGTATATTAACCCATCGGATTCTATGCTTTTTAGGGGGACCTTCACCACCAAGAAGACTAGCTGGAGAGGATCAGTGGAACATTGCTGGGATCCATGAAGTGGTGCTATTTTCCTTGTTCTGTCCCTGTCACTCTCATTCTGTCCCCCCCACCTATTTTCTATTTCTTTCTTTCTGTCTCTCTCATATTTACTATCAAAACCCATACTATTGTCGCTGGCATATGGTCTCGTTGGCACCTTAATTTGGGCGGAGGCATTTCTAAGAACTTTAATAACTGGATCTTGACAAGTGTTACCTACAAATCTAAGTCCTAGGAAGTAAAAGCTGTGGTGAAAACTGTTGGATGTTGGATAGTCACCTATCAAACAGTACAGTCAGGAAAGTACATTCTCTCCATTCAAGGCACCTAGACAGCCCATTTTTTTTTTTTTTTTAACAAGCAATTCAAGGAATTTTCAGAATTTACTGCTTACCCAGTAAGTTAGATACCTCTTATTAAGAAATGCTGTTTCAGGAAGTGTTAATTAAAATCTTCAGTCAGTGCAGTAACTCCTGTGGTAAGTACTGACTCGGGCTGATGTTTAAATTCAGTATGTTGGCATCAAATAAATAGGTGCCAAAGTTTCTAGTTAAGTGTGATTGCTTAGGAAAGACAGTTCAGCAGCTTCAATCAAAGTCTTCTGCAATTTTAATTATATTCTATTGTAGTCGGCAGTGATTAAACAGGTATTGGATTGAAATATCAAATAATTAATTTTTATATAAGGTGTATTTTTGATAACTTTCTTAGACATTTAAGGAGTGTATGTCTTGGCTGTCAGCTGATAGTCAATTATTTACTGAGTGAGTAAGGTACTTACTAAGAATTGATAAAACCCCATATGAAGTTAATTTTGTAGTCCATGGTTTTCCTAGTTTTTTCCAGTCCTGGCCATGAGAAATTATTTTAATCTTCAGCCTGAATGTGTACAAAACCATGCACGTGGAATGAAATAACCCGATGCAATTGTACAGGCTGGAGCTCATTGTATAGATAGCAGTTTTATGTAAGAAGACCTGGGTGCCTGGGGATCCTGGTGGACAGCGAGTTAACTGTGAGTTAGCAATGCACTCTTGTGGCAAAACCAGCCATGTTCTCTGCCCTGGATTAGTAAACACAAACACAGCCGGTCGAAGGAAGTCACTGCTCTCTCTTCAGCACTGTGAGATAACTTGTGTAATACTGGTCCAGCTGCGGGCTCCCTAGTACAAGAAAGACCATGGATGAAATAAGTCCAACACCAAGTTTGTCAGGAGGCAGGAGTACATGATGTGACATAATGGAAAGGTTGAAGGCGCTGGATTTGTTCAGCCTCAGAAAGGAGAATACTGAAATCTTATTGCTGTCCACAAATACCTAATGGGATGTATAGAGAAGACAGAGCCAGAGTGTACGTTGAAAGGGTGAGAGGAAATAGAAGTTGAAACATGAGAAATTTTTATTTGATACACACTTTTACGAGGAAGGTGGTAAAATACAGGATGAGTTTAGTCGGATATGTTACAGAATTGTCTTCTGTGAAGACATTAAGAACTCAATTATATGAGATTCTGAACAACCTTCTTTAACTGGACATGCTTGGAGCAGGAAATTGGACTACATCACCTCCATGAAGTCTCTTCCAACCAATATGATCCTACAATTCATGGCCAACTTAAACAAGCCATGCTTTTGACTCAGTTTTGTCCTTGAGCTTTAGCAGTTCTTTTTCTACATACAGCGTTAGCTGCCAAAGGTGTGTGTAGAGATGCATTAATAAAGTTCTCTCCATGTCTTTGCTGGGTTGTCTTGATCTCCCTGAGTTCCCTTTTAAACAGGCTGTTGATTATCATCTTAGTCTTTTTATTCACCTTTTTGAATGTAACATACAGTTTCCAGAAATTATTGGCTATTCTATTAATATGCTAATATCTGTGCTATATTTTTTCTTTTTCAAAAAGATCATGATTGGTAATTCTGCAGCCACATCGAAGTGTTCAATGCTCCAAAAATGCAATTTTGTTCCAAATTTGATATCTCCTAATCTTTTGTTGTTGTTTATTCTGATACAGCTTTTTTACTCTTCTAATGTTTACCATTCAGTAGGTTTTACACATTTATGGGTAAAATATCTTCTGGTAGAACAGAAAGGAGTGAATGAAGGGAAATCAAATGTTCATGTTTTCCTAGGACCTTATAAGTTGTATATGCAATGTTGTAACTCAGTTTTGATAAGGCTGTAATTTTTCCATTACTACAGTGTTTGCAAATTCAGACTGTTATAGTTAAATTAAAATATTAATTTTGGAGATAACAATAAGAGCAAATTTTAACATTTATTCATTCTAAGTGAACGAAAAAATATTTTAGTGCTTCATAACATTTCTTTTGCATCAAAGAATGTATAAAATTGAAATAATTTAGAAACACATTGGCTTGAAGCGAGAGCTCTTGGTATTCTGAGATTAATAAAGCATTCTTTAAGTGTTACCTGATATTTAATTCCTTAATGAGGACATACTTTTAATGGCCAAACAGTTTCTGTCATCAAAAACTTACTGAAGCAAGATCAGTTTATTCTGTGGAATGGACATCTTATCTAGATCAAGAAGTTGTAAAAAGGCTTGTTTTCAGAAGCAAAAGGATTTGCAAAATAGTGTAGTGACAGATGTGTTCCTCTTCACATGAATATAAACTAAAAACTGCTGCCCTGTAAAATATTTTTCAAAACAATATCCAGGTCTATAAATTGAAAATATAATTATGTGAAAGAAATTGCTATCAGTAAAAACTACTTTACAACTATGCACATTTAGAGCTAAGACTTTCCCTTTTTTGTAATAATGTCACAGCTGAAGAGTTCAATTTTGGAATTACTCCATAGCACACTGGCTGTAATCAGTTAGTGATTCCTCTTTGATTGTTCAGTTCAAATTTAGTTCACCAGTAATGTCAGTAATGTTCTTTACTTGCTCTAGGTATTGGACTCCCTGATTGTTACTAGGTGGGAAATTTGGCCATTGCAGGTGCAGAGTGGGAGTATGGGCCCATGTGAATCTATGCCAGGAGTAGTTTTAGGAAAACAGTTTGGGCAGGAGAGAGAAAAATACATGGACTCAGGTAATGACTGGTGGTTTTAATTCCAGAGTTCCTGGAAGATTGTGTTATACCTGGCAGTCTTTTGTCATACAGATTACCAAAAAAGATGGAGAACACTGGAAGGGTATGGGGATGATTGATTTCTTTATGCTTCTAGATAGGAAGGTAGTAAACTGTATATGAATGACACTGAAATCTGGTCTGGAGTCATATGCATGTACTGTTGAGCTTGGCTTCCCCAAAATAGGTCTAAGGATATAAGACAGCCAGGAAAAAGCAGTTTTGGCTAAGGGAGAGAGAAAGCTGGAGGGGTAGCATATGTTCTCAGGAACAAAGGCATTGTCATTCCTGCAGCCCAGGAGGTCATGAGGTATTCAGAGAAGGTAGTGACGTGGAACGCAGAAAATGTTGCTCTGGTGTTTTCTGCTAAAAGGGCAGAAAATCAGGCTTTGCCCTGTTTCTGGGAGGAAATAGTCTCACAGTGATGAGAGAAGAGCTGGACAAAGTGAGGAAGGGGATGCATAGGCAGTAGTATTCCTGAGTGTATTGCAGACAGGACAGCAACCAACAAGACATTTCAAAAACAAATTAAGCTGACCTAGTGTCCTAGTTTGGACAAATTTGGAGGAGAATATCCTCTGATAGAAGTCAGGTTGCAACCACCCCTCCCCTCCAGGTTTGGGAAAAAAAAATTCCTCAAAGGAAAGTGAAAGAGATAACAAGCTATTTATTTAACAAACACACAGGAGGGGAATAATAATGCTAAATAATGAGATCTCTCTCTGTGGAGAGAAAACCTGGGAAGATTGCAGAGGTCTTCTGTAGGTGTGGTCTCTCTCCTCCTCGGAGCTGGGTCGGCGAGGGCCCACCCCCCCTGGGCCTCTGGGAGAATTCTCCTGATGTGTTCAGATGATGTTGAAACAGTCCAGAAGAGAAGAAGAGAACAAAAAAAACTCCAAAATCCTAGGAAAACGAAATTCAACCCTCCGTCTCTTGCTGGGAAAAAGAGCCGAAGAAAAAAAAAAACCAAGGGTACCGCCGAAACAGAGGAGCGTATCTCCGTGTCCTTGAAACAACTGCTTTGAAACGTTTTTTGTTTTCTGTCCTTCTCAGGCTCAGTTTAAAGACACAGAAAAGATTGGTGGGCATAGGGTAGCGATAGGGGATACACATTATAAAGTCACCCCAGGACACCCAGGCATTTGGGAAGTGTGAGCAGACATTCTGGTGGCACACTGAGGGACAAAATTGCTTGAAATAAGAGTGGGAGATTTAGGCAAGCATGAGCTAATGAGTGAAGACTTCAATGAATGGAGAAATATAGATGAGTTATGCTTGAAGTTCATTTATTGCACCAAAGGTGAAGAAGTTTTGCGTGGTAGGCAATGGGGAGAGGGGAGAGATTGGGAGAGGGGAGAGATTGGGATGATCTATTCCTCCAGACTCTTTACGTGATGTTTCTTACACTTCGATGAGGCACAATTGGTGAAACCTCCGTCCCTTGCCAAATGTAAGGTGGACACTCAGCCAGAGTCTGGCCTGCTTTAAAGTGTAAGCTAAATCACAGAGTAGTAGATGGGAATGCAATACACTGACAATTCAGGGGATTTTAGAAGTTCATTTTGCAGTGGGCTCTGAGTTCTGACAGATTTCCCCAGAAGAAGCACAAAGTGCTTCTTGGGTCAAGTACCAGAAGACTTCCTGGTTTTAAGGTGGACAATGTGTCAGGTTTTAGCATGGAGTTACAACCTATCAAGAAACAGGAAAAAGAAAAATTGTCATTTAGTGGGAAAATTTTGTTCATCCTTAAGACCAATGAGTATTAGGGGGACCAGTGAATTCTGGTTGATTATCACTTGTTGTCTCACTGTAGATATAAATTCTGTCCTATTCTTTTAGAGCAGCCAGAGATGACAGAATGGCTCCTCTGTTACGCTCTGTGAGATACTGTTCCTTTCACTAAATATCTTCATTCATACGTTCCTGTGGTTATAGAACATTGCTTACAAAAAAGAGTAACTCAATATTTTTACTACTATTGATAAACCCCATGTGATTTTAATCTATTGAGATTTAAGTTCTAAGGCCAGGCACAGTGGTTGCTCAACAGCTTGTGCAGTTTTCAATGCAGATGAGCCCAATGCTAGAATTAACAAATTCAAAAGACTGCTCATGTTGTGGATTGTCCTAATGACTTTCTATTTGTTGCGCAGAACAGTAGAATTGTGGCTGGACTTCTGATATTTACAGGGCAACAGAAAAGAAGACAAGTAGTATTGTTTGAATACACAGGGAGGGGAACCCCAGGACAAATTCCTCACTCTTATTACTGGGATGACATTTGCACTCAATTAGCAATCCTACGAAATTCTTTCATTTTGCTGCCATGGGTAGTAACCCTACGTGTAGTATATGCTACAACAGTGGTCTGGGCCATCTTGAGGCTAAAAAGCCGAACTGTCACAGAAGGAGAGCTGTATGTTTTACAGAAGTCCTTATGAGACATGAGCGGGCAGTCTGAGCCTGAAGGGCTTTTCGTAAAAGACCACATGAGCTGGGGCCATGAACTAAATTTCAAGTTTCATTCTGAGAAACTTGGTTGTGGGAAAGCACCCTTTACACACAGCTGTGGGGGAGATGACAACTTGTAGGACTGATAATACTTGTGCTGGAAGCTTGTGATTTTGTTTGATGTTTCAAATGAAAAACAGAAGACTAAAAATGAAATAAATACTGTACTATTAGACCATAATTACTAATTATCACAGCATAATTACTGTGGAAGCAGCAAGACCAAGGCTCTGGGTTGCAGTCTACAGACACAAGGTACTGGGACCACAGTTAGGGCTGAAAAACCAAGAATGCCAAAAAAATAGTGGGTTTTTTGCAGAGCTGAAGACCATGGTTGTTATTGGGTATGGAGGACTAGCAGGCAAGGTAGAAGGCATAAAAATCCTGGTGTTGCAAATACTTTTGGCCCAGCAAAATATATTACTCCATTACATCAAAGACTGCTCATTAGTTAAGGCTAAAAAAATCCACATCTTTCAAGAGAGAGTTTATGGCAACTGCAAGTCCCACAAGTGTAAACTGCTTTTCTGAGTCTGCTGGGCAGTAGATATGTGTCCTTATAGGAAAGGAGTTCCTGGAAGGAAGACCCTGGATACTGTGCTCGCCTTACAGAACGGGGGGCTATACCCATTGTGAAGAAGTCCACAATGACTATGCCTACCAGGAGAGGCCACTGGCAGCACACACTAGTTCTGATGGGGTATTTAAAAGATCAGTGTTACTTTTACACCCAAATGTAGCAGAGGAGGTAGAGCAGGAGGCATCCATGAAGGATGTGCAGCAATGTTAATGATACATTCAGGTATTTGGAGCTAGGCAATATGTAGAAGAATACAGATTTGTAAATTTAGGGTATCATTTAGGTATCATTATTGGAATTATATGAAATGTTTTAACCACTCATGCCAGCTGTTCAAACATGGTGATTATCATCAGCTTCATCTTGAAGCTGTCAACACGTACAATCCTCCATATTCTTCCGCTACTAATTTAAGCAATATGAAAGCAGAGAGAATTTTAGACTGCATCAGTACCTCTCCTACAGAGTAAATGACTTGTGGTTTTGATCAGATTTTCCTCTTGGCTATCATCACTGTAAATGCAGTTGGAAGTATAGGACGCAAAACTGTAGTTCATCTGCCATTTTAACCATAGACAAAAAGAGGTACTGTTTAATTGAGCTAAATAATGGTAACAATAACCTTTATTTTGCTGAGAGTCTCACAGGACTTACAGAAGTGAAGGATCAGATGTACATATGTTAATTGGTGCAAAAGAACTGCCTCACAAATTGGGGTGGTCTGTGCATAGGATGATCATATTGATTGAGATCTCCTTGCCTGAAGACCCTCTGCATGTTGTATCATAGGGGAAAAAGTGTTGGGGTATTTTTAAGCCAAACAATCACCATAGATATCCCAAGACCTCCTTCCTCCTTTCACAAGATCAAAATTATCACAGGGTTAGGGATATCAGAAAGTTACGTAGGGCAGAAAATGTTGGTGCTTTATTTGTATTACAGGTGGTAACTGTCTATAAAGACATATTGCCAGCTCTGCTTATCACATGACTCTGCAGTTAATGTGAATGTGAAAGTAACTTGCCCAAGCTGCAGACTGATGTCTGGGAATGTTTGCAGAAGCACAAGGCCCTGGCTATTAAAAAACAAACTGTTAATTTGGCTATGATTTTTTCATGAGAAATGCAAAGTTTGCATGGAAAACATCAAAGATAAAAAGGCTAAAAAAGTGAAACGTTATGGATAGATCTGTAACCTAAACAAAACCTGTGCTTCATCCCCGTGTCAAAAGAAACAAGAGGCAGGGAGGTGCTATGTTTTTGATGACATAGAGTGTATGCAGAGAAGTGGGACTTCCACCACTTACCATTTACATCGTACTCAGGTCCCACACTATTCCATACAACCTCATTAACCACATTCCCCTTCCCATTCTTTGATATAATACACAGATACTGTTCCCTTAGTTTATAGACCACCCCTGCAAAATGTCTATAAAATGTGTTCAAAATGTCTGTTGAATTCATTTAGTCCATTACGTGGGGCTCTATTTCTTGCTGCTTGTTACTGGGCACCAAAGCCAGCTCAGGTCAAGTCACTGCTTCCTGTAAGGCTTCTCCTCCATTGTCTCAGGTGGTTTCTGCTGTACTAATTCCTGTACCACACAATTCAAATCATAGTTTACAACAATTTAAAGGTAGATCCATTACAATCTCCATCCCTAGTCCTTTTGGGCCAGGTTATAGTGTCTAACATTGCAATTAACTCCGTCCCTTGTCTCCAGCCTGGCTAACAACAGAGGGTTCCCGCCAGAGTCCGCTTTTAGTGTAGTCCACATCACAGTCCTGCATGGGCTGCAGGAGACAGCTGCTTAACCATGGTCTCCATCATGGGCTGTGAGGGAATCTCTGCTGCCCCTGCTCCAGTGTGGGGCCACACCCACAGGAGACAGTCCTCGAACTTCTCCAGTGTGGGTCCTTTCCATGGGCTCCAGTTCTTCGCTAACTGCTCCAGTGGAGCCCCCCATAAGGTTACAAGTCCTGCCAGCAAACCTGCTCCAATCACAGCATCTCATGGGGTACAGCCTTCTTCAGGCATTCACCTGCTCTGGCATAGGGTCCTCCATGGGCTGCAGGTGGGTCTCTGCTCCATCATGGACTCATTCATGTCATAGTCCGTTCAGCTCAAGTTCACACTGGAATTCCAACCCGTCCAGTACAGCAGCACAGAAACAGTAGCAACACACTGGCCATCTGCCAGCCCAGGCACATCACCAGGGCTGTTACCAAAATGTTCCCAGGCACAGTACAGGGAGGTGATAAGCAGTACAGCAATACAGCAAGCAGCAACAGCAAAAACCAACTAGTAATGAGCACTAGACTAATACACAGTCATGCAAGGGAGCCCCATGGCAAGCACAGGAGCCTGCTGATTACTAGCTAAACAGCACTAATAGCTATGAATTCAATTTAGCACATCCTGATCAAATCTGTCATTATCTTGAACACTTTGTGCCCCACATTGGGTGCCCAAAAGGACTGTCATGGTTTAACCCCAGCCAGCAACCAAGCCCCCACACAGCCACTCACTCACTCCAGTGGGATCAGGGAGAGAATGGGGCAGGTAAAAGCTAGAAAACTCATGGGTTGAGATAGACAGTTTAATAGGGAAAGCAAAAGCCACATATGCAAGCAAAACAAAACAAGGAATTGCCTCCCAAGGGCAGGCAGGTTTTCATCCATCTCCAGGAGACCAGGGCCCCATGATGCATAATAGTTACCTGGGAAGACAAACATCATCATTCTAAACATTCCTCTCTCCTCCTTCTCCCCCTACTTTATATAATAATCATGATATCATATTGTCTGGAATATCCCTTTGGTCAGTTTGGGTCACCTGTCCTGGCTGTGTCTCCTCCCAGTTTCCCATGCACTTCCAACTTCCTTGCCAGCGTGGCAGTACGAAAAGCAGAAAAGGCCTTGGCTCTGTGTTAAGCACTGCTTAGCAACAACGAAAACATCTCTATTATCATCACTGAATTCAGCATAAATCTAAAACATAGTCCCATACCAGATACTGTGAAAAAAAGTTGTCTATCCCAGCTAAAGCAGCACACAAGACGTGCTTTCATACCCATGTTAAAAGAAACTAGAGGCAGGAAAGTGCTATGGTTTTGATGATATAAAGTGTATGCAGAGAAGTGGCATATATGTTCCAGATTATACTTTTGCAATGGAGTTAGCAGCAGGACCACAGTAGGATGCTGTCTGCTCTGCCTCTGCCCCTCTCTAGCCCAGCATCTAGTCTGCTGAGAAACTTGGAAACTTCTTAGCCAGCACCAAAGTGCCCACGGTCCCCACCTATACATACTCCCAAAGTAGGCATTTTTGTTCTGTTTTTCCATTTTAGTGTGCAATGTGGCCTGTATCTTGCTGCCCCAGGAACTGCCATGGTCATCCTGGCAACTTGCATCAGGGTACACAGGGTCTCCCGATCAGACTCACAGGAGTAGCCTCTTTGCATGGGGCAGAGCTTGCTTGGGGATTTCTTGGCAGCCTTCTAAGACTGGGGCATAGTCCTCCTGCATGTTCTGACTTGCTAGTGTTTTTAAGGTTAGGGGGTTAGGGTATGTTTTTAAGGTTAGGGGGACTACCCTCCTAGACTTCTATTATTACTGCTAATATTACACTAACTGAACAGTGTAAAATCTGTAGACTGTAGTCTTGCAACAGTGTCACCAAAAAAATGATGGAATCTACGCATTTCAGGAATACCAGAGGAAAGGCATAGGTGTAACCCTGCAACTCTTCTCCGTTTCTTCCCTGCCCTCACTAGAATCAATGCTGCATCCATGTCCTGGCTTTTCCAGGTTTGCCAGTCTCTCGGCTAGAGAGAAAGGCACTCATTTCTGTCCATTCAAGCCTAAATACGTGCTAAATAATTATGACAATTGGTTCCTCCCAGTCTAATTCTATGTAATCTTTCTTGTGGACAGTTTATTTCACCCATGCTCTTTTATCCCATTGTGAGACTATGTCTTCTTCACAATGTTTGTGTTTAAAGGGGGATCTTGCAGTAATTTCTGAGCTAATTGTGCAGTTTCTGACTCCCTTCTCTGATATGACTTGCTGTCACCTGTTTCCCTGGGTTTGACAGGATGAATCATCTCTGACTAAAGAGGTATTCCAGTCTCCTTATTCAAATCCTACAGGAATTATACCTAGATTCATATATCAGGGTGTGTATATACACACTTTACACAGTATACACACACTTCATAAATTACATACATTATATATATATTATATATATATATTATATATCAGGTAATGAAGTCTACAGTAACAGTAATTTTATATATTTAAGCCCTTAATATTTAAAGGAAAAATGTATTCTTACAGGCAACAGAATGTCTAGAGTGGGAGTGACTTAAGACATCTTTTCTCTCCAGATAAATGTTTTTTTATGTAGCAGAGTGATGAAAGTTAGCACGTCCTAGTTCAAAATTACACATAATTTCCTTGACTGGGGCCATTTTCTTGGCTCCAAACCAGGTCATATTTCCTGAAGAGTTACAAGGCTTTTCTCAGCCCACAGCATTTTCATACAGTTTCCCAAATTTCCACTAAGAAGACAGCTCAAAATGTAATGCTTTAAAGGATGCTACAATTCAAATTAGGACTTTCCTTTCCATTACAGCATAAGCTTTACTCCTATAAGGCAAAACTGGCTGATGTCGAGAGCTTATCTCTAAAGAAAAGCTGCAAGAACAGGTTGTTGTAGAGATGTAGTTTTTCTAAAATCAATAGCATTTCTTAGTCAGTTATCTTGCAGCACACAGTCTCTAGGTAAGTGTGATCAAAGTCCACATAGCAGGCACAACCTAACCTGTTTTCCTGGCATCCACCACAGTAGTGTGTGTCACTGAACTACAGTTAAATTTTTTTTAAAATCTATTCTAAAGCCTGGTGCTTGTTCCTATGCTCTCTGGTCACCAAAAGATGCCATTTCAGCACCAGTTGCTTCTCTGCTTCAAACCAGGGTGAAAAATTTCCCTTGGTTCTTAGTTGGTAAGATGCTATTTAAGCATGCTTTATTCCTCAGGCTATTCTGAGTGATACTGTCCAACTATATTCCACTGGGTGATAGTATACAACAGTATGGAGACACTGAGGCATGACTGAAAAAAAAATCCACAGAGATTACATATTCCTAAATATTGTGAAAATTATTATTTTTAATAAACAGTAAATCTAATACAGATATGAGTTTTTACACTTATTTAGTTGAACACAGTTCCACAAAGAGAATAAAGTTATGCTAGTTAGCATTTCAGCATGACAAGCTGTATCATAATTTTAGTCAATATTCAAATTTGAAACTGTAACTGTAGCTCTTATTGTTTACAGAAAGATTAGCAGTTTTCTGTTGGTTTGCAAGATCATTACGTTGGCTAGTTTCCCTGATACATGAAAGATATTTGCTCTCTTTATTGAGAAATAGTTGGTCAGAATCAGCTTGTTTGTGTAGACTCACTTCACTTCAGACAAAACAAAGAAGGTGCTAATTTTACCCATGTCCTCTGAGGGTCCTCATTCAGCAGACATATTAAAGAATATGCCATATAACAGTCACTAGTCAGTTAATTAAAAACAGAAGGTGAAGCGCCTAGTGTTAGCATAATAACATGCTATTTGGAGTACTCTGGGAAGATTCTAAGTATTTATTACCTAAAGGGATTCAGCCGTGCTATTTGCCGTATCCCAAAGTAATATCCTTAATGAGCATGCAAGAAACTACTCCCCACCCTTTCTACTGAAAATGTAATACGGTCCAGCAGAGAACTCACTCTTCCAAGGAGTGAATATCAGGGAACTATACCGTGTTGCTGCTCGGTGATGAGGGCTCTCACTGGGCAGAAGTACTCCTAGCATTGAGTTGAGCATAATTTCCCTGCGGAAGAAAAGCAATGTAATTGGATTATGCAGGGTTTTTTTCTGCCAAGTATTCTATGTCAGCAGAATAATAAAACACAGTTAAAGCAAAGTCATATTAAAGCAAAAATAATATTAACTTCTATTGTATCATCTTGGTGTTTTTACCTGCCACTCATTTGACAAAGTGTTGTTCTTTAAGGAACTCTTTACGTTTTCCTATTATGATTCTATGTTCTCCTCACTTATTTGGCATTATGAAACTAGTTTCACAATTCATTTAAATCTTGGCAATGATTAACCTACAGTGCCTATGTTGCAAGACAGCTCAACTGTGTCTGCTAGCAGATGCCATGGAGAGGACGGAGAGGGTATTCATTTTGTCAGAGAACAGCTTCAAGAGATACAATTGTTTTAAATACTTTAATGATGTTTTCCCTCCCTCAGAGTCGTGGTTCAACAGTGACAAAGAGGAACAGGTGTATGTAAAAGTCATGCTGGTGTAAGCAAACATATTTATTTCCTGCTTCAGCCTGTAGAGAGGTTTGCACTGCAGTCTTTTTAGTCAGTAAAAGTGGTTTATTTCACCACTTCTGTAACTAATAGAATTTGCTCCAGCTGGCACAGACTGTGCAAGTCAGAAAAATCGACTATGTGTACTCTAAGGGTGCATCTCCACAGTTTTGGCATCTTTTCCACACAATAACCTCTCAGCTCAAGGAGTAGGTGAAACGGTATGTCAAGCAGACAGAGAGGGAAAGGATGGAAAAGTTAATTCCGCAAGTGATGTTGAACAATGCAACAAGAATGAACAGAAATTAGAGCTCGCAGAGTTCTAAGACAGCAGTGCTGTTATAGGCACCATAACACAGGCTTAGCCTTTGTCATAGTGAGAGATGACTCTCATTCTGTTTTATCACCAGGAAAGATGGAACCTGTTTTTATTAATATTTTATAAGTGTTTCCTATATTGCATGGTAAACTACAGGACCTAGGTTTCATGATGTCCCCATAGCACACAATACTGACACAGTGAGGCAAAAGTAGAAAAGAGAGAGCAGAAGTAGAGACTGGAAGCAACAGATATTTTACCAAGCTTTCTAGTTTCTTTCTATTTTTCTACTTTGTTAAAAAGCAAATTCTGTTTCACCTAGTTGATGTGGGATAGTGGTGCATTTTTACAAAATCAGAAAGAAGTGTGTGAAGAACCTTTGGTGGTCATTTAGTGCAGGCTCTTACACTAAGGGCGAACTTCAAGGGTAGAGCAAGTTACTTAGGGCCTCATTCAGAAGAACATCAAGGAACACTGAGGCCTGTCTGCTCCCTTTGGGAGAGAAGCCAAACCACAATAACAAAAGCTAGTACAGTAGGAGATTCTCCAGCCACTGGTTCCACAGTGCCCAAGTGAGACAAGCAGGCCAGGCTCTGGATAACAAAGCTCATGGTGAAGCAGAGCTGTGATGGAACTTAAGGCAAGTACATCTATGCTATAGATCACACAGGGACAGAAGGCCCAGGCCTGAATTTAAAGGGAGTCCCCTGATCCAAGGACAGAGAATGTGAAGTTAGAAGTGTCTCAGGTGAGGCTGGTCAGCACAACTTTGGCCTGTTAGTACATTTAGGGTCTTTGAGAACAAGTTTTAGATATCACTAAGATGGAGAAGGATAGAAACAATAGCTTTCTTTGCTAAGTTTCTTCATAAACGAGGATACTAAATCACATAAGATCGCTCTCCCAATAGAGGAAATTCAGCTCTGCTGGTTGGAACAAAGCAATGTGAAGTTGCAAAAGAAATTTGCCTACTGTTACCCTTTCAAAAATCCTGCTGGACAATTAAGCAACATCATATGGCATTCCTGGAGTTAAAATACATAATATGGTTTCTTTGCAACTAATTTTTCTGTAACTTCTAATCATTGACTTTTGGTACTGGTCCTTGGGACAACCCTTATCCCTTACCTTTTGGGGAGTTTGTCAGCTTGTCTGCCTGCTGTCTTGCACTTTGGAAACTTCCTCTGTTGACCACTGTAAGTTAGTGTCTAGAAAGGCAGAATGCCTATTCCAGGTGCCAGTGTCAGAGAGGTCCACGTACACACCTCTTTGCTTTATTGTTTATCCATCTCATTTTTACAACAAAATAGATGATATGCAGGTTTTCATAGAGTCAACTGAAGCCACAAATTTAAGAAATGCAGCTGTCTGTCACAGCACCTTAGGGTTCTCCCCAACCTCATGGACTAAAAAGCACCATAAACTATCACCATGTAAACTTATGACAGGCCCAACTCAGTCTGAACATTTCTACAAAGCTCAGCCATGACCTTTTTTGCTTTAGCAAACCAATACAACTCTTGAGTTTCACTCTTTTTACAGAAGCCACAGGAGTTTACTGTGAAAGATAAAATTGTCATGCAAAGCCTGCCCATGAGCCAACAGCATTGCTGTTAGCAACTCAAGTACAATTAAGTATGTGCATTTAATGAAAAGTGACTCAGTAAAGCATTACAAAGCAAATCTCAATCTCGTTAGAAACCCGTGTTGTGATATCAGCACATGCTGTGGTATATCATTACTCAATAAACATGCTGGCATTGTAAATACATGTGACACCCCTAATTACCCCAGCCTTTGGTTAGCAAAGATTCATGTATCTGCTGAATGGAGAAATAGTTGTTGAATACAGTTGTGTTCCAAGCCTTTTATAAGTAAAAATACTTGCCACTGGTTTTGCAAATATTTTTCAATATTTATATATACACAGGTGGTTTTGTGATGGTATCCTAACATGCTTCATACTGTAGCGGATACAACTTCCTAAATAACCCAGAGTGTTCTCTTATCAATGTGTTTATTATTTATATGAGGAGCCAACCATGCTGCTTGATGTTATATTTCAGTAGCATTCCACCTTCATACTAGTTTGTGCTCTTCTCTCAGCATGCTCTAACCCTGGAAGACTGAATCAATTTCTTTAATAATGGAGGAGAGGTTATACAGTGTTTCTGGAGCTTCTCCTCGGTATTCCATATTCACAAAACAGTGTGAATACACCGCTATGGTCTTGTTCAACCTACCTAAAAAGTAATAGTTCACTACTTGAATTGACTGTGTTGGCAATGACCAATTTAATCAGGTTTTCATAGAATTCTACTTCTATGCACTCTGAATGCAAGACAGACATGCAATCTGATACTTTGCTACAGGTGTCTTATTCACCATAGATATGAAAAGGCATTGCAGCATCTCTGCAGAAATGCTCTAGGCACGAACACTTGGGCAATTGACACTGTCTAGCTCTCACAATGTTAGTCCATTGCAATGTGCTAAGATGAACTTGTGTTCTAGATGACAGAAATAACAGACTGTATGGAATCAGGTAATGGAAGGTTATGATGCCCCTCTTCTCTCATTGAGGAGGCACAAGTAGGTAACAAACTAAGTCTTAGAACAGTACCACTTGGCATGGTGCACAGGACTCTGAAAAATGCTTGTTAGACAGGAAATAAAAAGCACAGTGCAGATGGCTTGCATTTTAGTCACAGTAAAAGACACAAATTCCTGAAGAGTCAGGAAGATCCAGCAAAGGTCAAACTGAAAAGGTGTCTGACTCAATTTGGGTTACACTGTGTCCTTTTTGGAGTTACTGCTTCCCAAGATGAATTTTCACTTCTTGTAGTCCTGATCCTCAGATGTATTTATGACTGCATTATAAAGCCTTTATCTTTTCAATTCAGATTACAAATGTTTTCTGCCATTACTTACTGTAATCATTGTGACCCACATAGTTAACTAGAAAATCTAAATGGCTGATGAAAAAAGCATCTGAGAAAATCCTAATCTTCCCTGTCTTACACTTTATTTTCTTTCTGCTTCTGCTAACAGTTTGAGATCTTTCAGAACGCAGTTTTGAAATATATGGGAAGCATATGCAGTTAATTCCATAGAAATTTCCAACCAATTTTCCATTGGTACCAAACCAAATGCCTTGGCTGTTTTTCATGGGGACTGTAACTGTTCAGACACATTACCTTGCCCCCAAAATATACAGATCGTGATAATCTTTCCTCAAAAAAAAATTATCATTAAGCCAGTTAGCTCAACTTTCCTGAGCCACTCTTTCTTCTTTTTAAGTATTGATAACTCAATATTGACAAGGACAGTCATTCCCTTTCTTGGAATTTTCCCTATTTTTCAAGATTTCTAAAGATTTTGAGGTCTCTAAAAATGCAACATTCCGGAGTCCAAGAAGTCAGTGGCTAGTTTATTTTCAGTTTCACATGCATAAACTGCATTAGTCCTGATGACTTGGAAAAGTGTAATATTGGTGATTTTTGTCAGTCACATAGACTGTTAGGCATTCTTCTTTCCTTCTTTGCAATTTTTGACTTTACTTTTTTCTGTGACAATAAAGGTATTTTCTTTTCTTTTTAGTGATTTACTTCTAATATCTTAATAACATCAAAGATAGTACAAGTTTTTAAGGTATTGGTGTCTTAGAGACATCATTAACTTCCTTAGACAGATGTCTCGTTTTAAATCACAACCTTATTGTTAGCATTAATTTTATCCTTTACTATTCTTGGTATATAAACTAGTTTCTTACACAGATCTTCATGTGTTCCAGTTTGTAGTTTATTTTTAGCGGGGTATTATAGAATATTCATCAAAATCCATTTTTGTTAACAAGAGGATTGACTTCCAAAGGTCCATCTGGATATATCTGTTTGAATTGGTGCTGTCCTGCTGCATTCTTGTCTTTCCAGACAGAAAGATGGTGATGGTGCAGAGCTCTGTGTTTTCAGGGAATGTCACAAACTGAAAGCTGTTCCCATTTTTTTTTAACAAAACACTCACGTAATGTTATGATTCCATCATTGTGCTTTTTAGACACAGATCTATATAATGTCTTAATCTTATTCTACTTTGCTCTTTTTTATTTCTTATTCCAAGAAGCATACCATCAGAGTAGTCTGTTGGTAGATCTTGCACGTATCACAACACTACTTATCTCATGCTGTTTCAAAGGAAATGACAAATAAATGTAAGAAGTGAGTTACTTTTCCCAGTCAAAGGTCCTCCTTGTGCAATAACTTTTAAAGAGGTTCAAAACCCACAGCTCTCACATTACAGGTTGTCCATGTAATGGGGGACAACCCACAAGCCCATGTAAATTTATCATATTTGCTCCACTGAACTGTGCTATTTTTCATCAGATGGTTCTCCATGGTTATGACAGAGGAAACAGAAGAGGGTTGGAAGAGGAAGTGCTGCCTCTGATCATTAAAAAGTGGTTTCGCCCAAAACTCTTTCTTTGGCTCTTAGCTATTTTAAACAAAAAAAAAATTGTATCAGGTTGGAGTAAAACGAAGGCTGCAGTCCTAATTTCTCTCCACTCAACCTTTTGTGCATGCAGTATGATACAGTTCGCATCTTTACGGTACATGAGTTTCCTTCAATAGACTTGTCAAGGCGCCAGATGGATGTTCCTTAAAAAATGATCAGCTATTGAAAATTTTCTTCTCAATGCTCATACATGATCCCATACCTAGTACACTGCATGCTGTTGTCATGGTTTAGGAATGGTATTCCCAATTTAGTAGTCCCACTAAAAAGAAAACCACAAGATGCTCCCCTCCCTCTTCTGTGGGAGATACAAAAGGCAGAGATTACATGTTGAGATAAGAGCAATTTACTGGAAACAGCAAGGAGATAAGAAAATGAAGAGTAACAGGAACAATACCAATAACAAAAATGTACAAAGAAAGCGTGATTTACATGCAAATATGCTCACCAAACCTGGGACAATGAAAACCAGTGGTGGACAGACACTCCAGCCCTCACACACACCTGCTCAGAAGCAAGAATCCCTTGCTTCTGCCCCTGGTGATGACAGTGAAGGGATAGAAAAACAACCTAGACGGGTACGCATAGCTCCATGCTCCACTCCCTCACAGTCACCATGAAAAATTAGCTCTCTCCTGGGCAAAAATCAGTTCTTATTTTGAAGACTAAATTATTATTTTGTGTATATGTTTCAAAATTACATTTACTATTCCAATTTATCATTGTATCTGATTCCTTCACACTAGGAATTTTGATAATAGTCTGTACCATAACAAAATGAACTTTAGCATTAAAAGTGCCCCAAAACATCCTTACCTCTGCAGATAACATCATTAACATTGGAGATCTGCTATCATTAGCAATGAAATCATTCCAGTTGCTTTCTTAAGCTTGGAAAAAGGCTGAGACAGGATGAAGAAACTCCTTTTTCATGCAGCCACTATTCTCGTTACTGTAGTGACACCATGGTTTGAATGGGAAGCCCATTACCAAGTATCAAAATATTACCATGCATCTCTCCCTGTCCTTTTCTTGCTGCCCCACCATCTCCACATCTACCACCTCACTGCTACCTTTGGTGGCCAGAATCACTTTCCCTACCCTCTTCTCTGAAGGCCTCTATGGGATAGACTGTAGTGTTACATAGATATCTTCTATCCCAATGAGATATGGGACCCACAAAACAACCAGAGTCCTCTTCCAAAAGACACAGATACAGACTGACATGAATAGACTTTCTGCTTTATTCTAGCACTTTGCTTGAGAAGGTAGAAGAGCAGGAGACAAGAAAAATGCCCTTGGCTTCTGTTTTCTCTACTTTTGGAGTGGAAATGCTACAAACTCCTTTCAGATGGAAGTTGGAGGTAAAGAAGAACTACATCTCATCACTAGTGCTACATCGTTAATATGCAATTTGATACACTACTCATTCACTGACTCTTTGAATCTGCTTCACTTCCGGTCAGAGTTTAAATGGTGACTCCAGCCTGAATCGCAGGACCTTGACCTGTCCACTGCAAACCGTGCCTGCTGCGTAGGAGAGCAGATTTCTGGGAGCCATCTTTATCTCCTGGTAGTCCAAAGGCACGCAGTGGACTTTCTCCTCCACTTGTCCAAAAGGTGATCATAAATCTCCTGCTTGGGCCTTCTGGATGCTGTTATCCATTCAGTGATCTGGAGGATTAAGGTCCTGCAGCCTGGCTCTGGTTTCCTTTGGAAGGCAGTTTCTGTCTGGCGGGATCAGAGGAGCAGCAGCCTGGTGGTCTTAGCGCTGTTAAGGATAACTGTAAGGCAAGGTTTGAGAAAGAGAGGATGCTCCAGGGCCCAGGCCCGTACCCGAGCCCCTCCCTTCGCAGCTACGGCCGCAGCGCTATCAGTCAAGCGGTGAGGGGGAGGTGGCGCGGCGCCGGCCACCGCCCCCCCGCTGCGTGAGGAAATGGCTCTCACGTGAGGGAGGCGGCAGCGCTCGGCTCACCCTGCCCGCTGCCCTAGGAGGAGGCGCCAGCGGGTCTGGGGCTGTCTGCACTATGCCGACGAGCTTCACGGTGGTGCCAGTGGAGGCGCAGGGCGAGGAGCGGGAGCGGGATGGGCAGCAGCGAGAGGAGGAAGATGTAGGCGACGAGAGGGACCGGGGCACTGGTGAGAGAGTGGGGAAGCGCCGGGGGTCAACGCCTGAAGAACGTCGGCTCTTTGTGTGCGGAGGAGCGGGTCTGCCGCATGTGGCGGGCCGGCCGGCCGCTGGAGAGCCCCTGAATCCTGTGGAGGGGGCCGCACGCCTCTCTGCAGAGGGCGATGCCGGGACTACCTGTCCAAGTGGAGAAGTGCGCTTCGGGAGAGGGCCAAAGTCTGGCGCCTGGGGTGGCTGAGAGCTTGTTTCTCTTTGTTTCCATTAGCCAGCGCCGCTGGCCGAAAGGAGGAAGTACTCATGGGCGGCTCCGGCCGGGGGAGCGGAGCAGCCCGCGGTCGGGCGCGGCGCCTGCCTGGGGCGGTGTGGGACGGTCAGTCCGCCTCCCGCCTGCGACTGGGAGCCGGCGGGAGCAGCGCCGCCCACGGCGGTTTAACAGACGGGGAAAAGACGTAGAATCAATCGTTTAGGTTGGAAGATCAGATCATCAAGTCCAGCCATTAGACTCTCTTAAAAGCTAACTGCTGTTGGAGCTCTCTAGAGAGAGGGCTAGGAGGAAAGATTCAGACTGTAGAGAAGAGTACAGTTTTACCTGCCTTGCTCCAGATGTTTGTCCAGCCATGTGCTTTTGCATCAGAGACCGTGTCTAGGGTTAAGTAGGCGTTTGCTACCAGGTGCCGTCGCGTTCGGAGCCTTGTTTCTTGCTAGGCCTCGCTCCTGAAGCCTCCTGGGGGCGTAGAATCAAATTGGAGGTGGAGCTCGGGCATCGTGAGTAAGGGTCTGCTCAGGACAGCCCCTTCTGCAGGAGCACTAGTATTTCTCTACCAGCGTTGCTGGGGAAATGAGTGATTTTTCACTTGGATGACAAGGCACTGCTGGGAAAGCAGTAATTCTTCTGGCTCTTAACTCTTCCTTTTTCTGAAGCGTGTTGCAGCAGCAATGCCAAGTATGGTGTGTGAATCACTGCTACTACGAGAGCTAGTTCATATCGTGCGCATTTGGACACTGTGTTACAATGGATACTTCTGTAAAGGCGTGGGGCAGGGGTTAACTTTGTTAGATGATCACAGGTGAGTAGATGGGGGTTTGTAAAAGGCAGGTCTTAATGTCATCTTATTTTTGTGGTACAGATGACAGATAAATAAGGCCAATACCGTGGGATGTGAATGTAAAGAGATAAAAACAGATATTTGACAAACTAAATGTATTTACCTTATTTTAGGAAGCTAATATAGGTAAACACCAAGCTGACAAAGTTGGGTCATTTTCTTCCAAAGCTTTCTCCTCTTAAACCTTACTTACTCATAAAAGATATATCCTACATATAGTTGCCTTTCCCTTAGTATATTTAAATGATGAGTTAAGTGTTCTAATAACTGCCTTTTCTTTTTCTGAACTAAATGAAATAGAAAAGCCAAAACAATATAAACTGTGGCAACAGTTTGTTTCTTGTACTAGATGGATGATTGTAGTATCGCATTAATCTGGACAAATTTTCTTTTAGTAGAAGAGCTTGTCAGAGAGGTATGGTGTTTACTCAGATGGAATCTCAAAATACTGAATATACATACAGGCATAGTTAGACAGGATTTGTTAGACTATATGTATATATGAAGCATCTGAAAGGCTTGGAACATTTTTAAATCCTGGGAAGATGAGAGGAAGAGTGGAACTGCTTTTTTCGTAGTGGTTTATCACAACCCTAAAGACCAGAGATTAAAAAAAAAAAAATTCTTGATGTGATTAGGTAGTGTTTTGGGGACTAGTAGTTACAGTTGTGAGATATGTTTAAATACTGTTATAGAGCTGTATCAATCAAGTGGATGAATTTATGTATGACTCTTCCCGTGTGTCTGTAAAATTGAAAGTAGAGAGGAAAACACTGAAAAGGGAAGGCATTAATTTGTATGTAAATTATAGGCGAAGAGCTCTGACTTCACGAAGAGATTAAATGCTAGACTTGACTGAGAGTTTTGGGAAGTGAAAGATGTTCTACTTACTGTTGCTTTGGGTATTGCATGGAATTGTTAGGTTAATGCTGTGTAATCAAATAATTGTTCCTGAGTTATTCTTCTGAAAACTAAAGAATTCTGAAATATTATTACAGCTAAAAGCTGCTGTAGTTAGGCCCATCTAAAAGCCTGCTGCTCAGAGAAGGACTGTTTGCCCTTCTCACTCCTCCAGCCTTGAGAAAAAGGCTAAGAAGTAAATAATTTCTTTCCCTGTCCTCCTCTGCATCATTGGCTTTGCTTCCTTTTTCCTGCATTTAACCATCATGTGCTTCACTGGCCTGGTTCAGCATGCTAAACTGTGAATAAACTAAACTGCTGCAGAGGTAAAAATCATGCTTCCCATGTTTTTGAGTTGAGGTAAATGAGCGCTGCAAAAAGTGAGAATGGCTAGGGTTGTGTCAAGGTGTGAGGTGGGTAAAGCTGAGAGCAGAGAGGAAAATAAAAAAGAGGAGAATGGGAACTTCCCATTTGACTCATCCTTGGCCTATATAGGTCAGCATGTTATTTTGTTCCAGTTGTTTAGAAATCTAGCATGTTAATCAGTTTTGATTGGATTGTCTGTCTTAAAAACCAAGTAGTTTTTCCTTGACTGCACTAGTACCTTTTTTAAAAAAACCCCCAACCTACCAAACACATAAAAACCTGACAAACCTGCCCTATCAAGCTCAATGCTGACTTTTGGAGGGAATCAGCTGTATGCTGTCTTGTCATTAGATCAATAGTAAAGTCGTTTTGATTCTTATTAGCAAAGCACTTATCAATTAATGCACAATTTTGTGCATTTATCCCCTTTCACACATTCTTACCTGATAATCATCTGTGTAGTAAAGGAGTAACCTGGGATGTTCTTACTCTATGATCTGCACTCCTTCATAATATGAAATTCCATAGCTTTGTAGTTTCTGATTATATGATGCTTTCATATACGTGAAAGAGGGGAAGATGTTTGTGAGTTGCTATGGGATTATAGCACTAGTCACAGTAGCACTTCAGAAGAGTAAGGAGGAGAACGGAAACTAATACTTCAAGTGAGCAACGTAGTTAAGGGTGCAGCCTGCTGACTCAAATATTCACAAAGTAGCAGAAAGCATATGTGCTTGTGTCTTTTAATGTGTTTATAATATACTACAAAGAAAGGGTACTCAGTAAATGGTTGGAGAAGGAAATATGAGTCTGCAGGCAGTGATGTATGAAGTTTTATAAGAAATTCTGGGTTTGATTTTACTTGGGTATTTTGTTTGTTTTCTTCACACATATTTGTAGTGACTGTCTAGATAGACCTGTCAAAACTTTACAAAGTTGATCAGCTTTCTGTTCCTTAGCAGCTCTGTGTATCAGGGGTTTCAAGGCATAGCTAGTATTTTTAGCATCCCATAGTGTTATTTATCTCGCTACAGCAGTTTCTTATTTAGAAACTAATGTGAGAACTAACTCCTGCAAAATCTTTTAAAATTGAAGACCCTCAAATACAAGGAATAACAATGACAAACCTGATCATCTACAAAAAAGTAATCATGTAACTAATGAAGCATGGATGCTGTGAATTTCTGTAAAATGTTATTTATTGGAATACCAGGGAACAGTCAACACAGATATGTGTGTGTGTATATATATATGTACAATGGAGGAAGATAGGTTAATCTCACTGAGATGTCCAGTATATTTTCAGTCAACCCTTCAACCTTTACAGCCTTTCCACAGTTGACCATGCTTGCAACATAGATGTTATGTTCAGAGAAAAGTAGATTTTGGATGTTATTCAAATATTTGATCACAGGAACTAGTCTGCTCCTATTACTAACATCGACTTAACAGAATTGAAAGACTTTGTATGAAGTTGTTTAAGGCTGGTATAGAATGTGTAATAAATGAATGCATAAACTAGAAAACAGTGACATATTTAATTTGAAAGAGGGTGAACAAACTGTGCTGCCAATCGTAAAGAGAACCCTTTATAATTTAAAAATATTTGTTTTTAAAAAGAGCGTACAGAATTACTAGGATTATATTTTAAAGTGTATATCTGCTACACCTTAAGTAGAATAAATGGCAACTATTTCTGCATAAAATCAGTGTTTAAAAACTAACTTGCTTAAGGTCTACTGATATGTACTTGGTGCATAAAAGAGGGTTTTTTAATAGTAGATAGGTCTTTGGAATAGGTTAATACTACTTGTTGCTAATCTCTGCTGATCTGTTTAGTGGAGGTATTTTAAAGTGAAATTATTTGATAGAAATAAAACTTTAAATGTACTTATTATTAGATGAAGATGTGGGGTGTTTCAGTGACTTGATCCTTCCCATTTCACTAAGCAGGGTGTTTATTGCTGACAAAAATCCTTCATCTTAATTCTCTTCAGAGAGTTCTGTGACTATCATGTAGTTTGTGTCGTGTGCATGCTTCGTGCTGCCTGAAGCCTTAATGACTTGTTTCAGGATTAATCCAGCGCTAGTCAGAAACAGGATTTGAGGTCTTACACTAAGCTGAGAGGAAGGAACTGTCAGTTTCCTGTTTCAGTTCTTGATGCCTGAAGAATCAGCTGAGGAACTGACTTAATTTTCCTTAACCATGAGTGAACAAGATTATGAAGAAAATGGGCCAAATACAAGTGAGTCTCTTTAAAGACAATATTGTGGTTTTAATATCTTTCTTACTGAAATAGCAGGTTCCTGTACTTCCAGCCATATTATAAGGACTTTATAAAGAGCTTTTGCAGTGTTTTCATTAGAAGTAAGTTGTGCTTGATTATAATAGTAGCCTAAGTAAAGAAAAGCTAAAATTTAGCGATGTTGATAACATAGGTGATGTATGTAATATTAGAATTATCCATCATGTAAAGGAGTTTATTTACAAGGGGCTTAGGTACTCTTTGTTCTGCATATCAAGATAACATATAAATTGTGCTAATCATTAATAAAAATACTGCAGGAAATTTGTGATATAGTAAGATATTTAGACATTTAATTACTAAAAAGAGCCCAATAACATGAAACTTTGAGTTAGGTTGCACTGAAGTCTTAAACCCATGTGGCACAAAAAATGAGGCAAGATATGTTTGAACAAGTTTATTGGTGCCTTTTCCATATTTGAATTATAGCGAGGTAGTGACTTTTAAAAACTTGACTATATTTTAGAGCTCTAAGGAGTGCTTCAATATGTGGATTTAGATTAGAAGTGTTAAGACATTTAATTTTTAAAATTCTATGACTTCTCTTTAGTTGCCTGCCAATCAAAAACTTGAACATACAGGATGTAAATATGCAGGATAGAGAAAATAGAATTAATGGTTTTGCCACAGGCAGCTTTCTTGGATGCGACGCTCATATACATCAGTTTTACTGACTTTTAAACTTTATGTATTTTTACCTTAAAAAGTTTTGTTGCATTAACATTAAGTGTTTGCTGTCTCTTGTGCAAACAGGATCTCATTTTCATACTTTCAGTTTGCAGTGATTTGTTCTTAATGTGACCAAATACTATCTGAATGAAAATGTTACCATAGTTTTTATTTAAAACTGTTATGTTTCACCTGTATGTGGCTAATCAGAACCTACTTCAAGGTACATGGACTGTGATTAAGAGTTGCCCTTTGCAAACTATGAAAAGTTAGGACTTTTCTGTGAAGGACTATTCTCCAACTGCAGTTCTGCTTTAGATAACAGCATATAAAATTAACAATTTCTAGTGGGAATCAAAGCTTTTCTAGTTTTCCACATGTACTTGTTTGGAGAACAGTTATACATTGTCATAGCTGAGCTATCTTATTTGAAGTCATGTGGTTCAAAAGTTTTAGATAATTCTCACTCCTTTGAACAACACCTGTATTCTTTTGTCATAAGAAAGCAATCTACTTTTATTTTTCAGATAGATGTTAAACTCTTACAGCATGTCAGGAGAAAAAGGTGCTTGCTTGCTTTTTTGGACAAAACGTGTTTGAATACAAAAGTAAATAGGAGCATTAGGAGCAATACTTGAATATGAATAATGATGGCAGACATAGTGTGGGACAGTGAGGAAGCAGTGAATCTGGAAAGGATTTAGGGGTCAGACTGGAATAGAATAGCATGAGCTTGGTTTAATGCTGTAGTAAAGAGGGCTAGCCTGATCCTTGGAGTGGAGAGGTGACTATTATACTTCTGTAAATAGCATTGACTGAGACTGGTGTTAGAAGGCTGTATTTGATTTTCAAAGTTTGAATTTTTTTGGTTTTGTATAGCTTAAAACCTGTATAGAATGTTTCCACAAAAATAATTTAAAAGTTAGAAAAAAGTTTTAGGAACTTAACTCTTTTTGGTTTTTCAAGAGAAAGGTTGAGATGACTTGAATGAGTATAGTTACCTTCACAGAGAGAAAATACTGTGAGTGGTTACATTTGGAAGCTGCTACTAGAATGTTATTGCTAGAAGTTTGAAAGAGCCAAATTTAAATAGAAATACGGAACAAGCTGAGATTTTTTCAGTTTTAAAAAAACCTTATTCTTGATCTAAATTAATATTTTTTTTCCTTATTTTAGTTCTGAAATCATCAAGAGATACAGTGCTTAAATTTCAATATTCTTTTTTCGGAGTTATAGAGCTTAATGCTGAAATTAAATTCTGCAGCCTGCGGAAAGGTGGGAAATCAGATTAGATAGTCAAATATTTTTGTCCTTAATCTCTTGAACAGGCATCATAGTGCAAATTTAGGATCACTTAAATGATCGTTTCCTTGTCTGCCTCGAGCCTTCCTCTGCCACTTTCTCTATAACAAGACACCTATAACATTTTTTTTTTCACACTCTACTACTTGTGATTCAGGGGTGGGGAAGGAAGGAGAGATGGGAATTTAGTGCTATTGTCATGAATGCTAAGAAGGTTGTTTTTCTTCGAGGAATTGCTTATTCCTATGCTGATTGTCTCTGGTGACAGCATAAGCATTTATAATAAATAGTTCAATTCCTGTGAGGAGCAGTGGGATATGGGGATGCAGATGGATGAGTGATAAGCGTGAGAGGAGAATCACAAAATTGTTAGGGCTTGAAGGGACATCTGGAGATTATCTAGTCCAACCCCCAAATGAGAGGGCCACCTCTTTGGCAAAGGTGGCTTCTGCATGTTTAAGCTATACTGTTGGGTTCTGTTTTACACTATATCAAATGGGCCAGTTTGGATCAGCTTAGAAATTTTTGACTATTAACATACCTTAAAAGTAATCTACCTGTTGATGTTTGTGAGGATCACTACTCTGAAGCTTCTGAAGAATATGAATTTGGACACAGTGCTGTCTTTTGCCTCTGTGACCAACACTGAATTGTGACACACAAAAATTTTTACCTGAGTTGTGTTTGGTGTGTGGAAGTGTTAGTAAGGAATCATCTGATGACATTGTCAGCAAATTTAAGGCCAGCACAGCTCTGGGATAGTTTGTGGTAATTTGTGTGTGTTACACTGCATTCGCATTTGGGGGACTGGAGTGTCTGTGAGTGTGCACATTGTGATGATCTGCATGAACACACTGACTTACCTTGAGACAGATCTCCTACCTTCTCTTCCTGCAGCTGTATGTCTTGTCTGCAAAAGAAAATGCAGATATAACCACCCATCACAGTGCTTGAGTATCTGTAGAAATCAAGAGTAGGGCTTTTTGCTTGTCCCATCAACACAGCAAATACCACACAGGCTTTTAGGAAAGGTACATTAGTTAGGGCTTTAGTTTGTCTACTGGTCCAGCAATAAGCACAGAGTTGTGCTAGGTTCTATGAACATTCTGTATTGGATTAAAAATAGTAATAATAATAATTTTTAAAGCCAGTATGGGGGTAGAAACATAATTTTTGAAGCTTAGGCTTTGATGACTTATATTGGGTGACATGGAGTATGATATCAACCGGCAAATTTTTTTTGTGTGACAGAAGATAGATGAAGCATACCATAACCAAACCCAAAGAAGTTTGGGGTTTTTTTTGTTATTTTATTTTGTCTTTCTTGTGGTCCAAAATTAAATACTAGTCTAGATTTAAGATTTTTGCCTGTAAATCCTCATAAATTACAGGCAAAATGAGTTACTTGCAGAAATCAAGCGACAGGAAGTATAGATTTTTGGAGTGCTTTGGTTGCAGAAACTGGTTTTCAGAAGAAATGCAGTTTAAAGACATGTCTGGAACTACATTGGAAATTATAATTTTTATTTTATTTTTAACTCAGCTCCACACTTGAGAAGAGTTTGAACAGAACAATTTTGAAGAAACCTAAGGGAAAGGTGATTTGCTTGTCAGGCATTGGAACAGGCTGCCCAAGGAAGTGGCTGGGTCACCATCCCTGGTGGTGTTTAAAGTATATGTAGGTGTGGTGCTTAGGAACATTGCTTAGTGGTGAATTTGGCAGTATAAGGTGAGTAGTTTGACTCAATGGTTCTTTTCCAACCTAAATTATTCTATGATTTGACTATTTTAAAGCTTCCTCATAGAATTCAAGGGGATCAGGTTAAGATAAACCATAGATGGCTTGAGACTTACTAGTGAAATGAAGTACTTACTCCTTTTGTGTTCCATATTACCTCAGTACAAGTAAATGAAATAGCTTTTTCTATTGTCCACTTGATGCATGAGGGGCAAGATTTACAGCAGTTGTGAAAAGTGTTAATCCTGTTAGTTCTGGTTTTCTAGCGAATCATTTCTTTTCTGTTGAATCTTCTTTTGAAGAAGGAACAAGCCAAAGGTTGAGATAGTTTGTTTGGTTAACTTCACCATGGATATTGTCTGTGTGTTGAGATCCTGAAACTAGTTCTTTCTGCTGAATGATATAATACATGTCAATTTGATTTACATGTTTATAAGGCTCACTGCATATCTAAACATATTCAGTAAGCATACTTCAAAAGGTGGTGTTTTTAAATTTGAAATAAAGGTGTTTTTTTTGACAGCAGTGCTGAAAACTCAAAGGTGTTCACAGTGTTTTTATAAATAAACAACAAAAAGAGGACCAAGGAAAATCTATCCTTTATTGGATGTGAAGGGAGACATTGTAACCAAGGATGAGGAAGTCTGAGGTGCCTTCTTTGCCTCGGTCTTCAACAGAAAGACCGGTTTTCCTCACGGCAACCAGCACCCTGAGCTGGTAGAGAGAGATGGGGAGCAGAACTGACCCCGTGTAATCTAGACAAAAGTAGTCAGTGATCTGTTGAGCCACTTAGACGCTTGTAGAATGAGAGCTTCGGTGGATCGATGCCACATTTATTCCTACAGGGTCCCTCACGGACACGCTTAGGCAGCACTCCGATAGCACCTACGCGTGCACATGATGTTACCTTCGCAGATGTATGCGAACAGCCACTCACACACACAGTCTATGCACGAACCAGAGATGAAAAGGCGAGAGGTTCTCTGCATGTGGTTCCGAGGTATTTAATGGTAACACACCCAAAGAGTAACAGAGGCAAGAAGAACCAAAAGCCCGCACCCGTTTTATCCCGAAAACTCCCAAAGGTGGGCAGAGCATCCAAAGCCAAAAGTCTGATGGCTAGGGGGCAGAGGCAAGGTTGAGTGATGTAACAGGGGCCAATGGGAAAAGGGATGGGAGGGGGGAGAGGACCAGTGACCAACAGGACCTAGACAAAGGGAGAGCTTTCTAGCGTAGTGTTGTAGGGAGAGATCACTTTCAGGGTAACTTGGGGGGTGTAAAGTGGACTTAGCCACTGCAACATCTCCCTCTAATTTACTTTAAAAGAAGGCCTCCCTCATTTACTTGGAACTAAGGTGGGAGCCGTTCTTCCCCTTTCTACGAGCGGGGAAAGGGTATTTTGANGGGGAAAGGGTATTTTGATTTTAACAGTGAGGGTCCAGGGTTGTGGCAGTATTTCAAACAATGAACGGATGGCAGAACAACCAGAAACACCCACAAAGCCTCTGAAGGGCGGCAACCCCTCCCCTGCGTTCCTAATGTCCCAACAAGTCCCGAGTTCCTTCGACGGTGCTGGATGCGGTGGACCTTTCTGGGCTACCAAGGCTATTTCCATGCTCTTATCAGCCACAGCATCCATAGCCACAGCAGCGTTTCTGGGTACTTGCTCGGATTAGGGACATCTAGGAGATGGCAGCGTGACAGGTGCCGGGTTCCATGGGGGAGTTGGGGCTGGTGCCTCTGTAGGGGTCTCAAAGTTGTTAAGGATCATGGCA
>VZTI01005839.1:75978-115642 GCA_013397865.1 Struthidea cinerea | reverse complement strand
GGGCCGCCCCCGCCGCCCCCCGGCGCCACCAAGGCGCTCTTCTTCCTCCGCCCGCCCGGAGCGGGCGCCGGCCCCGCCGAGCTGCTGTGCGGGGACCTGCCCGCAGAGCCCCTGGCGCACTTCGCCGCGCTGGTGGAGGAGGTAAGGGGGAAAAGGCGGCCCCGGGGGCGCTGGGGTCTGTAGAGCCCAATGAAACCTCCTAAATTCTGAGCCGTGTGGGCTCCGGGCGTCTCCCAGTGGTGTCCGTGGGGGGTGACCCGCGTTACACAATCGCAGGGTGCGTTCCTGAGAATGAGAGCTGTGACTGCCCTATCCCTGGCAGTGTCCGAGGCCAGGCTGGACATTGGGGCTTGGAGCAGCCTGGGACAGTGGAAGTTGTCCCTGCCCACGGCAGGGGATGGAACAAGATGAACTTCAAGTGCACCAGGGTCCCAGCTGTCGTTTTAACAATCCCAAAGAAAATTAACAGCTGATTTGACTGGTTACGACATGACTCTCATTAGGAGTCCATGTGATTTGAGTAATGGAGACACAGCCTGCTACTACTGCAGTTGAAGCTGTTGAAGGTGAACTCTGTGTGCCCTGGGGTTGTGCCCTCTTCCCATGGCTCCCTGGACATGGTGGTTGCTGCTGCTGGTCCTCTTTGGTCATGGTGCAAAGAAACTTCAGCACCCTGGAGTGGCACCCTGCTGCTGGACTGCTTTGTTCCTTTTCAATTCTGTGTCTGTTTGTAGCTGGTTTTGTACCTTTATCCTCCCCCAAGTCTGGCCACATAAAGGCTGTTCATCACCAGGGGCAACCTGGCTCTGATCCCGGAGGCAGGTGACACACACTGTTGCTATCCCAGCACAAAAGAGCCAGAAGCAGCTCAGGTCCAGGGAAGCCCAGCCCAGAGTCCCCAGCTGCAGGGTCAGTGCAGACCCTGGAACTTCCACCGATAAAGACAGGAACCGTATTTAGTGGGCTGCAGCTTTGGGAAATAACCTAAAACGTGGCTGTGCTCTTAATGCCAGAGGATCTTCCTTCTGCACATGGTGGGTGGCTGTGCAGGGACAGCCCCTGGGCTCAGCCCAGCCCTGCTGGCCTGTTCATCAGCACCTGCAGGGCACTGCTTGGGACAGTGCTGAATGTGGGTCTCCAGGTTTTCCCAGGCCAGAACCTCGGAGCCTGGTGGCCAGTCCATCTCCTGCAGCGCTTTTTGTCGTAGAATCATCAAATCACATCATGGTCTGGGTTGGAAAGGACTTAAAACTTAACCAGTCCCACCCCCTGCCATGTGCAGGGACACCTTGCACTATCCCAGGGTGCTCCACGCCCTGTCCTGCCTGGCTTTGGACACTTCCGGCCCCAGCTTCTCTGGGCACCCTGTGCCAGGGCCTCCCCACCCTCACAGGGAACAATTTCTTCCTAAATCAAGTCTAAATCCACCCTCCTTCAGCTCTTCCCCACCGCTCTTCCGTGACTCCTGCTGTAGGTGATTGTGCCCATCCTGACCAACCGGAAGAACCATCAGGGCTGGCCACGAGTGGTGTCACAAGACATCATCCGTCATGTCCACAGCCTGAAAAGTACTGTCTTCAAGGTTGTTGGCCAAGTGAAGGGCAAGACCTTGCTGCCTCTTCCAGCTGGCTCGGAGGGAATCGAGGACATTGATCCTAAAAATGAGAAATTGTGAGTACCAGCCCTTGCTCTCCACTGGGTTTTCTTCTGGTGATGCATGTGCTGCTTCTTTTGGGGATCCTCCCTGCCAGACATGAGGACTCTTCTCACTCCCTGTCCTCTGCAGCTCATCAGACTGCCAAGGAGGGGTATTTTGCTCTCTCGGGTTCGTGGGCTCTGTCTTTATGGACTGTGCAACCATACCAGCAAAGGAAGGAAAAGCTCAGGAAGTGGAAGGGGATGTGGGCACGCAGAGAAGCAATGAGCTGCTTGGATCACTGAGGGAAAACTCCAAACTCTGCTGTCAGGGTGCTACAAGCCCTGTCCAGCCTGGCTTTGGACACTTCCAGGGCTGGGGCAGCCACAGCTTCTCTGGGCTTTGCCGTGCCAGGGCCTCCCCACCCTCACAGGGAAGAGCTTCTACCTAATATCTAATTTAAACCTTTCAGTTTAAAACCATTCCTCCTTATCTTGCCACTAACTGCCCTTGTACATAGTGTCTCTCACGGGTTTGATTGTTTTGTGGTTTTGAAACACGAACGTGGGCTGTAACTGTAAAATCCAGCTGCCCATTGAGGTAGATCCAGCTGAGCAATGCACAGGGACAAGTGGGAAGCAAAGCCACCCTCGTGCTCTGTGTTCTGCAGCCTGGAGCTGGTTAACAAATCCCTTGTACATGCCACCGAGTCAGCCATCATCGACTGGAGCCACCAGATCCAGAGAGTGCTGAAGAAGGAGTCCTCAGAGCCTCTCCTGCAAGGCAGCAACCCAAACCCGAAGGTGGAACTGGAGTTCTGGAAGAACAGGTGACGGGATGAGGGGCTGCTGGTTTGGGTGCAGGAGGTGCTGCTGCTGTGAGCCAAGAGCAGCTGCTCGGGGTCATGCAGAGACCTGAACCCCAGGAAACTGCTCCCACACATAAAATAATGATGATTTCGGAGTGCCTGGAGGTGGCTGGGCGGTTGGCTGGGTTTAACCTGGCCCCACCACAGTTCAGGGCTACACCACGAGGGGGTTTTGTTGAAGGTGCTGTTTCCATCACTAGGACCAGCCCCAGAGGAGAGCTGATGGGCTCCCTCCATGCCAGCAGCTGGCTGCTGGTGCTGCCAGAGGGGGGTTAGATGAACCAGGGAGTGGAATTTCACCTGCCCTTTGTGCTGCGTTGGCTCAGGCTGGCTCGAGACAGAGCCCTGCCCTCTGCAGAGCTGTCACCAGCGCCTGCAGAAACTCCACCTGGCTCCTTCTGGCAGTGCCCTGCTGGCAGCAGAGCTGTTCTCACCTGAACCTGGCACCAGCTGTGTCCCATAGGGATGCTCCCCTTTCCTGCCACCACTGGGACTCAGTCCTTGGGTAACTGCAGAAAATCCTGGATCAGGCCCAGGGCACACAGGGGTTTGGGGCACAGCTGGTGCTGCCCCAGCTGGGCTGGTAACGTGTCCTGGCTGCTGCAGGTGTGATGACCTGGAGGGCATTTACAGCCAGCTGACATCGAGGAAGGTCAGGAACATGCTCGAGGTGCTGGAGAGAGCGCAGAGCATCTACGTGCCAGCCTTCCAAAACATGCTCGTGGATGTTGAGGCAGGTGAGAAACTGGGACAGCTTCACCACGGTGCTGACTTCTGGCCTTTGTTCACAGCCTGGGGCCCCAGTGTCCTGTGCCCTCCCTGCTTGGGTGACAGGGGGGCTGTTGGCCTTGTGGGAGGGAGGTGCTGATAGTGAGAGTTTCTTCTTCCTTGGTGTCGGCCTTTGGGGTTATTTGCACTTGCACTTCTGGCACTTCTGAAAAGAGGATTGGGATTGTTCAGTCCAGAGAAGAAAAGGCTCTGGAGTGATCTTATTCTGGCCTTCCAGTACCTAAAGGGGCTCCAAGAGAGCTGGAGATGGATTTTTTACAAGGGTTGGCAGAATGGCTTTATGCTCTCAGAGGTTATATTAGATATTAGGAAGGAATTGTTCCCTGTGAGGGTGGGGAGGCCCTGGCACAGGGTGCCCAGAGAAGCTGTGGCTGCCCCTGGATCCCTGGGAGTGTTCAAAGTCAGGTTGGAAGGGGCTTGGAGCACCCTGGGATAGTGGAGGTGCAACAAGATGAGCTTTAAGGTCCCTTCCAACCCAAACCACCCCATGGTTCTGTGATTAGATGATGATTCTCTTCTTGTTGGTCCACAGGTTTAGTTCCACAATGATGTCCTGGTTTTATTAATTAAAATGAATTCATTTATTAGCTCTGGGGTAGTTCTTCAGGGTCCAACCAAGGAGCTGTACAAAACTAAGCTGAAGGTTTCACCCAGTCAGGCACTCGTTTCCGTGCTGGTGCAGTCAGGACAGGTGGGACTGTGATGCCTGAGCCAAACCTGGGCTCAGCTGAGCTCAGGCCCAGCCTGGAGGTGCTGCAGCCCATGCAGAGCTGCATTTTTGGTGCAGCCAGGCACTGCTTGGCTGTTGTGGCCTCAGCCTCTGCCCAGAGCCCTGTCCCCGCTCCCTGTCCCACTCCCTGTCCCTCGCCATCGAGTCAGTCTGTTTGCTGTGCTGTGGGTGAGCAGGGATCCAGGTGAGGGATGTTCAGCACACGTGGGTGGCTGCTTTGTGCCCACCAGGACTGTCTGTTCCCCTTTGTGCCAGCACCCAGCTCGTGACCCCCCCCAGCCCAGCTCGATGGATCTCAGCCCTTCTCCCCTCTCTTCCCACAGCTCTGAGTGAGGCTCGGGACATCGACCTGCACTTGACACCCCTCCAGCAGCCCCTGGAGGACATAGAGGCTGCTGAGTTCAGCAAGGTGAAGCCTCTCCTGGTCCCTCTGCTGCACGTGGTGTGCTGGATCTGGGTCTCCTCCAAGCACTACAGCGTGCCCGTGCGCATCGTGGTGCTGCTCCAGGAAATCTGCAACCTTCTCATTCAGCAGGTGCGTGGCTGTGGCACCTGTGTTTGCCACAGGAAGGGTTTTAGGGAAGTCTCTTCTCTCCTGCTTTCCCCTGTGCCTCCTTGGCAAAGGGATTCTGAACCTGAGGGGAAGGGTCAGACCTGTTCAGTGCGAGCAGTCACTGTTTGCTGTGACAGCAGAAGTGACATGCCCGGTGTGCTGTGGCTCTTGCAGGCCGTGGTGTACCTGTCTCCAGAAGACCTTCTGAAAGGAGAGGTGGAAGAGAGCCTGGGCAAGGTGCAAACAGTGTTTGACATCCTGAACGCCTTCAAAGGGGCGTTCGAGGAGAGGCGGGAAAGGCTGCACGTGTATTACCAGCCAGGCCAGGAAGTGAGGAAGTGGGACTTCCACACCAGGCTGGTGTTTGCAAGGCTGGACAGCTTCCTGAAGAGGCTGGAGATGGTGAAGGTGAGACTCTGGAGGTACTGCAGCCATCAGGAGAGCTCTGTAGCCATGAACTCCCTCGCTGGCATCTTCCCTCCCCGCGGCTTCCCCTGACGCCAGGGGATGGGGCCGCTCTCTGTGCTGTGTGGGCCCCCCGACACCGAGGCCAGGACCTTGTTTGACCAGATCCTGCTCAGTGCATGTGTCAGAATTGCTGCTGTGTCCTTCTGCTCGGGCTGGTGGGTGTGGCAGTGCTCCCAAGGGTCCTCTGGGACTCGTGCTCTTGTCAGGATGGGGGTTATGGGGCTGTGGTTTGCACGGCTGTGAATAAACCAGGGCAAGCTCCTGGGCCTTGTGTGGCCCTCAGAGACACCCTAGAGCTGGGCATCTCCTGACTTGGACAGGGGGCCTGGGGAGGAGCAGGGGAAAGTTCCCCATTCCTCACCAGGTCACCCCTCCACATCCCAGTGGTGTGTCCAGCTGGGGGCTGTGGGGTGTCCCTGTTGGGCAGCTGGGACAGGGAGTGTCCCGAGTGCCATCACCCCTCAGCCCCAGCGTGGCTCTGTGAGTGCCTGTTCGCCACACACCGTGCACACCTGTGAGCTCTCCTGTGGTTAACAGCTCGCTGCATCTGCTGCTCTCATCCTTCTGAAGTGAACCTCTGTTTATGGATGGCCCCTTCCCAGCAGTGGGGTCAGATGGGCGCTGTGCAGGCTGCATTTGCCTGTTCAAAGCCAGGTCTGGGTTGCTTTTCTCCTTCTCTTGCTCTCTGCACTGCAGCAGAAGGTTTTGGTGGTTTACCCACGCCGTGAAACTCTACTCGTTCCTTGATGAGCTGTGTTGGAAGTCACAATGGCTGACAGCTGTTTTAAAACTACTCACAGTCGTAGAATCACTGAGTGTCTTGGGTTGGAAGGGCCCTTAGGGATCATCTCGACCCAGCTCGCTCAGTCCGGGCAGCCCCGCTGTGCCCGCGAGCTCCTGCGGCGTCCCAGCTGTTGTCATCTGCCCGTGCCTGAGCCTGCGTGTGCCTCCTCTGCCTCTGCAGGGCCTCCTGACCACGGCTCTGCACCTGACGCAGCTGGAGAAGATTGAGTTCGGCGGGATGAAAGGGAAGGCCCTGGGCCGGCAGGTGCTGGACATGTACGAGGAGTTCCAGGAGGGGTACCGGGTGTTCTCGGAGCGCGCCTGCGGCTGCCTGCAGCTGGCCAGCGCGGTAGGTGGGAGCGGCCGCGGGAACGCCAGCAGCACAGCCGGGCTTCCAGAGAGCAGCTCCCTCTGCGACAGAGCCCTGGTCCCTCCTTCCCAGCTCCCTCCTCCCTTTGTTACGGTCTGATCTGTCACTGCAGGGAACAGGGAGCTGCTGGCCTCTCCTGCAGGCCCTTGGGAGTTCTGTATCTCAGAATCACAGAATTAACCAGGCTGGAGAAGACCTTTGAGATCATCGAGTCCAACCTGTGACCCAACACCTCCTCATCAACTAAACCATGGCACTCAGTGCCACATCCAGGCTTTGTTTAAACACCTCCAGGGACAGTGACTCCTCCACCTCCCTGGGCAGCCCATTCCAGTGCCCAATCCCTCTTTTAGTGAAGAATTTTTTTCCTGATGTCCAACCTACACTTCCCCTGGCGCAGCTTAAGACTAGCCTACCCTGCTGGTTCAGCGAGTGCATCTGTGGGTTTTTGGGGTGCTGGTGTGGTCTTCAGGCCAGGTTCAGGGTCAGAGAGTGCAGAAATAGCCTATCTTGCCTCCAGGCTGGAGCCAGTGCTTGTTGGACTGTGAGCTCAGCCATGGGACAGCACAGACGTGTCCTCGACTCCGTGGGGCTTGACTGGAGGGTGGCCAGAGGAGTGGCTTAATTCCTGGTGAATAAGAAGAGGAAATATCTGTGGACTGGGAGCTGGCAGGCACCTCCCCGGTGCCTTCTCACAGCTCAGGACTTGCTGTCCCCTTCCCACAGGAGTTTGAGCAGGATGCCTTGGCTTTCCAGCAGAAGGTAGGGGACATTGACCGTCGGCTGGGCACTGTGTTCACCCAGGCCTTCAGCGATGCCCCGGACCTGGAGCACATCTTCAAGGTTTGTCTGTCCCCTCCCTTCTCTCTCGGTGAGTCCCACAGAGAGGCCAGGAGCTGCAGGCACGTGGGGCTGGGGTTTGCCCATGGGATGGACAGTGGGACAGTGACGCTGTGGGGCTGGACTTGGGTAGTGATGCTCAGACCCGTGGGTCCCTCATGAGCCGTGCAGCCCCGGAGCTGGGAGTGTCCCTGCTCTTCACCTCGTGGCACAAACAGAACAGGCCTGGGCTTGGTTTGGGGAAGAGCAGGCAAAGGAATGACTCAAATCAGGTTTTTGGGCAGCAGGAGTTTCACTGGTCTCTGGGAGCTGGGAGGAAATGCTCTGTGTAGGATTTTCAAGGCCAGGTTGGACGGGGCTTGGAGCACCCTGGTCTAGTGGAAGGTGTCCCTGCCCGTGGCAGGGAATGGAATGAGCTGGGCTTTAAGGTCCCTTCCACCCCAAACCATTCTGTGAGTCTCTGATTTCCTGGTGAAAACTGCTGTTTAGAGCAGGTGATCATTGTTAATATCAATTTGTTAACACATGGATGCATTTCAACTTGGAAAACTGAGGTTTTCTAGAAATGAGGTTGTTTTGTTTACCAGTGAATCTATCCTGCAGAGAAACTAAATGGTATTTTCTGAAAATATTCAATATAAGTGTAAAAAAAAAAAAAGTAGAAAATGGTAAGTGATAGTATTTATCTTTCTAAGTTGTTGTGGGGTTTTTGTTTTTAAATAGCAAATTTTGAAGCACTGGAAGAATGCCAGTTGGAATATGGTTCACCCACAGAGAAGGTCTGAGCATCCCTGTAACAAAGACATCCTTTGTGATATGGTCTAGTGCTGGGAGCCAGTCAAAGGTTGGGGTTAGTGATCTTGGAAGCCTTTTCCAACCTTAATGATTCCATGACAGGCAGGAACTGCTTGGGAAAGCAGGGGGGAAAACCTTCCCTTTGCCAAAGTGCCCATCAGTGCAGGTCCGTGAGCTGTGGAGGAAGACGAAACCACCTGCATCAGTGGGGAAAATCCCGGTGGGACTTTGTGCAGGGCTGTGAACTTTTTTCCCAATTCTTCCCCTGCTTCTCCCCCTGCACAGCTGCTGGCCATGTTCCAGGACCTTCTGGAGCGCCCCGTGATCGCTGCAGCTGCTGCTGCCAAGCTCCCCGTCCTCCTCAGCAGGTTCAGCGCTGCCCTGGACCAGGCCAGGCTCATCTACGCCAGGCACACCCAGGCAGGGCTGCAGCTCGGTGGGTGCCCTGCGCGGAGGAAAACTGATCTTACAGCAAAGTGGATTTAGATTAATTTAAGGGGGAAAATAATTTGGTTTTGCCAAGGAAATCAGAGCTTCCCAAACGGCAAAGGTTTTCAGCTTCTGTAGTTCCTAGTGGAAGGGCAATGCCTGGGAATGCTCTGTTCTTGGCATTAAAGCAATGCCAATTTCCTTGTTTTAAATGTGCATGTGTGAGGTGTGGCTGGGATTGAAGGCACGTGCTGAGCTTTGTTGCAGTGCTGTGAATGCAGAGCATGCGAGGGGGAGGTGGGAGTTGAGGGTTTGATCAGCCTTTTCCAGGTTTATTATTTCCTGGGAATGCTGGCACAGAAGGGAATAGGAAGAGTCCTGTCAGATTAGGAGGATTAGTGTGTCTTCCTGGACAGCAGCCCATTCCCTTGCCTCAGGAAGACTGTTCTGGAGCCAGGCAAGTGCAGGAGGGGCAGCACTGCTGGAACCAGCGCAGGTTAACAGAGGGGATGGGATGGGAGATTCGTGGGGGACGAGCCCCGCGTTTGCAGTGCCTTTGGGGAGCGTTGTTCTGCGGCTCTTACAGGGGATGGTCACAAGCAGCTCCCAGCCAGAAATCCCTTCCTCAGCGCTTGTGGGAAGCAGGGAATCCACCCCAATCTCAAAATTCATCAGCTCTGCTTCCAGGACGTGCCAGGCTCGTCCTCTGATCCCTTGCTCCAAATCCAGAGGCACGGGGCCACTTGTAGGTCCCAGACCTCCGTTGTGTGACAGGGGTTGGATTTCGGGGAAGAAGCCTGGAAACCAGGGCGGTTTTGTGGGGCTGAGTTGCTGTGGGTGTCTCTGGGGTGGCGGTGCTCGTGAAATGCTGTTCCCCTGTGCCCTGGCAGGGTTCCCCCCGCTGCACAAGAACGTCCCTGCCGTGGCCGGAGCGCTGGGCTGGGCGCGGGAGCTGCGGGCGCGGATCCGGGGGCCCCTGGAGCAGCTGAGGCGCATCCCACGGCTGTGAGTGTCTGCTCCGCATGTGTGACCGTCTGGAAATCTGTCTCTAGTCAATCTTTAGCTGTTCTGTCTGTGTTGAATGCTATCCGATGGCTGTAGCTGAAACAGTCCTTAGCGAAGAGGTGAGAAGTGGGTGCTCCGGAGCCATTCACTTCCCTGCCGTCTTTGTTTTTTAAAGACGCTCCTTAATTGGATTGGTTTTGAAGTGCTTGAGAGGCACACTGGGATAGTAGATGGGCTCTTCGGCTTTTAACACAGCCCGAGGCTGCAATTAAAATGGGTATTGGAACCTTTCTCACTTCGATTCCTCTCATCGCATCTCCAGGACCTCCCTGGGAGCAGCCGAGCTCTTGGGTATTGGCAGAAATCAACTTTCTCAGCATTAAACAAAGGAACAATCTCCCAAGATCAAGAAAACAAACCAGGGCTGGAGTTCTCGTCACCCAAATCCTTTTTACTGTCTTGGAGATGTGTTTAGCATTGATTTTGCCCCTCTGCTTAGAGCAGTTAATGACAAGTCCTTCAGCAGGGTGGTGTGAGGCTCCTTCCCACGTGCAACTTGAGAGGGAGAAAGGATTGAAAAGGAAAAATGGAGAGATGTGTGTACACCGATATAGATTACGTATGGTACATATAATCTGTATAATATATGTTATTGCATATATTTTATATATGTTTCTTCCTATACGTGATATGAACACACATTCACACAGCTGTGACCTGCATCTAGTGGAGCACAACTGTGGCACAAAACTGCCAAGGGTAAAATGTTTCAAAGTGATGTTTGGAAACTGATTTTTCCAGCAGCCCTGGGCCCCTCTCCCCTCCCAGGTCCCCATTTTTCAGGTCAGCATGGAAACACCTGAGAGGGAGCACAGGGGTTGGGCAGCCTTTGTGCGGGGAGAGGATTTGGGGGGATGTGGCGGGGTGAAATCCAAGCAGAGCGTGCCTGCAGACTGTGGGGGGCCTTGGGAAGGGGTAAATGCAGACCTCAGCCCCCCGGACTAAAGGTGACCCTTGTCTGTTGTGCTGCCAGGAGCCTGGACTCTGCCCGTGGAAGGAGGGTGGTGCAGAAATATGAAGAAATGATCCAGCTGCTCGACAGGTACGGGGGGCTCAGGCAGGGCTGAGGAAATATTCCCCTCCTCTAAAGCCACCTTCCAGCTGCAGCCACCCCCAGCAGTCCTGTGGCTTTAGGCATCTGTCCTGCTTTGGCCTTTGGAAGCCCCCAGCTGCTGATACATCATGTCAGCCTAAATGCTTTGGAAAGTCTCTCTCCAAATCTGAATCCTCTGCTGAAACTGGCGCTTGAGAGGGCTTTGCTCTCCTGCCTTGATGCTGCCACTGTTTTTGGGGTGTCTGTGTCGGAAGCCCTGTTGTTTGTGGAGATGGCATGGATGGGTTTTGGGCATTCCATCTGCACTCTGCTGGCCTGGTAACTACGTGGTGGATATTTCCCTTTCCCGGCAGCTATCAGGAAAAGCTCTATTTAGACTGGTCCCAGACAGTCTCAGAAAAATCCCAGTACAACCTCGCTCAGCCGCTCATCCGGCGGGACCCACAAAGCAAACTGATCACGGTCAATTTTGATCCCCAGGTAAGAGCTGCTGCCCCTCGGCTCTCCTGCCCCCTGGGAGGGGTGTGCCCAGGCTGTGAGGGACATCTGGTGGGGTTGGCACTGGGTCTGGGGTCTGTGGAACCCCTCCGATGGTGGGTGACAAGGATCTACCACAGATCTGCTCTGCCTCAGCACCAGGATTACAGTCAGAGCAGAGCAAATTCTGGTTGAAGCCAGTGGCAGCAAGTCCCTCAGGAGCCAGATGTGTAACTGGTGTCAGCATGTCCAGACCAGGGGCGATACTGGTGTGGGGAGTGGTGGGACATCATCTACAGATGCACGTTCATGATACGTGTACCTGAAACCTGAGCTTCTGGAAGGGCGTAAAAAACCAGGGAAGGTTGGTTTTGTGACTCCAGAAATCTTTGATGGAAGCTGGCACCAGAAGGAGTTGAATCACTGGGTTTGGGGCCGTGGTACTATTTTTTTGTTATTATTTTTTATGCCAGCCAGCCCAGCAAACCAAGAGAACTGGAGCCATCTTATCTTTCACTTTGATAATGGCCAAGCTCCGCTTGCAGGCGCAGTATTGCTGAGACTTGTGACGTGGGTCAGCCTTCATCTGAGAGGGGATCCGCGTGGGTCGGGATGGCTGAGAGGACCAGAGGTGATGGTGGCTTTTAGAGGCTGCCTAGGGTTTGCTGGTTGGTGTTTAACAGAGTTATTAACAGAGCTGGGAAGAAATCCATAGTCAGAGATCAGTGGGAAGCAGGTGGTGCGGAGCAGGAGCTGTCCACACCCTTTCCAGCACGCTGCTTTGGGAATAGACCAGCAGGAAAGCCCTGTGGTGCTCAGAACGGGCTGGAGGAAATGCCAGGAGCTGACAGGACCGTGCTGTGCTCAGCTCTGTGCCTTGCTTCCCCAGCTGGTGTCGGTGCTGAGGGAGGTGAGCTACCTGTGGGGCAGCGGGGCAGGAGCCATCCCCCCGGCGGCGGCTGAGATCCATTCCTGCAAGGAATCCTTCCGGCAGCTGGTGGCCAGCCTGGAGCTGATGGGGAGCAGGTACAACAAGGTCCTGAGAACGGTGCTGGAGGTGGAATATCCTCTGGTGCAGGGACAGCTGCGGGACATCGACGTGAAGCTGAAAGAGGCAGAAGAAACACTGACCTGGAAGATGGAGGGTGAGCCAACTCTGTGTGACGCTGGGTCTCCCAACATTCCCCCTGGTCTCTGTTCCCTGGTTCCCAGTGGCAGTTCCCAGTAGGATGAGGCACTCCCTGTCAGAGCCAGCGCTGGGGAGATGAGGAGCAGCCCCCAGCGTGCCGGCTCCTTTCCACATTCCCTTGTTCTGCTGGGGCTGTGGACAGGATCCTGCTCCACTCGGGTTTACCCCAGGCTCTGGGGAGGAGAGGCTCTGGTGGTCCCTGGTGTGGCTTGTTGGGGTAGGAGGGAGGTTGAAGTGGCTCTGCTGCTCGAGGTGGTGAATCTCTTACCTTGAGTGGGAAATACACGAGACCATGTGGAAAAAAAGTGAAAGGGGGAGCACCGGAGCTCGGCCCAGCAGCTCTGAAAACAGGTAATGAATCACCTCATCTTCCCCAGGTGTCTGGGATCACATCTCCGGGGTGATGGGGGATGTCTGTGACCTGGAGCAGAGGGTGCAGAGAGCCAAGGACAATGCTGAGGAGATCCAGAGCGTCGTGCGCTCGTGGGGGTCGCCCGTGTTCGAGAGGAGGGATTCCAAAAGGGAGTCAGTGCTGAGCCTGGAGGAGTGCCAGGAGCGCCTGGAACGGCGCTACAGCCTCGTCAGGGAGTCCGGGCAGAGGATCCACTCGCTGGTGAAGGTGAGGGGACACCTTTGGGGGTGGGTGGCTCCTCAGAGGCTCTGTGTGTCCCCGTGGCACTGAAAATGTCCACAGCTGCTTCGCCTTAAATGAACTCCCTGATCCCATTTGAAAACCCGACCCGGGGTTAATCGATGTTGGCTCTGAGGGGTGAGCTGCAATGGGGCTGTGGGGCTGGCACCGCTGGGCTCCCAGCCCGGGGCAGGACCGGCAGCAGCTGCAGCCCGGGGAAGGGTCTGCCTCCGACTCTGGCTGCTGGAGAGCCACTAGAGGGGAGTGGTGCATCGGGTTTGGGATCCTGCTCCGAGGAAAAATCCCCTCTGAGGTGTTTACCTGAGAACAGAGGCTGGGGCTGACCCTTTGGATCCAGGCTTGATGTCCCTCGGTGGAGCAGGAGGTGGTGCTGACCGTCCAGGGAGAAGCTGAGTGACAGGAGAAAAGCTGCTGTCCCAAACCTTGGTGCTTCCCAGCAGCTTTGCCAGAGCTCAGAGTCCTCTGCGGGCCAGGAGAAGGTCCAAAGCTCTGCTCCTCACCTGCGTGGAGCCGGGGTTTGTGCATGTCAGGGACAGCCCCTGGCCTGGAGGGAGATGGGTGTGAGGCCCAGCCCTCTCCTGAGGGTCACTGTCTGGCCTTGGACTCTGAAGAGAACCAGATGGGTTCATCAGGATGGGCCTTTGAGACCCCCAGTTCTCCCTGCACCAGGGGTGCAAAGCAGCCTCAAGTCCTGTGGCCTTAGAGAAGAGGGAGGAAAACACGTGGAAGACCTTCTGAGGCTCTTCTGTGCTCCATTTTCACCTTGAATTGTTCCTGGAGACCAAGGAGCCCTTGACAGGAGCACATCATGGCCATGCCACCTGTAGGAAGGTCCATCTGTCCCACCCCTCCATGGGGCTGATACTCCTGTGCTGCCCAGCATCAACCCTCAGGGGTGGGCAGCTCTCTTCAGGACAGACTCAGCCCTGCTGTGTGTGAAGGCATCTTCTTTGTCTTCCAGGAAAACCAGAGCCTCCTACTTGCAGACCCAGCATCTGATGCCTGGAAGGCGTATTTGGATTATGTGGATGAGATAGTCCTGGAAGGATTCTTCACTGCCATCGAGTGCTCACTCAGGAACCTCCTGGAGAACACAGGTGATGCCTGCCTCCTGTCCTCTGGCTGCGGTGGCTGCTCAGCCTCTCCAAGGGGCCGTCTCTGGTTGTGCTCTCTCATACTCAAGAGTTGTTCTCTTCTTCCTGGCTGTCCTCTGGCACTGGACTCTCCAGGAGGGGAGGGCGACTCCATCACTGGTCACTGGATTGCTCAGGGGAGGGACGGAGGTGGCTGTGCACTGTTTGCAAGGGTTAATGGATGGAGACAGTTGAGGCATCCTCCTCCGTCTGTGCTTGGACATCCATCACCTCCCACCCTCCCGTGCCCAAAGCATCAGGGTGGCACCATCTTTCCTTTGTGAGGAGTCTCAAGAGCCCGTTTTGCTCCTGAAAGGCACAATAAAAACCCCCTCAGTCGCTGAGCATTAGTCCTGGGCAGAGGTGAGCTGGGTTCACGAGTCACCAGCCCAGCCCTCCTGCCCAAGGCCACCAGGGCGGTTCACTTGGAGCAGCTTGTGTCCAGCTAAAGCACATCTCCAGGAACGCTTCCCTTCTGGATGTGGAGGCACAATAAGCCGGAGAATTGCATGCAGTTCTTCGCCATCTTGTTAAAAACTTGCATGTGTTGTCACATTTGCGTCTGGCTTCAGTTTCTGGTTGCTGTTCGGGTTTTTTTACGCCTTTCACCACTAAATTAAAGAGCCTCTTGGTTCCTGTTGTTTTTCTCCTCTGCAAGCACTTCCATGCTGTCATTGTTCAGCTCTCAGATGCCCTGTGCATTAGCTGAAGAGCCTGGTCTCTTCAAGCCTTTCCTCCTCAGGGTCTTTTCTGCTCCTTAACTCACTTGTGTCTCATCTGTTCCCCACTCTCCTTGGTGGGTACCACAGCACAGCTGGTTTGCCAACACCTCCATGGGTTGTGCAGACCACCAGTGAGTGTGTGTCTGCCACCACACCATCCTGCTGTCCCTGTAGGATGTGGTATCTTGTCGTAGGACCTTAGTGGTGGCTCAAGATCCCTTGAGAAAGATCCTGACGTCTCTGTTCTTCCCTACCAGACCCTAAGGCAGGGCTCGCTCCCCTGTTTGAGGTGCAGCTGGATTTGGTGATCCCAGATTTGGTATTTCACCCTCCCGTGGACCCTGGCGCCAGTGATGGCTTCTGTGACATGGTGGGAAGTCTTCTCAGTGGCATCTACCGCATCTCCTCGCTGGTGCCCCGGCTGGCCGCGCACAGCGGCTTCTGCCACTACCAGGTCTGTGCCGTGGGGCTTCCCCGTGCTGGGTGGCAGTGGGGAGGTGCCACGTGCTCCCACGTCACTGTGCTCTCGTCTCTCCTTTCCCTTCTCTCCTTTCTTCTCTCTCTCCTCTCTCTCCCCTTGTTCCCCTCTCTCCACTGTCCTTTCTCCTCTCTCATCTCACCTCTTCTCCTCTCTCCCCTCTCACCTGTCCCCTCGGTGTCCCCTGTCCAGGCTGACCTGGAGGACATGTCTGACCTGTCTGGGATGCGCCAGGAGCTGCTGAGCCGCGCTCAGGCCGCGGCGGGCGCGTGCCGCGAGCACCGCGCGGGGCTGGAGCGCTACTCGCACCTGTACGGGGAGGACAGGCGGGAGCTGTGCCGCCAGTTCCTGCTCTACGGCCGCGTCCTCACGGCCGCCGACGTCGAGGCCCACGGCGAGGACGGGGTCCCCGAGGCGCCGCCCACGCTGCAGCAGTTCAGGGAGCAGATCGGCTCCTACGAGCAGCTCTACGAGGAGGTGACGCGCATGCAGCCCGTCAGCACCTTCCAGGGCTGGCTGAGGCTCGACGCCCGGCCTTTCAAGGCAGCCTTGCTCAATGAGATCAAGAGGTGGAGCTTGGTGTTCAAGCAGCACCTCCTGGACCACGTCACGCGCAGGTGAGAGCTGCTCCTGCCTCTGCTCCTGGGATTTCTCTTGTCTTGGCTGGGCTGTATCGTTTCACACTGATGGCCAAGTCACTGAGAGAATCATGGAATACCCTGGGTTGGAAGGGACCCACAAGGACCCCCAAGTTCAGCCCCTGGCCCTGCATGGACACCCCAACAATCCCTCCCTGTGCACCCCTGGGAGCGTTGTCCAAGTGCTCCTGGAGCTCTGGCAGCCTCGGGGCCCTGACAACCTCCAGAGCTAATACAGGAGCAAGAGAAGGGCCCATGCTGCATGGCAGCTCCATCACATCCCTGTGCCTTCCGTGCCCTGGTCTCTGCTGGTGTGTGAGCTGGGAACAGTGGCATCACTTGGTACCAGTGACATCCCTGAGCCGATGCCCCTGGGACCTGCTGCGTGGTGTCAGACAGGGCGTGTGTTTGCCCGCTCATCCCGAGCCAGATAATCCCATCTCTGCCAGGGCTCTGGGCTTGCTTTACGGGATTTGGTGGTGGCCATCAGTGAATCTGCATTAATGAGGTTTCTAAAAGCCCACCATTCGGGTAGCCTGGCATGAGCAGTCACGGGGAGGTGGCTTCAGGCTACAAAAAGGAGGAGTTTGGGCTCCAACTCTTGCATTAACACATGTTTCTTGCTCGGCTCTGTGCAGGACAATGCCTCAGGTGATTTATTGGCCACAACTGAAGGGTGTCTTAGGTCTTGGATGCTCCCAGGGAAGTGTTCACAGCCATCTGAAGAGGAGGCTGCTGCCTGGGGTGGTGATAGGATCTCTTGTGTGCTTTTCAGCACCATAATTCTGTCAGATAATTTCTTTGCAAAGAGCTTTTGTGTGGAAGAGAACGAGCGTTTAGGAGATGTTATGGAGAGTCCCTGACTCAGCACTTTAGTCTTTATTAGCTGAAGTGTTTAAGGATACTTTTAGGCCCAGCAGCATCCAGAGAATTTAAGCAAGCACTTAAGAATAAGTGATTTGGGAGGTGGAGAGTGGATGTGCTGGGAAGGACTGGAGGCCCAGCAGCCCATTGTTGCTCTGCTGAAAGTGCCCAGCAGCTGATGAGATTAAGAACAGAACAAGCAGGTGAGGAAATGTGCCCCAAACACTCTCCTTGTCTGTGATGGTTTATGGCTCAAGGGCTTTGAGAGACAGGGATCTTAAAGTCCTGGAGGGATTTTTTTTTTTCCCTGCCACAAATGCCCAGTTGCTTTTCTGACCTGCTATGAATTTGTAGCACCTGCAGCAGGGAGCTGCCCTGTGAGGTGGGGCAGTGCCTGAAGGACAACCCCTGTGTGCTACAGCTTTGCAGTGTGCCAGGTTCTCCTGGGGAGCTTGGATTCTTGTGGTGGAAGAGATGGGGTGAAAACTGTCACAGCATCCCGGAATGGTCTGGGTTGGAAGGGACCTTAGAGATCACCCCTGCCATGGGCAGGGACACCTCCCACTGTCCCAGGCTGCTCCAAGCCCCAATGTCCAGCCTGGCCTTGGGCACTGCCAGGGATCCAGGGGCAGCCACAGCTGCTCTGGGCACCCTGTGCCAGGGCCTGGCACCCTCACAGGAAAAGCTGTCCTCTCAAAGACCCCCCTCCAGAGCCCTCCCGAGCTCACTGTCTCTGTTCGGGTGCGCTGTCTCCAACGTGCGAAGTCCCAGCCTGTCTTTCTGTTCCTTGAAGGAAGCTGGACCACATCCAGGGATATCTCTGAGCAGGAATTGCAGCTCTGAGGCTGGATATGAATTCCGGGGGAACCACCCTCATCCTGTGCTTCCCCGCTTTGTGCTCCACAGCTTGGCCGACCTGGACGAGTTCATCCAAACTGCCGAGAGAGGTCTGAGCAGAAGGGTGGAGAAAGGTGACTATGGGGGCTTGGTGGAGGTCATGGGTCACCTGCTGGCTGTGAAGGAACGTCGCAGTGCCACTGATGCCATGTTTGAGCCCCTGAAGGAAACCATCGAGCTGCTGAGGGCCTACGAGCAGCAGCTGCCCGAGGAAGTCCACCAGCAGCTGGAGGTGGGTGAGGACTTGTGGTGGGCACAGCAGTTTGCCCAGGAGCAGGAGTGGAGGGGCATCCCGGGGTACCCAAGGCCCTGCTCCCTGTCATTAGAGGGCCTCAGTGGGCAGCGCTTTGCTATTGCAGGACGTGCCTTAATAGCTCTAAATTTTGGAGTTATATTGAGATTTTTCTTTTAAAGCAGAGATTAAGCCTTTTGTTATGTGTGAAAAACATAGAATTGCCTGCTCCAACTCCCAGCGATTACTCTTGAAAAAAAATTAATGCATTTTCAAATCCATCTGTTAATTAGGTTGAATTATAATTATTTTGAAATAAGCTGGTTCTTGGCAGCTATGGAGATGGGAAGGATAATGTTGGCAGGGGAGTTGCCTTCTCACAGGACTTCAGTCCTCCTCTGGGTCAGACCACCAGATCTGCTTCACCCAGAGGACATCCCTGGGAGCAGGTTATGAAGGTGTTTTGGCACCTTTCAGCATCTGGCTGTGATGAGTCAGTTTTCTTTCGGGAATTCCTTTCATTTCTGCAAAGGGGACCGTGAGATGAAGGTTGTAAGAGGTGGTGAGGTGCCTGGGGGGACAGAGACAAGCCCTGTCAGCAATGTCTTCATCCACCACAAAGCCCAGTCCTGTGGGGAACCCAGCTCCTCTAAACCCCGCTGCCTGGGAGCTGCTGGTGTGTGCAAACACCTTCAAACAACGGATTTATTTCCCTCATAGAAGAAATGAGGATGTGGAGCAGCCATCCAGAGGCAGGAGGTAGCAAAGGAGCTGTTCTTTGTGGCGAGTGACAACAAGACTCGTGTGGGAATGATTCGTTCCCTCCTGCATGGAGTGGGAAAAGCAGAAGCCCCTCCAGGCACCTCTCTCTCCGTGGCTGTGGAGATGGATGGGCTGGAGCTGCTGCTTGGTAGGGAAAGAAGGAAGCAGCTCTGTGACCTGCCATGGTCATGGACAGTCATTTCTATTGAGACTGTAACAAAAAATGCCCGGAAGAGACCCCTCGGGGGGGCTGGCCTTGCCCTGGCCATCTCTGCTCCCTCAGAGCTGCCTCCAGCTATTTGCCTTCTTTCCATGGTGGGTCTCCACTAATCTCCTCAAGAATGTGAACTGGGGTGGAAAGAAACCCAAAGTCTTTCCTGTGGGCCTGCACAGCACATGGAGAAGAGGGAACCTGGGGACAGCAGGGCCCTTGGCAGTCATGGAATTGTCAAGGNTCAGAGCTGCCTCCAGCTATTTGCCTTCTTTCCATGGTGGGTCTCCACTAATCTCCTCAAGAATGTGAACTGGGGTGGAAAGAAACCCAAAGTCTTTCCTGTGGGCCTGCACAGCACATGGAGAAGAGGGAACCTGGGGACAGCAGGGCCCTTGGCAGTCATGGAATTGTCAAGGTTGGAAAAGACCTTTAAGATCACAAAATCTCACCATCCACCCAGCACCACCACCATGGTCACCACTAAACCGTGTCCCCAGGTGCCACATCCACAGGTTTTTTGAACACTTCCCGGGATGGTGACTCCACCACTGCCCTGGGCAGCCTGTGCCAGTGCTTTACAACCCTTCCTGCGAACTTTTTTCCTCATATCCAACCTAAACCTCCCCAGGCACAACTCGGGGCATCCCAACCAAACTCCCCTGCAGTTTTAGCCATGGGCTCTCTCTTTCCCCGTTCTGTGGTTATCCACGAGCAGCTCTCGCCCCGCAGAGCCAATCCTGCCTCCCAGCAGTGCCGTTGTGCCCGCAGGAGCTGCCGGAGAAGTGGAGCCAGGTGAAGAAGCTGGCTCAGGCCGTGAAGCAGCAGGTGGCCCCTCTGCAGGCCAGCGAGGTGACAGCCCTGCGCCAGAGCTGCGCCGCCTTCGACGCCCGACAGCTCCGGCTCAGGGAGCGCTTCGGGAGGGAAGCTCCCTTCAGGTACGGGTGTTCCAGCATCGCACGAGCCCCGAGAGAAAAAAGCTGTAAGGGCTCATCCCTGCCTGTCCTGGGGATCCACAGATCTCCTCTCTGCTCACAGCCTGCTGCGGCTGCAGCGTCGTGTCCCCGGGAAGAGGTTGGGTTTGGGTGGTGTCGGCAGTGCCACGTGGCTCAGCCATCAGGGTGTAGTAGAGACCTTTCATCTCTCCCGTGGCTCTCAGGGGCTCCGGTTGTTTCATGGGTTCTTTAGAAGTTGCTGCAATATCACTTAGGAAGAATAAACATTTATTTCTAGGTTTGACGCCGAAAAGCCTTATCAGCTGCTGGATGCAAAGCACATGGAGATTAAACAGATGGAGTCAGCCATGACCTCGATTTACGAATCAGCCGGTCTGTTTGAAGTCACGGTGCCAGAGTATAAACAACTGAAGCAGTGCAGGAAGGAGCTGTGTCTTCTCAAAGAGCTCTGGGACGTGATCTCCCTGGTGAACAGCAGCCTCGATGACTGGCAGACCACCAAATGGGTGGATATTAACGTGGAAAACATGGATCTGGAGTGCAAAAAGTTTGCAAGAGAGATTCGGAATCTGGATAAGGAAGTGAGGGCGTGGGATGCTTTCAGTGGGCTGGACAGCAAGGTGAGGAACATGCTGACAGCCCTGAAGGCTGTGGCAGAACTGCAAAATCCTGCCATCAGGGAAAGGCACTGGAACCAGCTGATGCAGGTGACGGGCGTGAGGTTTGTGATGGACTCGGACACCACCCTGGCTGACCTCCTCAAGCTCAACCTGCATCAGTTTGAGGGGGAGGTCCATGGCATTGTGGACAAAGCAGTGCGAGAAATGAGCATGGAGAAGGTGCTGAAGGAGCTGAGGATGACTTGGAGCTCCAGGGAGTTTCAGTACGAGCCTCACCCCCGCACCAACATCCCCTTGCTGAGGTCAGATGAGGAGCTCATTGAAACTTTAGAAGACAACCAGGTGCAGCTGCAGAATTTAATGTCATCCAAATACATTGCTTTCTTCCTGGAGGAGGTGTCTGCCTGGCAGAGGAAGCTCTCCACCGCCGACTCCGTCATCTCCCTCTGGTTCGAGGTGCAGCGCACGTGGTCTCACCTGGAGAGCATTTTCATAGGCTCAGAAGATATCCGGGCACAGCTCCCCCAGGTATGAGCCCCCAAATCCCAGATTTCCTGTTCGGAAAGTGCTGTGGAGGAGGCTCCATTATTAAATGGGGTTATTTACAGTGCCAGGTTCCCCAGAGCAGGGCTGTTCTCCTGCTGCCTCGCTTCCCTGGAGGCTCCCTCAGTGCTGTGGTTGTTCCCCCAGTGCTGCCCCGGGCTGTTTTTGTACCCCAGGCTGTGCTTGAGCTGTGCTGAGGGGCTCATCTCCCTTCCACCACTGCATGGCAAACACAGAGTTCCTGGGGACTGAGCAGGAGCTGCTGCCTTCCTTCAGTGCTGCAGGTGTGTTCCCTCTTCCCTCGGAGGGGAGAGGACCGAGATCGTTACTCAGACACTGCAAATCATCAAACAGAGCTGGCCCAGGCAGCTTTGGCAGCTTCCCCTCCCTGGCCTTCCACACTGGGGCTGGGGAGGGCAGCTCTTCTCCCGCTCCTGCTCTGGGAAATGGAGCAGAGCTGGCACTGGGGAGCTCCTCAGGTCCAGCTCCCAGTGTTATTCCAGACTCACAGCCCTGCTGAGGAGGAACGTGCCTTTCTCTGGTGAGGGAGGAACTTTCCCCTCACCCCAAGGACAGCCCTCAAAGGATGGGACCTCTCAGCACACCCTCAGAGCGTTGCTGTGTCCTTTGTGTCCCTTTGTAGGACTCCAAGCGCTTTGAAGGGATTGATGTGGATTTTAAAGAACTGGCCTATGAAGTTCAGAAAACCCCAAACGTTGTTGAGGCCACCAATAAGCCAGGTCTGTCCCAAGAGCTGGAGGACATCCAGAGTAGGTAGGTAGAGCATTGGTCCCAGGGTTTTGTCAGAGACTGGAATCAGCCGTAAGAAGTTGGTTGAACCTGTGCTCCAAGGTTTTTTCCGAGGCTGTGCATCCTCTGCAGTCACAAATCACAGCTTTTCTGATCTTTCTCAAGTTTTTCTATTTGTGACCCATCACCTTGAAGCCCCTGAGTGGAATCTGGCACACTCTCATCCTGAATATTAATTTGAACACAGCTCCCTGAGACAGACCTGAGTGCCCCAAGATGGAGACACTTCTCACTTAACATATGAATCTGCCTGAAAAACACTTCAAAGTCCATGTTAAGCTGTTGTGCCAGTAGCAGCTCTCCATTTCAAATAAAGATTTGATTTTATTTTCAATCGAACAAGGCCGATGTTCCTCGCAGAGAATGTTATTTAGGAACTTTGTAAGCTCAGCAGCAGTTTAGCATGTGAACACTGCAAGATTCATTTTAGATCGGAGCAAACAAGTTTCCTTTCATGCTCTGCAAGCACAAAAAGCTGAGCTGGTTGGAATCAGACTTTAAAATGTGGCTCATTAGAATAAAAGCAGTTCTGGAAATGTTCATCCCAGTGGATGCCACCACCTGTGGCAGCTATGAGCTTGTCGGAAGCAGTGGGTCAGACTGCAAACCTTCCCAACCTCTTCTTCCACTTGTGCTTCTGCTTTTTTATGCGGCTGCCCCGACTCTTGGGTGTTTGACCCCTGGAGTAGAGAGTGAGCTGTGAGTTCCCTTGTGCTTTGTGGATCTATTCAGGGCTGTGGGAAGGGGCAGCCTGCGGGCTCAGCTCATGCCTGGCATTTCCCCATCCATGGTGGGGAGAACCTGCCTGATTAAAGCCAAAGGGCAGCATGAAGCTTGGCGGGGTATTTACCCAGCTGTCCTGGGCTCTGCTTTGTCTCCCCAGGTTGTCTCTGTGTGAGAAGGCTTTGGCTGAGTATTTGGACATGAAAAGGTTGGCCTTTCCCAGATTTTACTTCATTTCTTCTGCCGATTTACTGGATATTCTTTCCAACGGCACCAACCCCCATCTGGTAAGGCTTGTACTGCATCACCTCTGCATTTCCCAGCTGTCAGTAGTGTCAGTGGAAGGTGTTGTCCTGGGGCTCTCCTCAGTGTCCTTCCCAGAGTGATTTTCTCCCACCCTACATGGATTAATAACTCTTTCACAGCTGATCTCCATCTGTCGTCGCTGACAGACAGCACTGCCCCGGGTGTTGTCTGATCTAACCCTGGTGATGCTTGTGGCAGGTTCAGAGAGCACCTCCATGGGTTTTGTGCCATAAAAAGTGGGTTTGCTCCTGCTGGGATACAGTGAGGTTGCAGGGAACCAACTTTCTCGAGGATTTAATCCAAAACTTGTTGCTGACCTTGGATCCCAGCCTGGGATGCCACCAAACAACGAGCCCCAGACTGGTCGTTCCAGTGTAGAAGTGTTGGCACTGGTGGCTTGTAAAGGGCTGCTTTTCTGGGCAGAAGAGGCAATTTCCAGTGAGTGCTTCTTCCTTCCCCTGTGCAAAGCCTTTGGGGTGTCCTGATGGCAGGGCAGGGAGGAGCACAGCCTGCACGAGGTGAGCAGCTGGTGGTCAGCCAGTGGCTGTGGCTCAGGGCCAGGTGGGTGCCTGACCCTGCACGGGGCTTCTGGGATGGGGTCTGAACGCCCCAAATCCACCATTCCTCCTGTTTGCTCAGCAGGATTGCTGGATCCTCCCGGGGAGGAGCTGGCAGTGGCCTTCCTGTTGTAAGAAATGGCATCACAGTCCCCTTCCCTCCATTCCCAGGGATCAGAGCCCCCTCTCCCCTGTGGGCAGAGTTCAGAGGATTCAGTCCTGCAGGTGCTTTTCCATATGGAGCATGGCAGTGGTGGAGCTGCTGCCAGGAAGCCTCAGCCACTTTGCCTGACCGGCCTGGTTTGGGAGGCATCCCTAATCCTAAGGTTGGTGTGTAAACCAAACCAACATTCTGACAGCAAATGGAGGCTGTTGGGTAAGGAATCAACTCCTTATTCCACCTTTTAGTAGTGAGCAATCTCACCCTCCTCGAGCTTTTCCACATTTTCAGCGTTCGTGCCAGCACGTGAGTGGGGCAGGTTTGGAAATGCTCTTGTTGCCACTAACCTTTAACTCTGCTTGGATCTGTTTGCTGCTGCTGGGTGTTTTCAGCCCACAGAGTGTTGTAAATACACAGCTGATTGATGCTTAAAATGGAGAGAGAGAGAGAGAAAACACAGGAAGCAGAGCAAAGCTGCTGTGTTGAAATGCTCCACGGAGTAAGGAGAAATTCCTGGTGCTTGCAGTTATTCAAAACTATTTGCAGTAAAATCAAAGTAAATGTCAGGCAGGCTCATGCATGGATACGCTCTCAGCCTTTCCACTGTAGTTTCAAAGCCTGATAATTCCTAAAGGAGGATTAAATAGACAATGATATTATCCACTCGAACTGGATATCGACCTGGTGCAGATTCAGGTGCACTCCGGGCTCTGGTGGCAGAGTTGTATCGAGTGCTGGAGCCCGGCCAAGGCCCGGCAGAGTGGCCAGGGGCTGCGAGTGGCCAGCAGGCATTGCTGAGCCTGTCCACTTACAGGTGTAAAGCAGGATTCCATGGTTTATGTAAGATTTGAAGGGAGATTTGCTTGTCCTGGTGGGGAAGCTGGGTGTCATTGCTTCGTGATCCACTTGGCACCTCCTGGGATTTGGCCAGGTGAGAAACTGATGGGCTGTGGCCACCTGTGGGACAGCTTGTGAGCAGGGGTTGGAATCCTCTGTGGGACAGGGAGTGAGAACTGGACAGACGAGCCACAGGATCACAGGATATCCTGAGCTGGAAGGGCCCCACAGGATCACTCAGTGCATCCCCCGGCTCTGCACAGACACCCCAAAATCCCACCCTGGGCATCCCTGGCAGCGCTGTCCAAACGCTCCTGGAGCTCTGGCAGCCTCGGGGCCGTGCCCATTCCCTGGGGAGCCTGGGCAGTGCCCAGCACCCTCTGGGGGAAGGACCTTTCCCTGTCTGGGAGATCTCAGGGGTTATTAGGGCCTGTCCCTGATCTAAATGAGGTACAAGAGAAAATACTGAGAAGGACAGCAAGAGGCTCGTGCTGGCCATGAGTGAGAAGATGTCGTGCTGCCAGGATGTCCAAGTCATGCTTTGTGAGCAGGACTGTGCCTGTCACACCTTTGCTGCTCTCTGCTCTGCCTGTCCCGTCTCCCTCACTTTATTTGTACAATCCCTTTTGCAGGTGCAGCGTCACCTTCCCAAACTCTTTGACAACTTGGCCAAGCTGAAATTCCGGGTGGACTCTGAGCAGAAGACAACCAAGGTTGGGCTGGGAATGTACAGCAGAGAGGAGGAATATGTGCAGTTCAGTGAGCCCTGTGACTGCAGTGGGCAGGTGAGAAGGGGAGACCTTGTCTGTCCAAACTGCCCGGTGGAACCTTGGGTGGGCATCCCTGGCCAAGACCCTGTAGAGCTTCACTGCACTGCCTTTATGAGAAAAGCTGGAAGAGGCGGTGTGGAACTTCATCCTTGCTTATACCACAGCTCTAGCCCTGCTCTGGATGGGCCCTCGCAGCCCGAGGTGTGAGGAAGAGCTGTGGCCTTTTCCTTACTAGGTTTTTTTAGTTTTAATTATTGAAAGACATTTTGAAGGTTACTCTTACCCTCCCAGTTGGGAGGGGATGCAGATTGAAAATAGATTAAATTATTCCATAGTACTTCTGCACAGGTACCTTTGGAAAGAAAAGGGTTTCTACCCTGTTTTCCAAATGTTCCTTATTTCATAGGATGAGTCGAAGTACAAAATTTAAGAATCAAATTACTGCTCAGCTGTCCCTGTAGCTGCACTTTTCTCCATGGACTATTATAGGAAGCTGAAGTAGGTAATGCCAGCTCTGAGCTCCCCGGTGATGGCACTTGGCATTTAAACTCTCCTCTCAGTGAGGACTTTGCCTGTGAAATACTGAATTCAGCAGGAATCGTGCTCCCAGCGTTCTCCTGCTGCTGGCAGATTGTGCTCAGGTCCCACAGGTGACTCTGTCGTGGCCTGGAGCTGGAACACGCTGAACTAAATTGCTCCTCAGCGGAGTTCAGTTTGGTTCCTCCTGTAGCTGGAGTTCCACAAAAACCTGCCCTGGTGTCTGGAGAGAGGTGCTGATCCTGCAGGCCCCGAAATGGCCGAGTGCCCCAGCAGGGAGGAGGCCTGAGTTGTTTGACTGGAGAGCTGAGCTGCTTGTCCCACTCCCTGCCATCCCTCGCTGCCGAGGTGGGGCAGGAGTGTTCCTGGGGTTTCACCCCTGCTGCAGGTCGAGGTGTGGCTCAGTCGCCTGCTGGACACCATGAGGGCCACGGTGAGGGACGAGATGACCGCGGCTGTGGCGGCCTACGAGGACAAGCCGAGGGACCAGTGGCTCTTTGACCACCCTGCCCAGGTACTGTCCCTGCTCCCGGGGGCACCTGGGCTTCCCCTGCCGTCCTGCCCGTCCCCGCTCCCAGCTCTGGCTGTGATGGGAATGGTTCTGCCTGTGCTGCCCAGGAGGGAGGGAGGGCGAGTTCTCCCTTCTCCTGGCCACCTCTTGATGGATTCCCAGGCTGAGCTCCGTGCTCTGACCGGAGCTCCGGGCAGGATGCAGCTCGGGGACCTGGGCAGCGGCTGCTGCACCCCAGGGGTCACAGGGAGCCCCTGCCCCCAGAGGGGTGAGAGAACAAGCTGGTGAGGCCTGATGAGAGGAAAGAGCCCCTTGGATGCCCCTCTGGCAGCCTCGTGGTCTCTAGCTCGGCCTCCCGTGTGGTCAGACATGGGAGAGGGGCTCATTTACTGCTGGGCCCCTCACCTGTGTCTGGGATGGGATTTTAATGGATTTAAAGTGGATCCTGCTCTCCTGCCTGCTGTGACACTGTATGGCAAAATACTCCATTTCCTGTCAGGGGTGCTTCATTCCTGATCTCCCCATGGATCAGACACTCAAATGTAAGGCAGCCCTGGTGCTCCCCTGGTCCTCCCCTGCTGCAGAGCCGCTGTTTCCCCAGGTGGCTCTCTGCTGCAGCCAGATCTGGTGGACAGCTGAGGTGGGCATGGCCTTCTCCAGGATGAAGGAGGGCTATGAGAAGGCCATGAGGGAGTACCACAAGAAGCAGGTGGCCCAGCTGAACACCCTGGTGACGATGCTGCTGGGGCAGCTCTCCAAGGGCGACCGGCAGAAGATCATGACAGTCTGCACCATCGACGTGCACGCGCGGGACGTGGTGGCGAAGATGATCGCACAGAAGGTCAGTGTTCCCAGCCCAGCATGGGCCATGCTGGCGTGGAAGGGGAGATCACAGGGTGACAGAGCAGGCACAGGCACCGGGATCATGCCTGGCTCAGCAGGGCACGCGTGGCCACGAGGAAAAGCGTTTGGGCTTTTCTTTCTGTAGCTTTCTTGCTCTGGAGTGGGGCCACGGGGAATCCCTTGGGGTTTGTCCGCCAGTCCCACACCACTGCCCTGTCCTCATACACTCCCAGGATGGTTTGAGTTGGAAGAGACCTTAAAGCTCTTGTCATTCCAACCCCCTGCCATGGGCAAGGGCACCTCCCACTGTCCCAGGCTGCTCCAAGCCCTGTCCAGCCTGGCCTTGGACACTGCCAGGGATCCAGGCGCAGCCACAGCTTCTCTGTGTCAGGGCCTCCCCACCCTCAGAGCCAAGAATTCCTTCCCAATATCCCATCTAACCCTGCCCTCTGGCAGTGGGAAGCCATTCCCCCTTATGCTGGCACCCCATGCCCTTGTCCCCAGTCCCTCTCCAGCTCTCCTGGAGCCCCTTTAGGCCCTGGAAGGAGTTTTAAGGTCTCCCTGGAGCCTTCTCCTCTCCAGACTGAACATCCCCAGCTCTCCCAGCCTGGCTCTGGAGCAGAGGGGCTCCACCTCTCCAGTCACTCTGTCCTTGACACTGCCTCATATCCCGCCCTGCAGGCGGGTGGGAAGGTGCCCTGGCTGTGCTGGGTTGTGGCTTTACCCTCACCTGTGTTTCTGGGGGGCGGGCAGACCCAGCACGGATTTCTGGCTTGTTTGGTTTCACCCTCTGGGAGCTGGGGCAGCGCCGCTGCTCAGCCCCTGGCCCTGCAGTGACTGCTCCGTAGCCGGTGGCAACTCCCTCGCCGTCCCCCCTGGGCCCTGAGCTGTGCCTGGCACCCCCTGCCCCGCCGTGACGGAGCTGGTGGCACCTTGCAGGTGGACAGTGCCCAGGCGTTCCTGTGGCTGTCGCAGCTGCGGCACCGCTGGTCGGACGAGGAGCGGCACTGCTTGGCCAACATCTGCGACGCCCAGTTCCTCTACTCCTACGAGTACCTGGGCAACACCCCTCGGCTCGTGATCACCCCCCTGACCGACAGGTGAGGCCCTGGGGAGCTCCCTCACGGCTGAGACGGAGCTGCCAGGCAAAGAGGGGTTTGCCTGGGATGCCCACATCCCTCTCGTTCGCCCCAGCAACCCAGTGGCAGAGCTGCAGCTCTCACTTGGTTTGGGATTTCACAGTGAGGGAGCTGGGGGGACTTTCCTGGAGGAAAGGAGGCTCAGGGGAGACCTTCTCACTCTCTGCAACTCCCTGACAGGAGGGGGCAGCCAGGGTGGGGTCAGGTCTGCTCCCCGGGAACCAGGGACAGGGTGAGAGGAAACAGCATCAAGTCGCACCAGGGGAGGTTCAGATTGGCCCTTAGGAAAAGTTTCTTCGCTGGAAGTGTTGTCAAGCCCTGGCACAGGCTGCCCAGGGCAGTGGTGGAATCGCCATCCCTGAAGGTGTCCAAAACACGCATGGATGTAGCACTAAAGGACACGGTTTAGTGGTGAGCAGGGTGCTGGTGCTGTGCTGATGATCGGATTTGGTGATCTTAAAGGTCCTTTCCAACCTTTATGATTCTGTGCCGCACCAGAGAAGCCACAGCAGGGCAGAGGTGGTTGTTAATGCCCAAGAGGACTTTCAGCTTGGCCATGCTCGCGCAGGGCAGTCCCAAAGGAGGGCACAGGGCTCTGCAGAGTGTCCCTGCAGCCCCTCAGTGCCACCCAGCTCAGTCTCTTTCCCCTTTTCCCTCGTCCTGTGCAGGTGTTACATCACCCTGACCCAGTCCCTGCACCTGACCATGAGCGGGGCCCCTGCGGGCCCTGCTGGCACCGGCAAGACGGAGACCACCAAGGACTTGGGCCGTGCCCTGGGCATCATGGTGTACGTGTTCAACTGCTCCGAGCAGATGGACTACCAGGTACTGCTCCCCCGAGCGGGGGCTGCTCAGGGAACCTGCAGGATGGGAGTCCTGCAGCTGGGTGTGCTCTGATCCATCCCCTCTCCTCCCTGCTGAACAGCTTTTTCTCCTCCTCCCCTTTCATTCTTTAAGACTTGCACAAGGTTCTTCAGGAGGAAGAGGCCTGAGCTGTGCTCTCTGCCCTGTTCCACCTTTCCCTTCCCTCCTGGAGTTAGATTCCACGTGAAATACTTCACAAATTCTGGCCTGTTCAGTCGAGCCCGAGGCTGTGCTGATCCATTCCCTCTCGGCACACCCGCAGGCATGGGGAGGGACCTCTCCTGGTTTCTCAGGATCCTCTCCTGGGATGAGGCCAGCGCTGGGTCACGGGGCTGAGCCCTGTGCTCTCCACGGGGCAGCGGGTTTGGTGGCCTCGGATCATATTTTATCCAGCTGAGGTCTCTCGTGGAAGTGGGGCCATCAGTAACTCAGCCCAGGTGACCTTTAAATGGAACCAGAGTGCAGAGATGTCAAGAGAGTGCAATTAGCAAATCAAGTGGCAAACTGTGCAGAGCTATAAATATTATAATTGAGTTGTGCCTGCTGCTCCCTTGCACTTTTCTAAATACCCACAATAGACTGTAAATTGCTATAAATAAACAGGCAGGGAAATCAAATCCATTTTTGCTGGAGTTGATTCCGTTTGTGATTTCACTCTTGTAATTTTATTTTATTTTTTTTCTTTTCAGTCTTGTGGGAATATTTACAAAGGCCTTTCCCAGACAGGAGCCTGGGGCTGTTTTGATGAATTTAACAGGATCTCAGTCGAGGTCCTTTCTGTGGTTGCTGTACAGGTAAGTGGTGAAAAGCTTGTGGATAAATACAAGCCTGACTTCCTCCCTCCCTCCTTTCCAGGTCTAGGTGTTGTCCATATCCTAAATCTCATTGGAATCCCCTGAAAATGCCAGTTAAATCAACTGCCAGAGGAGCTGAAGTGGCAGCTGGGTGCTCAGCTGCACTGTCCAGGCCCAGCCAGCTCCCACAGGGGCAGAACCGAAGGGTTTGAGTCTTGAGGGACTTCAGTACCAAAAATTGAGTTTCCAAAACATCAAAGTTCTTTTGCTCCCAAATGTCAGCTGCGAGTGCAGGTTTTGGGATCCCAGTGTTTGACTGAGGTACTGAATTCTTCCTAGACCCGCTTTGGGGCTTGGCATTGCAGAAATTAAGGTCTAGAGCCCAGACGTTTCTACTCTTCCGTAAATGTTTTGGTCAAAGGAATTGTTCTGAACCCCTCCACGAACCCCTCACTCTCATCTGTCGTTCTCTCATCACTGTCCCTCGTGTGATGTCCCAGAGAAGTCCCAGGTGGGTACAGGAGTTTGTGTGTCGTTCCCTCTCCGTTTCCCTTCCATTGGGTTCTAGTTTAAAGCCGTCATTGAAAAATGTCTTTGAGGATGTTAAAATAAAAAGGGAAGCTGTACAAAAGAAGCCCAGCTATGACTCAACTGCTAATGATTCCCTGGCTCCTGGCTGGAGCGCGGTGTCTGAGCGAGCAGGGCTGTCACTCCATCATCGCCTCTCCCGCTGCTATTAGAGGGTAACCATGGCGATGCTTAATTGGCTGCCTTAGTCATGCAGCTCCTGCCCATGTGGGTCCTTACACAGAGAAACTCCATTAATTGCTTGGCTTTAGGGTGGCAAACAGGGGTAAGTTTAGGGCAGCGAGCAGGGAGAGATTCCTCCCTCGCTGAAGGGGTGCTATCAAGGAGGTGAGCTGGCTGCAAGGAACTGCTCCCTTGGGAGGGTGGGGAAGGAGGGCCTGGCTGTGATGGACTCACTCCGTGGGAATGGAAGGTGGGCAGTGAGGTGGCCTGGCTGTGATGGACTCACTCCGTGGGAATGGAAGGTGGGCAGTGAGGTGGCCTGGCTGTGATGGACTCAGTCCATCCAGTAGAAGGTGGGCAGTGAGGTGGCTTGGCTGTGATGGACTCTGTCCATCCAGTAGAAGGTGGGCAGTGAGGTGGCCTGGCTGTGATGGACTCAGTCCCTTTGGAAAGTGGGGGATGAGAAGAACAAAGCTGCAACCAGGCAAATAGAAAAGACCAGCCAATATCAGTGAGTGAAGATATCAGGGGAGGTCTTCCAGCTTCCGCCTTGTGGGTTTGGGTTTAAATTAAGCATCTGATGTCCCCAAAATCTTTAAAAGCAATATCAAGGGATCAGTTTGCAATTGAGCTGAGGCCAAGTTTTATGAGGAGTGCAGGTCCTCAAGCACAGGAGCTCTGGGCTGTCATGAAGGGCAGTGTGTGAGGAGGGGCGAAGGGGTGTGGGGGGAATCAGGGCAGCCTCTTGGGGCTGCTGTGGGTGTTGGTTGTGCTCTGGGTGCCTCCACAGCCCTGCATCTCTTCTCCAGCTCTGGCCTCCTGCAAGGCTGGGAAGTTGAAGAGCTGGTTTAGCCTATGGGGTTTCTGCTGTGAGATCCAGGCAGCCTTGGAGGCATTCCCTTTTCCCCTCACCCACATCCATCAGTGTCTCATGAAGCAAATTTTTGTAACTCCTTTCAGTTTGACTGCCCAGTCTCTTCAGCTCTTTTCTGCTTTGTTGGAGTTGGATTGTGATGGGAGACACACAGATTTACCCCAAACAGTGTATAAAGCTTTATATGGTCAGTAAAAACACAAACCAGAGCAGTGATAAGCCCCAGCCACCACGGGCCAAGGGCAGGGAGGGCAGCACTGCTGTCTGGGGTTTTTCATGCCTGAGCACCAGCACTAAGCACTGCCTTGGTTCCTAGGTGAAGAGTGTGCAGGATGCAATACGGGAGAAGAAGAAATCTTTCAGTTTTCTTGGAGAGGACATTAACTTAGTCCCCTCAGTCGGGATTTTCATCACCATGAACCCTGGTTATGCAGGGCGAACCGAGCTGCCTGAGAATTTAAAAGCTCTCTTCAGGTGAGTCAAGGTCAGGCTTTGTGACCAGTGTAATAAGACTGGCAGAGATTTTCTTTTGGAACATCCAGGTTTGGCTTCATTTTCTTGGGAAATTCGCTTGCATTGGGGATTCACAGATGGTTTCAGCCTTGTGCACCAAGCCTGGGTCAGGGAATGCACAGGGAGCTCTGTCCCGTGCCATGGGAAAGGCCGTGTGGGCAGACTGGGAAGGTCTCCAGCATCTCACTGGAGGGGACCTGGAAAATAAAGCTACAAATCCACTGCCCTCGAGCTCTGTAGTCAAGGCTTGCTCTGCAATCCTTTCCTGCCTGTCTCCCCAGGCCCTGTGCGATGGTTGTGCCAGACTTCGAGCTGATCTGTGAGATTATGTTGGTGGCCGAGGGCTTCCTCGAGGCCCGGGCCTTAGCCAGGAAGTTCATCACGCTGTACCAGCTCTGCAAGGAGCTCCTGTCCAAGCAGGTGAGCCCTCTGCTGTGCTCTGGGTCCCCCAAACCAGGCATGTGACGCTCTGCCACGCGCCTCCACGGCCGAAGCTTCACAGCTTTTATTTACTGACAGCTTTTATTTACTGACCGCCTTTGTGGTGGCTGCTGGGAGCGGGGAGGGTTTGTGATCATCGGAGCAATGGCATTTTCAAACTGCTCTCCCGAGGGATCTGCAGGGACAAAAGCACTTGACCAGCTGCATTAGTGAGATTTTTCAAATGCCACCGTGGCTGGGGCAGCATTCAGTGACCCTTTGCTTTCCAGTCTCTCAGCTCCTATTGATTCTCCTGCCTGCCAGGGGTTCATGGTGACTGTTCCTCTCTTAGTCCAACTAAATACTTCTCTTTCACATCAAGTGTTGACCGTGTGGGGTCACTTCCAGTGCAAAACTCTGGTTAATCAGATTTTAACTTGTCATCATCTGCATAGATCAAAGCTGGGGCCAGTGGTGAGCTGAGTCAGGGTTCCAGATGGAAAACCTGATTTCGGCTGTGCCAGCATGAGCTCAGGTGGGTTTCTGCCTTGCCACAGAATCTTTGTGCTGTGCAGCTGGAGGCCCTGTGGGAGCTGTGGCCTCCCACATGAAGCAGTCAAGCTGTTGGGCTGTGCTCTGCAGGGTCTGGAGCAGAAATAGAAGGACTTGCTTGTTGGCTTGAGTTCCTCTCGTGCCTCTTTAGGATTCCTTTTCAGCAGAGCCCCTTTTCCTTTCCCTGCCCCTTCTTGGGTGGACTGTGCCCAGGATCAAATGTGCCTGGTAACCTGGGGATGGGCAGGATGGAGAAATTTGGGTGTCTGAGACCTCAGAATGGACTAACAAGCTTTTCACCTCAGTAGCTCCTGCAGATCCAGGGCTCTGGCTGGTCTTGCTTAACCTGCACAAAGCAAACTGCTTTAGGCTTTAGGGAAAAAAATTGCTGAGGTCTCCAGAGCGCAAGTCCTCCTGCTGACTTAGTGCCAGCTCTGAGCCCATGTGATGTGTGAACAGCTGAAATATCTGGCTCTTTAGTGCTGTCCCTGGTGGGAAGCTCACCTTCTGAAATGGAGACCAGCTGACTCGGGCCGGTGGAGGTCTCTGGCCATGATACAGATAATGGATTTGGCTGCATTTCCATTGCTGGCTGGTCTGGCAGCTGGGGCTGCTGGTTCTTGCCCCTCTGCTGGTACTATCTAGGCACAAACCCATCCGTGTTTTTATCTCTTCCTTCCCCCCATGCAGGATCACTACGACTGGGGCCTGCGGGCCATCAAGTCAGTGCTGGTGGTGGCCGGCTCCCTCAAACGCGCGGACCCAGAGCGGCCCGAGGAGCAGGTCCTGATGCGCTCCCTCCGTGACTTCAACGTCCCCAAGATCGTGACAGATGATGTGCCAGTGTTCATGGGGCTGATTGGGGACCTGTTCCCTGCGCTGGATGTGCCTCGGAAGCGCGACCTGGGTTTCGAGGCAGTGGTGAAGGAGGCTGTGCTGGAGCTCCAGCTGCAGCCTGAGGACAACTTTGTGCTCAAAGTAAGGCCAAGGGATATCCTGCTCTACCTACACCAGCATCAGCTCACTGGGGTTTTCTCAGCCATCTTTGCCTCTTCAGAGAGGGCTCTGCACAATCACAGAATCGTGGAATGGTTTGGGTTGGAAGGCACCTCGAAGCTCAGCTCATTCCAACCCCTGCCATGGGCAGGGACACCTTCCATTAGATCAGGTTGCTCCCAAGCCCTGTCCAACCTGGCCTTGGACACTTCAGGGATGGGGCAGCCACAATATTCCCCTTGCAGACAGGGTCTGATGCAGTTGCAGCTGCTCCTAAAAGCCAGCGCTGCCTCTTCCCTGGATTTACAAAGAGACTCGTGCACATGCAGCCCTCGAGAGCAGAGCCTCCTTGGCTGGTGGCTGTCACAGAGTGCTGGAGGTTTGCCTGCCTGCTCAGGATTTCACCCATCATGGTCAGAGTGGTCAGGCCAAACTCGGGGTTAAATCCCTTTGTGTCTCTGGATCACAAATTTCCACAGAAGAGGCCCAATGAGAACTGATTTCATAGAATGGTTTGGGTTGGAAGGGACCTTACAGGACATCTCGTTCCAACCCCCTGCCGTGGGCAGGGACTCTTTCCCCTAGACCAGCTTTTGCACATTTGAACTTCAGTTTGGCATCTCTGAGCTCTGGGGGTGTTTCCCCAGGTGGTGCAGCTGGAGGAGCTGCTGAGTGTCCGGCACTCCGTGTTCGTGGTGGGCTCTGCAGGCACGGGCAAGTCTCAGGTGCTGAGGTCCCTGCACAGGACCTACCAGAGGATGAAGCGCCGTCCTGTCTGGACAGACCTCAACCCCAAGGCCGTCACCAACGACGAGCTTTTCGGCATCATTAACCCAGCAACGAGAGAGTGGAAAGATGGTAAATGTCATTTCGTGCCTGAATTTGGAGATTAAAAGGGTGTTTTTAATGAACCTCCTGAGTGGCCGCAGGATAATGGTTCTGTGTGCAGGTCTCACAGCCCAGCTGCTGCTCCCAACCGTGTGAGGGTTTGCTGTGGGAAGGACGTGTAGGGTGTCACAGCTTTCTGGTCATTGATGGGAACTTATCTTTTTGCCATAAGGATAATTGTCATGTCCATCGACACCAACACTTCCCAATTCCCAACTGGGGCAGGTTGTTTTTTGGGGCTGGGCTGCTGATGGAAGGGAGTTCCCTCCTGCCCTGTGCTGTGCACTGGGGCCCCCCAAAAAGTGCCATGGCCAGGTTTCCGTGGCTGGACACTCCCAGCAGCCTTTGTGAGGTGTTATTCCACTAAATATCCCTGCCTGATCTCTAGCACACGGCGTTTGCCAGGCTGTTGATCCTGATTGCTCCTGAGGAGGATAAGAGGAGCATTTAAAACCTGCTGAAAGATTACAGAGATGTGGAGTGAGAACACTGGGTTGTGACTAATCCAGAAAGGCAGCTTTGATTTCCGTGTGTGGCTGTTCTGGGAGCCGTGGGGGAGGTGAGGGAGGACGGCTCCATAAATCGTCCTCGGCCAGAGGTCTCCAGGAGCTGAGCTGCCACCACCTCCCCTGGCCCCGGCTTCGCTCCACTGCCAGGGTTAATTTCTTTTTAATTATGATTGGGGACCCTGAATCAAAGTGATGGAGGGAAGTGTGGGATGTAGCCAGCGCCCTGCAGAGAGGACTGCACGTTGGGGATTGTGGATCAGGGACTCTGGGTGGCACTGGACAGCAGGAGGGACACTGGCAGTTCTCAATCCTCTAAGGTTTCAAGAGAACTTACAGGACTCCTCTCTGATGGCTCAAGGCAGATATCTTCTGCATTAACCATTCCTGAAAATGTTGTTTCTTGACATCAAAGACCAGCCAGGCCACTTTCAGCACAGTCTGACAAGAGAGGATGTGTCCCCTTATGGACCAGCTCCTCCTTTTCCTCTTCCTGAGTTCATCCTGTCACTCATTTCACTGCCAGCAGCTGGAAAGTTTGTACATGTTAAGTGGGAAAAGGTCCCACAAGGGAATCCTAAAAGTGTTATTTGTAGAACCAAACTCCTTTCAAATCCCAAGACCTCTCTGTGGTGCGGCTGCCCGAGGCTGGGGGAGGGGCACTTCCCTCCAGCTGCTGCTGTGGTGTGTGATGCTCTCAGACAGGAGCTGCTGCTGACACTGATGGTGCTGGAGGGGTTGCCAGGCTGTGTCCAGCGTGAGGGATGGAGTCCAGGCAGAGCCGGGGAGGTGTTATTGCTGACCCCATCTCGTACCTGTGTCGCCTGAGCTGTTCTGCATTAGCTGTGCACAGGCTGTGTGCCACCGGCCCTTCCTGACCTGGATCCCGAGGGAATAGCTTGTCCTGGAGAAACAAAAAGCATTCCTGTCACAGCTCACCACAAGAGAGGCTGTTTTTAGTGTTTGCCTGATGTTCCTTCATGCAGACCAGCCTTTCCCTAGGTATTTCCTCGTGAGGAGGAGAGTGATGGTTTTGTGGAGCTCTCATTTGCCCTGCAGTACTTCTGCTCTGTTCCCAGCTTCCCGCTCTTCTTAACATTCATTATTTACTGCCCCTGAGACTCTGTATCCTCTCTGTCTCCTTGATTTTACTGACATTTTGTTCTGTCACTCAATGTCAGTCTGGGCTTGTTCTCCCCTCAGTCTCACTAAAGCCACAACCCAGTGTTTAAAGAATCTTGATTTCCCCGATATGCTTCAAACCACAGAAAAAAAAAGAAATCAGAATTTTCAAGGCATGTTCAGATGGTTTTCTCTGCATTGTGTAGTTTGTGTCTTTCTTTTTTTTTTCTGAGTGTCTGCTCTGCATTTTTCCTATGCCTTATGATTTTCAGTGGGAATGAAGCTCATGTGGGTCCACAGTCATTCTCAGTGATCATAACTCTGATAATGCTTTTTTTCTTCAAAGCAGATATCATTATACAGTATTGTCCATGTCCAGATGCAAGGAGTTATGAATGTTTAAGGGGAAAGCATAATTTTTAGGGAGTTGCTGGAAAAATCTGTCAGAGCAGGTGACAACTTCAGTGTTCATCAACGCACTCGTGTCTCCCTCCCAGGACTGTTTTCATCAATCATGCGAGAGCTGGCCAACATCTCTCATGATGGTCCCAAGTGGATGGTACTGGATGGAGATATTGATCCGATGTGGATTGAATCTCTGAACACTGTGATGGATGATAATAAGGTAACGGATGTAAGGTAAAGCAGCAGGCGTTCCTGGCCGGGCGTGATTCAGCCTGGGAGAAGTGCAGATGCTGGAATAGCACCTCCTGGAATAATGCAGTTGGGTTTCTTCAGGCACACCAAACAACATTGCATAAAGGCAATGGTGCACGAGGGAAATAGCTCAGAGCTTGTTTTCCCTGGAATTGCCCTTTTCTGGGGAGTTGTGCTCAGGAGTAATCGCAAATGTCCTGAGCGTAACTTCAGGCCCTCTGAAAACAGGGTAGAGACGTAACTCTGTACCTTTTCCCCACCCTGAGGGAGTGCTTTGGATTCTGGGTTGTGGAAGAGAGAAGGATCATTCTAATGCCTGTCAGAAATCATGTCATGGCACCACAGAATGGGACCTTAAACTCATCCCATCCTACCCCTGCCATGGGGACACCTTCCACTGTCCCAGGCTGCTCCAAGCCCCAATGTCCAACCTGGCCTTGGACACTGCCAGGGATCCAGGGGCAGCCACAGCTGCTCTGGGCACCCTGTGCCAGGGCCTCCCCACCCTCACAGGGAATAATTCTTTCCCAATATCCCATCTAGCCCTTCCCATGGCAGTGGGAAACCATTCCCTGTGTCCTGTCCCTCCATCCCTTGTCCAAAGTCTCTCTCCTGCTCTCTTGGAGCCCCTTTAGGTACCAAAAGGCCACAGTAAGGTCACCCCAGATCTTTCTTCAGGCTGAACCACCTCAGTGTTCTCAGCCTGTCTGAGAGCTAACGGAGCTGCTCCATCCCTCTGCTCATCCTGGTGCCTCCTCTGGGCTCTCTCCAGCAGCTCCAGGTCCCTCCTGTGCTGGGCCCCAGGGCTGGGGCAGCTCTGCAGGTGGGGTCTGACCTGAGCACGGGGGCAGAGGGGCAGAATCCCCCTCTCCCGTGCTGGGGCTGCAGCCCTTTGCCCAAGAGCTGCTGTGCCTCGAGGAGCTGGGCTGGGCAGCCAAGCCCAGCAGTGCTGAGGGCTGAACGCTCTTCATTCCTGTTCCTGGGAGAGCTCTAGGCTGTCTGTCTGTCTGTGTGCACATGCAGGTGCTGACCCTGGCCAGCAACGAGAGGATCCCTCTGAACCCCACGATGAGGCTGCTGTTCGAGATCAGCCACCTGCGCACGGCCACCCCGGCCACCGTGTCCCGGGCGGGTGAGTCCTGCCTGAGCTGCGCCGTGCAGCAGGTGGCATCTGGGGCTGTTAATCAGTCCTTTGGTGTCCCTTTGAAAGCTCCCAGCCTGGAGCACAGCTGCCCGTGGTGTGCAGGGTGTGTTCCTGAAGCACACAGACACACGGAGCATCCTGAGCCCACACGGGGAGCTGGCATCATCTCGGGGGTGTAGTCGGAGTGTTCCTACTGCTGCTGTGGGGTCATGGCTGCAGCACTGCTGAGAGAGCACTCCTGCACAGCTCTCTGTGGGCCTGATGAGGAGAGAGCAGTCTCTATCCCAAAGAACTCCTGATCCTTTGGAGCAGTGCATGGGAACAGGGAATGAAGGTGTTCCCTGGGGCCCAGGGCAATAACGTGGCTCAGGCAACGCCATGTTCTGGATTTGGGGCAGGGTCATTACAGGTGTCCTGGTTTCCTGCGTTGCGTCTCTTCACTGTTAATGTTTCCCCTCTGCAGTGGGGCAGGAGGAGGGGGCAGGTAATGAGGGACCAGGTGTGTTTGGCAGGGTTTCAGTTGTGTGAGAGTAGCTGAAAGCTTCTAGTGGAAAAAGGGAGATCTGCTGTGTCCTTACTCTTCTCTCCTCTCCTGCGCCTCAAGGGATCCTGTACATCAATCCCTCGGATCTGGGCTGGAATCCCCCTGTGAGCAGCTGGATTGACCGGCGAGAGGTGCAGTCTGAGAGAGCCAACCTGACCATTCTGTTTGACAAGTACCTGCCCATCTGCCTGGACACCCTCAGAACCAGGTACCACTGCAGGGTGGCTGTGTCTCCACTGGCGAGGGCAGGCGGTCACTCGCCACCTTCCAGGTGGTGGCCAGCATCCTCCTTGTCCCCAGGAGCCCTGGCTGTCATTGGCTTCAGCTCCAGGAAGCAGTGGGGTGAGGGGGCAGCTGAAACTCCTGCCCATCCTTGGTTGGTCTGCTCTGGTTCTCCTTGGATGTTGATTTGATGGTTCCTGTGCTTGTATCAGTTCTGTATCTCTTGGAAGGTGAATCCAGGAGATCCTAAAGAGAAAGTCTTCCCAGTCTCCTGAGGTGTCAGGCTGGAGCAGAGTTCACTGCACAAGTTATGTTTCAGTAGAGCAGATTTCAGACCACTGCTGAAAGAAAGTGTGGAGGATGGAGAGAGCAGATCCTCTTTTACCCTCTCACCACATCTTTCCCTGCCCGTTGGAAGCTGGTGTTGGTGTGAGAGGGTGGGATTGCTCCACAGGCAGTCCTTCCTTGGATTTGTTTCCTGAAGCATTTGAGCACAGCTGAGCCCATCTGTGGGCATCCAGCCTGGGCGTGTTTCATGGCTGGACACTGACCACTGAGCGTGACAGATAGGACAAGGAGTGATGGTTTAACAAGGTGAAATTTAGAGTAGGTATTAGGAAGAAATTCTTGGCTGTGAGGGTGGGGAGGCCCTGGCGCAGGGTGCCCAGAGAAGCTGTGGCTGCCCCTGGATCCTTGAAAGTGTCCAAGGATGGGGCTTGGAGAACCCTGGGACAGTGGAAGGTGTCCCTGCCCATGGCAGGGGGTGGAATAGATGACCTTTGAAAGGTCCCTTCCAACCCAAACTAGTCCATGATTTTATGATTCTCCATCCTCTGCTTGCTCCCAATACCTGCAGTTTCATTTAAAAAAA
>VZTI01005839.1:0-68627 GCA_013397865.1 Struthidea cinerea | reverse complement strand
GATTGTTCTAAAGCTGTCCAGGCCCTAAACACACCCTTTTCCTTTGTCTAAAAGAGGTAAAAAATGCATTTTCTTTCACAAAATCAGCTTTGCTCGTGGGCTTTGTGCTCCAGCATCTCCTTGGCTCCATCCCAGTGCCGAGCCCCTGCTGTCCCTGCTCGGGGTCACAGGCAGCGGAGGGGACTTGCTGTGCTGTGCTTGGGATCAGGATAATCTCAGCCAGGAGGATTGAGCTTAAACAAACGTGCAGGAGGGATGCAAAAGGCTTTATCTTGCCTGACGAGCTCGTGTTTGCTCTGAGGCAGACCTGCCTCGTAGCAGAGTTTGCTGTGTTTTGTTTGCGAGGAGGCATCGAAAACTTGGTGATTTGGGTTGAGTGGGACCAAAAATCTGCCCAAGGGGGCCCTGCAGGGCTCCCGGGCCCCTGGCCTGGGAACAGCCCCTGTCCTGCTGGGGAGCAGCGTCCTGTGCCGAGAGCAGCTCTGCCTTCCCGAAGAGCCCAGAACATCCCAGGTGGAGCTGGGAGGGCTGGGATCAGCAGGCGGAGGGCTGAGCGATCATCTCCCGTCCCTACAGGTGTGCTGGAGAAGCCTCTGGACAAAAAGGCCGGCAGGAACTACGGCCCTCCGGGCACCAAGAGGCTCGTGTACTTCATCGACGACCTGAACATGCCCGAGGTGGACGCCTACGGGACCGTGCAGCCCCACACGCTGCTCAGGCAGCACCTGGACTATGGCCACTGGTAGGAGCCTGCTGGGGCTGGGCTTGAGACCCTTTTGTCCAGCTCTGCTGGTGGGAAATGGGGTTTGAGGTGAAGTCCCAGTGCAGAGCCCTCCTCCCATCCCGTGTTGGAGCTGAGGGGGAGGCTCTGGGTGAACATTGTGCACCCTGGGGTGTCCCGTGTCCCCAGCAAACGCTCCCTGCCTGGCTGAGCATGGAGGGAGGCCATGGACTGCCCCTGCTGCGAGCTCCTGATGCTGTTTTCTGTCAGGCAGCAGCAAGCAGTCGTTTTCCAGGCAGAGGTAATTTGTAGGAAAAGCTAATTTGTAGGAGATTGGAGTGTTTTACAGCACGGCTGGGACAGGGAGACTCGCAGCTCTCCCACGGGAAAAGCAAGGCAGAGACACGGAGCCATTCCTGGTCTCCTCAGCTGTACCCAGACTTGAGCAAAAGCTTCCCAGCCGTGGGGACAGTGGGGTGGAAGCAGAAATTCAGGGCTGGGGAGGTTGGGCAAAAAGAGGGCTCTGGGGCTGTGTGTGAGCAATGCCACGTGGTGGGGGACACCATGTGCCACCTGTGCCCTGCCAGGCGGGTCCAGGCTCCCTGCCCCGCTCTCGGCAGCACCTCTGGGCTCTTGCACCCCTCAGCACGGCGGGTGCAGCTCAGCTCAGGGTGCTGAGGAGGGACAGGGACACAGCTCCTGTCCCCTCAGGCTGCCCCAGCCCCAGCAGTGATTTCAGGGCTCTGCTGCACCCCGGCTCTGGCAGCAGCCCCCCATCCTTCCCTGCAGGCAGCCTGCCCCCACCCCAGGCTGGCCCAAACCAGAGCCACTGCTGTGATTTCCCACGATTTCTGTGCTGGTGCTGGGTCTGACCCAAGAGCTTTGCCCAGCACTTGTTCCCAGCTGGTGGAAATGTCAGCTACAGGATTTCCCCCAGGAGCAGAGCCCTGTGTGCTGGCCCACATGGAGACGGGCAGCAGTCTCTGCTCCCTGGAGAGGGGCAGAATGTGACCCCCTGAAGCCACAAGGGTCCTGGCAGCCCACAGACACGCTCAAGGGACAGCAGCGGTGGCTGTGGTCACCAGCTGTGGCTTTTGCTGTGCCCCAAGGTACGACAGGAGCAGGCTGTCCCTGAAGGAGATCAGCAACGTGCAGTACGTGTCCTGCATGAACCCCACTGCGGGCAGCTTCACCATCAACCCCCGGCTCCAGGTAAAGCCCTGCGCCACGGCAGGCACGGCCCTGCCTTGGTTTTGGGTGGGTTGTTCAGGTTCAAGGCTCCAGGAGAATACCCGTGGCAGATCCTGCTGTCATTCAATCAGTGGAGACAGTGTGGATCTGTGCAGTGACTGGAATTCCTGATGGAGAGGCAGCAGATTTGCTGCCTTCCTCCCTTCTTTGTGTTTCCTCTCCTTTTGCTGCTCAGTGGGAGGAAGAAGTCACAAGTTCCCAGGCAGTTTCTACTCTCAGGAAAACTTCTGGTTCAGACAGGCAGATTTTACCTTCCTCTTGCTGATGTTTACTGCTGGACCATAGCTCATGAAAGTCTTCTGGTGGTCAGGCATTGGAACCTGCTGCCCAGGGAAGTGGTGGAGTCACCAACCCTGGAAGTGTTCAAGAACGAGTAGATGTGGCACCTCACAGTATGGTTTGGGGTTTGTCCAAAGCTTGGACTTGATGACCTTGGAGGTCTTTTCTAACCAAAATCAACAAATGTTCCAAATCAACAAAAGGTCTTCTGGGAGGTGGCAACTTCCAGGGGCTGCTCCTTCCAGAGACAGGACTGAGCTTCACCAGGGCTCAGTGAGACCTTCAGACCTTCCAGCTCTTCAGTGGACTGAGCTTCCCTCGTGAAATGCCATTGAAAACCCCTTGTTCAGCCAGCAGAAGGTGTCACCTGCCAGCTGTCCTCTGCTGGGGAATTGGAATGGGGAGATGGTTCTGGTGGACTGCAAGTCATGGGATGACAGAGCATCCCAGGTTGGAAGGGACCTCGAAGGATCATCTGGGACAAACTTTCCTGGGAAGCGGAGCCCAGACAAGATTGTTTAGTGCTGTGTCCAACCACAGCAAGTCCCCAAAGGGCACTGACCTGGGAGGTGGTTGCCCACCTCTCTGACCTTTCTGTGTCTCGCTTTCTCTTCCTCAGCGTCACTTCTGTGTCTTTGCCCTCTCCAACCCTGATCAGGACGCCTTGTCCAGGATCTACAGCACCATCTTAGTGCAGCACCTGGCCAGCGGGAATTTCTCAGAGGCTGTGCAAAAATCAGCCCAGCAGCTCATTGCCCTGGCCCTGGGGCTGCACAGGAAGGTGGCTGCCACTTTCCTGCCCACAGCTGTCAAGTTCCACTACGTTTTCAACCTCAGAGACTTCTCCAATATCTTCCAAGTAAGTGCAGTTCCTGTCCTGGGGCTTTTGGAGTTTGTCCCAATGTCACAGGCAGCTGAGGACCTGTGTCCCTCTGGCCTTTGGTGAGCCACACACAGTGTCCCACCCCATAATGACACAGCAAAGGTGGTGACCTTGGGCCATTCCCTAGATCCTGATTGGTTTTGGATGGATTCCAGAGCCATCACCTGTGACTTTCGGGAAGATCAGTCAAAAGCTTATTTACTTTCCAGCCTCCTCTGGCCAGTGGGGAGGGATGCACAGTTCCAGAAGGAGGTGCAGATTTTGAGGGGTTTAAAGTGTCCTGTGGCTGGAAAAGAGACCAGCTGGAGGGAGCTCTGGGCTCCTGACCTCAGCCCTTCATGCAGTGGCTGTTGTGAGTGTGATGGAGCTGGGCTTGTCCTGGTGAGCCTCACTCACCTGTGTGTGTGGGGGTCGACAGCACCTCCCCACCACCCAGGGAAGCTCCGATTGCCTGGGGCAGGTGGTGGATTCTCTGTGGGCTGCTGGCCCTGAGGAGAGGAGAGGAGAGCAGTGACTGGTTCAGCTGCTGTGCCCCAGCCAGGACAGCTTGGTGGCTGTACCAGCCTGTCCTCTCAGGTGCTCAGCACTGTGCGTGCAGGATGGCATTTAAAGAGCTGATAAATCAATCCAAACCGGCTTTGATTTTACCACCGAAACTGAATTACCAGCCACTGTACCAAAGGGAACTCGTTCAGCTTCAGAAGTGGTCTTTTTTCATCCTCAACGAGGTTTTGTTTTTCTGTTTTCCCCAGCAGTCTCAGGCTCTGAAGCAGCTGGTGTTACTGCTCAAAGAGCCTTTCAGAGTTTCAGGCTGATTAATAAAATTTGATAAATTCCTCAGCAGCCAAAGCGAGGGTCAGCACCGTAGCCTGTTCTAAACCCCCAGCTGGTAATTTGTCACTGTCCTTGTTAACATCTGTTTCACAGAGTAGGTGCCTGGAAGTTCAGTGCCTTGTGCCTGCCCATCAGACAGGAGCTGAAGGAGTGACAGGGCAGGGGAACCCGGGAACAGGAGCTTGAACAAGTGAATAACTGCACAGTGTCAGGGAGGAGTCAGGCCTGTCACTCGTGCTCAGCTGAGCACCAGCAGCTCCGGCGGGAGGTGTGGGTCCTGTAAAATCCTGCCTCCCAGTTAATCTGGGCTTTGGGAGAACAGAGGCGTGTCAATGGGAAGCTTTAATTTGAGCTGCTGAGTGTGCCAGGGCTGTGGGGTAATAGAAAACATCCTGCCAGATCCCAGAGCTGGGCCAGAGGGCAGTGACAGGAATGCTCCTCGTTCTCCATCCAAGAGATTCTCCATGCTCTTTTTTTGTTTGTATCTCTTCAATGTTGGCCCCGCCTCCATCCCAGAGCAGTGACCCACAGCCACGTGTCCCTCATGCTTTTGGGGTGTGGGGGTCTTTAGTCTAACGGGACCTTAGAGGGATTGAGTGATTTTGAATTCTATTTTAACCAGTTTAGGATCTGATGCGTTTCTCCTTCCTCTCTTTGAGTTGTCAGCTTTTCTCACCATTATTTTTTTTTTCTGGAATAAATAAAATAATTTGACAGCTGTAATGACAGATGTGAAACCCCAACAATCTGAGCCATGGACCAGTGAGCTGAGAGGGCCTTCTTTACATTGCTGTCAATGCATTAAATATTTAATGTATAAATAATTAGATGTTAGGAATAAAAGCTGTCTGTTTAATTCATACCATTGAAAACCCTGTGTGCTCTTAATAGGCTTAGTATAGGCGACACCTCTTTGAAATATAATTCTTTTATGCATTTTAATAGAGTTCATGGTAAACACACTGTGCTAAGCAGACAGCAACTGATATTTCCTGCAGGCAGAATGCACCTAATTAGAATTAATTGATTAAAAAAAAAAAAATAGACACCAGTAACATTTCCAAACTATTTTTCCTTCTTGACAAAGCACTCATGGCATGGGGTTGTTGGATGGAAAAACTGGACATCTGGGCTGGTGCCTGGCTCTGAAGGGTCCCACCTGCTGAGAGCAGGACCCCAGCCAGGCTCTCAAAATGGGTGTAATGAGTGTAAACCTTCAAAGGAGTGTGGGAAACGGGCGTTCCCACCAGGGGTGTGGGCAGCAGGCTGAGGGAGGTGATTCCACCCCTCTGTGCTGCATCATCAGACCCCACCTGAAGCACTTGTCCACCTTGGGGGTCCCAGCACAAGGACGTGGAGATGCTGGAGGGAGTCCAGAGGGGGCACCGGGATAATCAGAGGGGTGGGGCAGCTCTGCTGGGAGGAAAGGCTGGGAGAGCTGGGGGTGTTCAGCCTGAGGGCTGCTCTGAAGTGACCTTACTGTGGCCTTCCAATGCCTGAAGGGACTCCAAGAGAGCCGGAGAGGGACTTTGGACAAGGGATGGAGTGACAGGACAAGGGGAAATGGCTGCCAGAGAGTAGGATTAGATGGGATATTGGGAAGGAATTCTTGGCTGTGATGGTGGTGAGGCCCTGGCACAGGTTTTCCAGAGAAACTGTGGCTGCCCCATCCTTGGAAGTATCCAAGGACAGGTTGGACCCCTGCTCTGGTGGAAGATGGGATCTTCCATGGCAGGGGGAGGATGGGATGGTCTTTAAGGTCCCTTCCAACCCAAATCATTCTGGGTTGAGAAGCAGCTTTGGGAGTATTGGGTTAACAGGACACATTCCCTTGGGTGTTCGGTGTGGGTTTGCCCAGAACCTGGGTGCAGGTTGCTGTAAGGGGGACTCAGCACAGTGGGTGCTGGGGTGGGGTCCCTCAGGGTCAAGCCTGGGTTTCCCGACTGTCTTTGCTCTCCACAGGGCCTTCTGTTCTCTACCCCGGAATGTCTGAAGCAGCCCCAAGACCTGGTGAAGCTCTACCTGCACGAGTCAGAGCGGGTGTACCGGGATAGGATGGTTGAGGAAATGGATTACGACACTTTTGATAAAATCCAGCGGGAGATGGTGAAGAAGTGCTACGACGTAGGTGTTGAGGGCTGACGAGGTCTAATCCTGATGACAACAGAACAGAATGGGTTTATTGGAAGGGAAGTCAGTACTGGGGATTTTCCTTTCCCACTCTTCCTCTCCTTTTCTCTCTTTCCCCTTTTCCACATGCAAGTGCAACTGTGTGGACATAACAATGCTGTTCCCTTGGGAGGTGGCTCAGAGCTGCAGTGGGTTTTCCTATATTTGTCCTGTACTATTTTCTTCTCTTTTACAGGACATGGAGGACACTTTAGAGCAGGCCAAACACATGAATATTTATTGCCATTTCGCCAAAGGCCTCGGGGAACCTGGCTACAGGCCAGTTCCAACCTGGGAGGAGCTGAACCAGATCCTCGTGGAAGCCTTGGACAACTACAACGAAGTCAATGCTGCCATGAACCTGGTGCTGTTTGAGGATGCCATGTGCCACGTGTGAGGGGCTCTTCTGCCTTCATGCTCCCGCCATCTGTGTGTGCAGATTGTTTGGTGGAGCTTCCCGGGAGATGGAGGAAGATGGGCTGAGGCCAATCGTTTGTAGCTCAACAGGGCCAAGTGCCAGGTCCTGCACTTGAGGCACAACAAGCCCATGGAATGCTCCAGGCTGCAACAGAGCAGCTGGAAAAGGCCCTGGGGGTGCTGGTGCCAGCCCTGGGGTGGCAGCAGGGCCAGGGCAGTGCCCATCCCCTGTGCTGGCACTGCTGGGGCACCTCCAGTGCTGTGTCCACTTCTGGGCATCTCATGACCAGAAAGACACTGAGGGGCTGGAGCGTGTCCAGGGCAGGGAGCGGAGCTGGGAAGGGGCTGGAGCCCCAGGAGAGGCTGAGGGAGCTGGGAAAGGGGCTCAGCCTGGGGAAAAGGAGGCTCAGGGGGGACCTTGTGGCTCTGCACAACTCCCTGACAGGAGGGGGCAGCCGGGGGGGGTCGGGCTCTGCTCCCAGGGAACAGGGACAGGAGGAGAGGGAACGGCCTCAAGTTGCAATAGAGAAGGTTTAGATTGGAGATATATAGATAGATAGATGTATATATATATACAAAATTTGTCTGTTCCAAGTGCTCCCAACCTGTGTCATTGACCACTGTGCTGGGCAAATTTTCCCTGACAGTCTGGGCATTCCCCCCTCTATCCATGGGTCCCATGAAACCTGCTGTCCATGCGTGTTTCTGCTGGCACTGCCTGCAGAATGGTCACAGGAATACTGACCCTGTGCTCCTCTTGCACTTTAAATCGGGATTTGCAATTGGAATTTACAAAACATGGCACTGCCCCTCCAGTTCATACTGAGAATAATGAGGAAAGCAAGGTCTGAGTATCCAGCACAACTCCCCCATTTCACTGGAGCTGAGTGGATCCCATTCACTGCATTTGGAAATTGCATTTGGCAGAAACACACAACTTCCTCCATCTCAAACAGCTTCTGAATGTCAGCTTGAATTTGCTGGAGGTTTTCAGTTGGGAGAAAAAATAGAAGGAAAAAAGACATTTGATGACTTAATATATGTGGGGCCATGGGGGGTGCCTGTCAGTCACCTCATCCAGGGCTGTGTCACAGCACGGAGCCCTGGGGAGCACATCAAGGCAGGGACCACGGGCAGAGCTGGCCTGGGGAACTCAGAGCAGGAATGCTGAAGTTCTCCTCACAGACTGGATTGCTTTTACGGAAATAATTGCACAGAAATTAGTAAATTATTAAGTTACGAAACTATAAAAAGATCAGTCGGAGTCTGTGCATGGATTATAAAATACTGGAGTTGTAATAAAGCAGTGCAGTGTTTCTCATAGCCTTACTTGGAAAATAATGAGATTAATCCAGGAAAACAGTGAAGGGAGCTGAATAAAGGCTGTGGAGAGGGGAATGGGGCTTGTGTTTCAGACCCAGGACAGTGAGGGTTCCACAGGTGGGATCCTCTGATCCCCCTCACCTGGGGGGCAACTCGTGGGGGTGTCAGCATTCGCTTAAAAAGGATAAAAGGGAGGCAGAGGTCACTATAGAATCTCAGGACAGGTGAGCAGACCTGGGAAACAACAGCAAGTTCATTGTGGGAAAATCTCACTCTTAGGGAGTGGTGGTGTGGAGAACCAAGGAATACAGCTTGTTTTCCGGGTCGGTTTGTGTCATTCCAGCCATGTGTGACTGTGCTGTGGTGCAGAGCAGGGCTCCTCACCTGTGCACGAATCCCAGATGCCTTTAGAAGAGAGGCCTTTCCTGGGGAGGGGGATCAGAGACTTGAATTTTGCTCTCAGTTTTTGCATGTCAATGTAAGGTCCTTTTCCCCTTGCCCTCCCTGCAAAGATACCCAGGCCTTCACTTGAACATTGCTCTGTCCAGCAGGGCTTGGCAGGTGGAAAAAAAACTGGCCACATTTTGAATTGCCACCAAACTGGGGTTTTTTCCATCAGCACCATCCTCTGGACAGCTCTCAGCAGAGATGGGCATCGATTGCTACCGCGTCTCCGAGGCCGGCATTCTTCATCCCGCTCAGAATACAATTTCTTAGCGAATAAAATATGTATGGAAAAGCAGTGGGCAGAGAAATGGGAAAACACTCTTATTAATGAGAGATTTTGTATGCTTCGATTCAGCTGCCGCATCAGCCGCATCCTGGAGGCGCCCCGGGGGAACGCGCTCCTGGTCGGCGTGGGCGGCACCGGCAAGCAGAGCCTGACCCGCCTGGCAGCCTTCCTCAGCTCCCTGGAGGTCTTCCAGATCACCCTGAGGAAAGGATACGGCGTCCCTGACCTCAAGGTGGGGGACTCGAAAGGCTGAGGTAGAGGGGAAGGAAATACAGAGCAGAACTCGCCCTGGGAACTTGTTGCACATTGAGAGAGAATGGAGGAGGATGGCCGTGAGCCCAGGTGTGCCCAGCAGGGCAAGAGGCCAAAGGCACCTGGGCTGTGCCAGCCCTGGGGTGGCAGCAGGGCCAGGGCAGTGCCCGTCCCCTGTGCTGGCACTGCTGGGGCACCTCCAGTGCCGGGGACAGCTCTGGACCTCTCCAAAAAGGGCATTGAGGGGCTGGAGCGTGTCCAGGGCAGGGAATGGAGCTGGGAAGGGGCTGGAGCCCCAGGAGCGGCTGAGGGAGCTGGGAAAGGGGCTCAGCCTGGAGCAAAGGAGGCTCAGGGGGGACCTTGTGGCTCTGCACAACTCCCTGACAGGAGGGGGAAGCCCGGGGGGGTCGGGCTCTGCTCCCAGGGAACAGGGACAGGAGGAGAGGGAATGGCCTCAAGTTGCAATAGAGAAGGTTTAGATTGGATATTAGGGAATATTTCTTCACTGAAAGGGCTGTCCAGCTCTGGCACAGCTGCCCAGGGAAGTGGAGAAGTGCCAACGCCTGGAGGGATTTAAAAGCCGTGTGGCTGTGGCACTTGGGGACATGGGTTAGTGGTGGCCTTGGCCGCTCTGGGGGAACAGGTGGACATGATGACCTTAGAGGGCTCTTCCAACCCAAACGATTCTGTGATCCTGAGGTACTGAAAACACTCCAGACATGACGTGGTGCTGTGGAGAGGAGCAAATGCCTTGCTGGAGTGTGTCTGCACAGGGGTGCAGCCGGAGCTGGGGTCTCCTGGCAGCGCTCCGAGCCGGCCAGGCCTGAGGACGCCCCAGCCCAGCCCCGAGTGTCAGCCCTCAGCTGTGCTGATGCTCTCGGTGACTGGGAAGGCTCTGAATTATCCCATTGCTAGGCCTGGCTTTGCAGCATGTAGGTGTGAGCCCTCCTGGTTTCCCACCTGCAGGCAGACCTGGCAAACCTGTACCTGAAGGCCGGGCTGAAGAGCGTGGGCTCCGTGTTCCTGCTGAGCGACGCGCAGGTGGCGGACGAGCAGTTCCTGGTGCTGGTGAACGACTTCCTGGCATCAGGTACAGCCCTTGTGCTCTGCTGTCTCCTCTCCCCCTCTCCAGTGGGGTTTTGCTCCTGGTAGCACCTGGAATTCTGGAATGGACAGAGGGGCAATGGTGAAATGAGCTGGAAGTTGCATGGGTTGAGCTCTCGAGTGAAAGCGGTGCTCAGGCCTCCCTGGGGAGGGACACTCCATCAGCTGGGACATTTCTTGTCTTCCCCTTGTGTCTTGTACCTGTTTTTCCATATGTCTTGGGGTTCTGCACATAGTTGCTGGGGGACAAGTTCACTGGGATATTGCAGCTGGGGACAGAGCCAAAGGAGCGGATCACAGGTGAGGAGTTTCACCGGTGGATCCTGTGCATCCACCTCGTGAATTAAGGTGGTTTCTGGACACGGGATTTGACTGGAGTATCTGTGTGCTGGAGGATGAAGCAAAGCCACGGGGTGACCGTGCCAGTGTGTGCCACCTGGCTGCTTATCCCACGCCAGTCCTTTCCCTGTTGTTTTCCCAAGTGCATTTAGGTTTTTGAGTTGCTGCTCACCCAAACCGTTGCGGGGCACTCGGTGTCCATGCCAGTGCTCTGTTTCCCTGCAGAACACGGCACAGGGGCGTGTGGATGAGCATTCCCTGTGTGCTGCAGTTCCCAAGCCCCTGGGGGTGCAGGATGTGTCACCAGGACCACGGGAGGACACCTGGAGTGGGCATGTCCCCGTTTTCCCTGGCAGATCCCTGCCACTGCCTGCCTGCCACTTATGAGTCGGGTGGGGAAGGCACCAGCTGGGTCAGGTCCCTGCAGGGATGGGGAGAGGTGAGGAATCAGCAGCACAACTGTTTGTGAGGAGCTCCAGAGGTGGGGCTGTGAACTGGTGGCCGGATGGCTTCAGCAGCAAACAAGCTCTGAAGCTCTCCCATCTGACTCGGCTGTGAGGATTTGGTAATCAGCAGCAAGGACAGGGATTGTTGGAGATTGTGGGGAGGAGCTCCCACCAACTCCTACACGTGGTGTAGATGCACAGATGCCTGATAACTGAAGGTGAAGCTCAGGAGAGAGCTGAGGCTCTTCAGCCTGGAGAAGAGAAGCTCTGGGGAGACCTCAGAGCCCCTTGGAGCCTAAAGGGGCTCCAAGAGAGCAGGAGGGGGACTTGGGACAAGGGTCTGAAGTGACAGGATAAGAGACAATCCTTCCCTGTGAGGGTGGGGAGGCCCTGGCACAGGGTGCCCAGAGCAGCTGTGGCTGCCCCTGGATCCCTGGCAGTGTCCAAGGCCAGGCTGGATGGGGCTGGGAGCAGCCTGGGACAGTGGGAGGTGTCTTTCTGACTTGTTTCTCTTGTTATCATCATCTAGAACAAAATCTGTTCTAATCTTTTTGATAAATGAGCAGATTTCTGATGAGTGTATTTCCCTAAGTGATTCGTGCTCATATTGAAAGTATCTGACTCAGTAATGATGATTTTAATCAAATCAGAAGCCAGAAAGGAAGTGAATATGTGATAAATTAAGGAAACACTAAAAAAAAAAAAAAAAAAAAAATTGGTTGGGTGCATTTTTGGCAGTCAGCTGCTTAACTATTAACTTTTAAAAGTTTTTCCAAGATTTTTAACTTTTAAAATGTTTGGGTGATCTGAGAGGTATTTGGCCACTGCTGGAAATGGCCCTGAACAGCTGCAAAAATTTTACGTGTAATTAACGCATTTGCATCATGTATGGCATATAAGGGACTTGAATATTTCTTTGGTAATCCAATTAGGTTGCAGAGCTAAAAAAAATGGGATTTTCTGTACTTTGGCTCTATTCTGTGTTCCTTTCCCTTGTGTTTCTTAAGGAAGTTTGCTCCCACGGGTGTTTATTTTTCAGCAGAATGACCTTCCGTGCCCCTCTGCTGCTCCTGGGGCCCAGGGGCACCTGGTGCAGTGACTTTGCCTGAGGAAGGGACTTCCCTGAGCCCCTGAAGAGGGAGGCAGCAGCTTCCCTTTGCTCTAAGACTCCAGCGACATCCAAACCTGTAACCCCAAATGCGTCCCCTTCTCCTAGGGGAAATCCCGGACCTCTTCCCTGATGATGAAGTGGAAAACATCATCAGCAGCATGAGGAGTGAAGTCAGAGGCCAGGGGCTGGTGGACTCCAGGGAGAATTGCTGGAGGTTTTTCATCGAGCGCGTTCGGCGGCAGCTGAAGGTGAGATGGAGCAGGAGGGGCTGCTGCCGGATGACTTTTTGCCTTTTTCCTTTTACAGATTCTCTGTGTTCTTTACACACACGTTTGTAGCCTATTACTGCATTAGTAGCTGGTCCCAGTACTTTTCCCAACCTTTTCCCTAGGCAGAAACTCAAAACATGTTCCAGAGCTCCAAGCCCTGGGGGTACAAGGCCCCCATCCTATCTTGCTTCTTTTTGGGAACCAAGGCCAAAAAACAGCTCTTCGAGACACATTTTCACAAAGTTTGGTTTCCATCTGAGGGGGGGAGGATTTAGAGAGGGGGGAAATTATCTCACCTCTTATGTCTCTTAATTGGTGATTTTTGTCAAATATGCCAATTTGCTGAACTTATAAAACTGTATTCACCCCGTGTGGGGGTGGGCATTGTGTGGGCATTTTCCATGTCTGCCCCTGGAGGCCTCCAGTAAAGACCAGCCTTTACATTACCTCCTGCACTAATATTGTCTCCAAAGTGTGTTGTTTTATATCCAGGTTCTTCAAGGCATCAGGGTTGGTGCTCCCCACCCACCCTGGTGCAGGTGTGTGGGGTGGGGATGCTCTGGGCTGCCCCGTGGGCAGGTTTTGCTGCCTGGTCCTGGCACGAAGACTCCGTCTGTGTCATCACTCGGGGGCCTTTAGACAGCACCAGTGGCCCAGCACAGAGGCTGCTGTAGCTGGTGGGGTGGGATCCTCCCTGGGAAGGGGCTGCTGGAGCCCAGGGTGGGCTGCAGGGCCAGATCCCAGCCCGCTCCTCCCTCCCTCCCTCCCTCCCCTCGCGTGCCCCGCAGGTCGCGCTGTGCCTGTCCCCCGTGGGCCCCAAGCTGCGCCTCCGCAGCCGCAGGTTCCCCGCCCTGGTCAGCTGCACCACCATCGACTGCTTCCAGCCGTGGCCCCGGGAGGCCCTGGAGTCCGTCAGCCTCCGCTTCCTGCGGGACATGGACACCCTGCAGGTGAGCAGCCGGCACGCTTCCTGCTGGGGACCCCGGGGACAGGGCTGGCCACAGCCAGGAGCACCACTGCGGGGAGGGCTGGGCTGCCCTCCAGCACATCCAGGACAGCCGGTGTCTGTCCTTCACTGGTGTAGGTGCTAAAAAGCTGGAAGCAGAGAAATTCTTCAGCCTTTTCTCACTATTCTGTGAGCAGACTGTCTTTCCTAGGTAAACTGTTTTAAACAAGGTCACAGTTCCATAAACTTCTTGCACCTGCAGGCTGTTTTGCAAGATTGTTATGGCTTTGACTTTGAAAATATTTTGGAATAGGTATCTTAGAACTTGGCCAATCCTCTCAAGGGGTGGATGGCCGAAGAACCAATTACCTATTGCCACTCAACACACTTTTGTGATCTGTCCTATAAAAGTAGTCAGAAAATTATTAAAGAAAAGCTTCGGCTTCCACTTGTTCATGAGCCTGGACTCTGTGTCGTTTTCTTTATGCACCTCGGACGTAACAGCGACACACTGGTAGTGCTGAAGTGCATTGAACTCAACCAAACCATCCTTGAGGCACATTCCAGGTTTTTTGGAGAGGGTTGTGGACCTTGGCAGCAAAGCCACGGGCACCACGCTCCTGTGTGCTGGGAGCTGGTGTGTTACTGGGAGCTGGTGCGTTACTGGGAGCTGGTGGCACTGCCAGGGAAAGGACGGCTCTGCCAGCACAGAGGCAGCCCCAAACACCCACAGAAAATACCTGCTGCTCCTGAGCCCTGCAGGGAACACACGCTCTGCTCTCCCCGCTTGGGTCTGAGCCTCTGGAATTCTCCAGGGCAAAAATAGGTCAAGTTCTCAGTGCTGGCAACCTGCTCTAGGATAGAGATTCGTTTCTGTTTATTTAGTTTGTCTGGGCAGGATTTAGGAAGAATAAAGTCTATAATGTTTCTTTTTAGGAGTGTGCACTTTTCCGATTTGTACAGAAGAAAAGCCCGAATTTATACTTAAAAGAGCTGTTATTTTGTAGAGAAATTGCTTGGAATAAGATAACGTGCGAGATAAAAAGATATAAAAAGAGGTATAAAGTACATGAGCAACAAAGTTATTTTAGAGATAACAGTGAAAAGGGATCAGCTTAGGTGTTCCATCCCGGATTGTGCTGCAGCAGAATGAAAAGTTACCAAATTCCTTTACATTCAGCACAGACCTGTGTTATATATAGTTTTCTATTTAAAACAGCTTCTCCTCATCTCCCCATCTTCCCTTTAGGATTCAGTGAAAGATTCAATAAGCAAATTCATGGCCCACGTCCACATCAGTGTCAACGAGATGTCCCGGCTGTACCTGAGCAACGAGCGCCGCTACAACTACACCACCCCCAAGTCCTTCCTGGAGCAGATCAAACTCTACCAGAACCTGCTGCTGAAAAAGGACAAGGATTTAAAGGCAAAAATGGAGCGGCTGGAGAATGGCCTGGAGAAGCTCAAGAGCACTTCTGCACAGGTAAGAACCCCGTGGGGTTGGTTTTCCTTGTTTCTCTTGTCTGGTTCGAGGGAGAACTTAACAGGGAAAAAAATTGTGCTGGATCCTGGCTCTAGTCTGGGCTTGAGCTGAGTTTCTGGAGGAGCAGAAGTGATGCTCTGCGCTGGAAAGGAGAACGCAGAGGTGTGTGTCCAGTCTCTGCTGTTTGGGAGGTAACTGAAAGATTTCAGTAAATGAAATGAGACTGGGATCTAGCTGGCTCTGCCGTCCTCTTCTAGTGGTTAAATTTCAGCTGCGGTGACAAAACAGCTTAGAAAATACAGGACAGTCAGTGATTTTTGGAGTTGCATCCAGGAAATCTGCAATAACTTCAGCAAGACTCTTTCAAACTAAATAGTGCATGCTGTTAAAATGAGGCTGATGTTCATTTCTCCTTCCATTATGCTATCCATCTTTAAGGAAAGCTAATACATGTCTGAAATGCACATTAGTCATCCCCAAATCCCCCTGCTAAAGACTCATGCTGGCACTCTCTTCTGGTAATGGCTGGAAGTTGTTCTGGGTATCTCCCAAACCTCTCTGCAGTGACACCTGCGTCTGTTGCTACGTCTCTCCATTTCATATCCTATTAACTCTCACAAATGTTTGCTTACAAAGCTGCTGCGGTGGCAAATGGGGCTCTGCTGAAGCTGCTCCGGAGGAATGCAGGGGGGTTGGTGAGGATGAAGGACTGGCAGGTCCATCCCCTTCCACACACCCGCTCTGGGCAGCGCTGGGGACATCAATCACGTTTGCCACGCTCGAGGGGCCACGCGCCTGCCCGGGGCTGATGGATGGGCTGGGCTGGTGCCTCAGGCTGATATCTCCATCTCCCTTCAAACAGCCTCTGCTCATGGAGCAGGGCACAGGAGGGGTGAGCATGTGCCATGTCCTGTGCAGGTTTTAGCATCTCCTTTGTAGGGAAGGGGTAGCAGAGAGCACTGGTGGCACCCACCAGAGCGACCAGGCCGTGCCCTCACTGCCCAGCACACCTCACACCTCACCTCCGAAACTGCGGGAAAACCAAAAACCCTCCAACTACATTTTTTGTGTTCGAGAATCAAGGCATTCCTTTATTCTGGCCAGGATGTGCACCAGAAATCATTTCATCCACACATAGCCCAGGTGTGCAGAGAAAATCTTTCCATGGCACATGGATTTTACCAGATTTTTCACAAACTTTATACAGTCAAAACCCAGAGAGATTCATTGGTTCAGTGTTCATTGGTCCCAGGTTACAGAGTTCTCAGTATTAGGTTTCCTGTTGGTTACAGATCTCTTCACCTCCAATGCTAATTAGGTCCTCATTCCTTGGTTCTCTTATCTCTCCTTTCCCAGTCCAGGTCTCTCCCACCATGCCAGGGGTGATGTTTGGAGTTGATGTTCATTAATGGTCATTATCTTTTGTGTATCTTCTGTGCTGCTCCCAGTCTGTTGAGATGCTGAGCTCATCAGGCCTCACCTGGTGGAACAATGCCCTGGAAAGGAACTTCAATTCCCTTCCCTGGGGGCGAACAAACCTGACCGAAGTTATAAAATAAACTTGAAACTTGGTATATTTTCCAACAACCTCACCTGACATCACCTCACCCACACAGGCAATAGTTCTGATGGACCTGTGGGGTGCTGCTGTTTTTTGACAAGTTCCCAGTGGTGGGTAAAATGGATTAAGTTTATTTTTTGGGAGCAGCTGATATGAAACAAATCTTTTGAGAACAAATCTCCGGGTCTGTTGTGACACATGGGAACCCTTCTGCATTCCTCAGGCTTCTCTTCAGTGGGTGCTGTGTGGGCAGGGTTCTCTGCTGAGCCACAAAGCAGTGGTGGAGGACTTGAAGGCAATGGGAAGGATGGGAAAACCAAATCACAAGAAGAGTGAAAGAGCACAATGTTCGTGTCTGGTTGGGTTGAGGCTGGGGTGAGAGGTGCCTCCCTGTGCAGGTAATTAAGATGCAGAGCAGTGAGGACAAATATGTCAAATTCGAGTCTAAAATTAGCACTTGGAGCCTAAAATTAAGCACCTAAATTACCAGATGTGCGCAGCAGTCAAATCTGCTGCTGATTTGAAACCAGAGCGTGGATGTTTATCGGTATTGGAAATCACACCAGCACGTTCAGTCTTGAATACGGATTTAAAAGGCTGAACTTTACATTCACCCATGGAAATGCTTGGTCTTGGGGCTGAGGAAGCGATGAGTCCTCTCTCTCAGGTGTGTCATCTGCAGGTTGTGCTTGGGAGCGATGTGCTGGGGGTGGATGGGCATTTTCAAAGTAAAGGTGGAGGATTTGGATCCCTGGGTGTCTCCTGGCTGTGTCTCAGCTCTGAGGACTGGCGCTCAGCACTGGCGTTCTGCAGGGTCCTGCTGCCCGGTACCACGACAAGTTAAGGGTGAGGTTTGTGTGTTTCTGTGGGCTCAGAGTGGCCTCAGCACGAGGGGCTGCGGGGCCAGGAGCTGCAGGTATTTTTGATTTTACTGTTCCACTTTCAAAATAACCTCTCTGCCTCCTTTTACTGTGGTCCCCTCTGCCCTTTTTTCCCTTTGTCCTTTGGAGATTTGGACACCTGGATGCTGTTGACCAGCCTTCCTCCTCCAGCACTGTTTCCCATCAGCTCACAAGCATCTCTCCCTGCAGACAGAAGCGTCCTCAGCACTCAGGGAAGCTGAAGCCTCCTTCCTCCTAGGGCATAATGGATTGGGAAGACGTGTGGGATGAGTCATTTGTTTTTCAGAGTGCTGTGTGCCACCAAGAGGTCAGCGCCCGTTGCTGAGTAATTCTGAGGATGGCTTTGGTTAATATTGCATCACTGGATTCCAGATTCGAGCCTGGCTGGTGCTATCAATTAATTGCTGACCTTTTGATGTATTTTGTGTTCTTGAAACAAGGCAGGGACAATCAGATAAAATGAGTCTTCTGGGAGCCTGCCCTCCAGGTTTTCTTCTCTTTAATAATTTTTCTCATGCTGTTCTGGTCGTAGGCAAGGGCTTCTCCCTTGCTTTCCCTGATGAAGTCACAGCACATTACCCTTGAATTTCTCATTTGCTTTGCTCTTTCCCTTTCCACCTCACATTACTAATTGCTTATCAGATTGTTCTGCACTCAGGAAGCTGCTCACAGGTTTCTCATGGAATCACAGAATCCCAGAATGGTTTGGGCTGGAAGGGATCTTAAAGCTCATCCCATCCCACCCCCTGCCATGGGTGGGGACACCTCCCACTACCCCAGGGTGCTCCAAGCCCCATCCAGCCTGGCCTTGGATCCTCCCAGGGACCCAGGGGCAGCCACAGCTTCTCTGGGCACCCTGTGCCAGGGCCTCCCCACCCTCACAGAGAAGGATTTCTTCCTGATATCCAATCTAACTCTGCCCTCCTTCAGTTTGAAGCCATTCCCTTTTGTCCTGTCACTGCAGGCCCTTGCAAATAGTCCCTCTCCAGTGTCCTTGCTTCTTTAAAATCCTGACAATGTCTGCAGTCGTTTCCCCTTCCATTGCAGCGTGTGCTCAGCAGGGCATTGTCTGTTCCCCTGGGCTGAGCTTACCCTGCTCTTTGTGGTGCTGTTGAGTGCCTGTGGATTTTAATCCCCTGCTTGTTTTGTCCTGCTCGTGTAAACCCCTGGAGCTGCCGTTTGTGTGAGTATCCAGCACACAAAGGCTGATTTCTGGGCAGAAGGTCACAGCCATATCTGCCATCAGCAGGGCCCACTTCAATTTCCTGCAGCCCCTGGAGACGTGGAGCTGAACAAGGAGCTGCCGCTGGGTTTGTCACACGAGGGGATAATGTGCTCACGTGAGCCCGGATTCACAGCCGTGCCTTTGTCCTGGTGAGAGCAGTCCCACAGTGCCAGGCAGCAGGGGATGATGATGGATGGAGGGCATGTGGAGAGCCCTGAAAAACTGCTCTCCACGTGAAGCCGATGACAAATGCCAACAGCTTCAGTTTGTGGATTGCAGATTGTGCTCTCCCTTCTGGTATTGCCAAGATGAGTGTCTGGCTTCCCTTCCTGTGAGGATTTTTGTGTGGGTAAAGATGTACCCCAGGAGCTCTGAGTGAACCTTTATGAGCCTGAGATCAGGCAGAAAAGCCTCCGTGGTCTGCCCAGAGTCCGGGTAAAGTCACTGCAGTGGGGATTTTAGCAGGAGGTTTTCTGTCTGCAGGCGAGAGCCTGTGTGAGCTCCCCCCGGGCAAGTGCTGCTGAGGGCTCCTGCTGTGAGCAGGGTGTGAGGAGCTGCCACCACAGCCCTGCTGGTGGCCTCCTGGCTGCCATCTCAAGGGGACATCCCTTCTCAAGCTCGTCTGATGCCACATGTAAAGCCCCTTGACCCTCGGAGCTCCGCCAAGGGCTGGACCTGTCGGCAGATCCCAACTGCAATCTTTCTGGGGTGAAAAAGGATGTTAGGAAGGAATTGTTCCCTGTGAGGCTGGGCAGGCCCTGGCACAGGGTGCCCAGAGCAGCCGTGGCTGCCCCTGGATCCCTGGCAGTGTCCAAGGCCAGGCTGGACATTGGGGCTTGGAGCAGCCTGGGACAGTGGGAGGTGTCCCTGCCCATGGCAGAGGTGGCACTGGATGGGCTTTGAGGTCCCTTCCAACCCAAACCCTTCCGTGGCTCTGTGATTCCTGCCACAAGCCCGCAGCACCGATGGTTTCAGAGCAGCTGCTGCCTCTGCCCTGTGCCGGGGTGAGCAGGAGGCTCGGGACGTTCCTGGGGCACAGGTCCTGCTCCAAACCTCCGTGTGTCCGGGTCTGCTGGGGGCAAGGCTGAGAGGCTCGAGTGTGGCTGAATTGCCACCCTTGTCACCTCCCCAGGGCACAGCAGCTGCACACCTCTGTCCCGGGGGATGTGACATCAGAGCTCGTGCCCAAAGCCGAGGGTTTGGGGTTTGCAAGGACAGAAGCTCCCTGCACGTGCCTGGTGTGTGATGGGGCTCCGGGGCTGTATGAAATCATCCCAAGGATACCCGAAATACGCTTCCTCCTCCTTGCCCTTGGATCCTGCCCAGAGCAGTGTCTGTGTTGCCTTGGTCCCTCTGTCCGGGAGCAGGGCTGGGACAGCTCCCAGAGCCGTGCATCCTGCTGGAGCTGGGCCCTCTGATGGCTCCTCACGGCTTCCAGCCTGCTCCGCTGTGTGGACCATGCGTGTCCCACGAGCAAAGGGAGCAGCAGGCTCTCGCCAGCAGCTGGAATTGCTCCCCTGCACTGCCAGGACCCTGCCTGACAGCCAGGCCCTCCCTGCCCTGGCGTCCTGCTGCAGTGTGAAGCAGTGCTGGGCACTGGGGAGCAGGCAGGGCAGCCCAGCTCCCACACACATCTCTGCCCTGCAGGTGGATGAGCTCAAAGCCAAGCTGGCAGCCCAAGAGGTGGAGCTGAAGCAGAAGAACGAGGATGCTGACAAGCTGATCCAGGTGGTGGGCGTGGAGACGGAGAAGGTGAGCAGGAAGAAGGCGGTGGCTGATGAGGAGGAGCAGAAGGTGGCACTCATCGCCCGGGAGGTCGAGCAGAAGCAGAAGGACTGTGAGGAGGACCTGGCCAAGGCTGAGCCTGCCCTGGCAGCTGCCCAGGCTGCTCTCAACACCCTCAACAAGGTAGGGTGAGGATTCCCATGGGAACCCAGTGTTTTTCCTCCGCACTGGGGGAGAGGGGCTGTGTCATCTGAGGGCCCAGGTTCTGGGCATTGGACTGTCCCTCCTCCAGCCTCCTCCCTGCTGGTGCATAAGTGTTTAAAAAAAGACTGGACGTGGCGCTCAGTGCCATGGTTTAGCTGACAAGGTGGTGTTAGGTCATAGGTTGGACTTGATGACCTCAAAGGTCTTTTCCAGCCTGGCCAATTCTGTGATTCTGGGTTCCTGGTGGAACTCGGAGCACCCACGAGGCTGCACCACGTTCCCCTTCACTCATTGCCACGGAGAGGAGCAGACAAAACTGGTCCAAAGGAAGATGCCACTGGGAAAATGTGTAATCAGGAGATAAGCATTGCTCTGATTGCAGGAGATGGGTTTTGGGAAGACTTTTTGTACCTTGGAAGGTTTGTCCTTCAAGCGTGCTCCGTTTGGAGCCCGAGACTTTGAGATGTGGCACTCAGTGCCATGGTTTAGTTGATGAGGAGGTTTTAGGTCATGGGTTGGACTTGATGATCTCAAAGGTCTTTTCCAACCTGGTTCATTCTGTGGTCCTGTGATGTGCTTGAGAGATGGACCTGCAATTTGCTTTGGTCTGCAGTTCATGCAGTGTCCTGGGCAGCAGCAGCTGGAAAACCACAGCTGGAAAACCCACAGTCACAGCAAGGCCTCAAACCATGGCTCAGTCACAGCCCTGCTGGGGGACAGGAAAGCACCTTGGAGTCATCCAGAACGGGGTTTCTGTTGGATTAGCTTTTGGGAAGGAGGTAGCTGTGCTGCAGACACATGTGCTCTGGATGTCCTTCACAGGAGGGAAAGGAAAATGTTTGTCTCTCTGTTAGTTCCAGTTTCGTGCTGGAGCTGTGGAATCTCTCATTAGGCAAAGATGGGGGAAATGCTGGGATTTTTTCCAGGGAGCTGTAAAGCAGCAGTAGCAGAGCAGTGGAAGCCACGCTCTCCTTTACCTGCTGACTGGGAATGTGTCAGAGAGCCCGACCTGCTCGCTGACGTGAATAATCAGCAATGTTCATATGTGTTTGTACGGTTTCTGCCCAATTATCTCAGTCATCTTCCTTGGGCTGCAGGGTTATTTGCAACATTAATAAGGAAAACAGTGAGAAAAGCTGTTGAGTAGAATCCAGTAATAAATCCACACAGTCAGTGAGGCTGTGGACATTTCTGTGGCACTGCAAAAGAAGAGCAGCCATGGCCACTGGGACATATCCAGGCTGTTTCCTCCTCATCAGCTGCACCTTGAACCCATCTTGATTTCTGCTCCTGTGTTTGTGCTGGGAGGATTATCCCTCTGATGCTTTAAATACTCCCTTTTGGTGCCTCCGGAGCCCTCTGTAGCCACACTGCTCTCAGGAGAGCTGGCCCCGCGCAGCCTTGGCAGGGTTAATTCTCTCTGTGTTCCTGACAGTTTAAACTTTCCTTTTCCTTTTCCTTTTTTTTTTTTCTCCCATGTGAGCCAAGAAGTGACCGTGGACTGGCTCAGCCTGGCTTTGGCTGTGTGGGTGGGACCTGCTGCAGCCCCTCTGTCCCCTGCTGTAATGCCTTTTGCAGGGGCTGGTGGCAGTGAGAGTGACTGAGACCAACTGAGAAGCTATTTAAAGTGCTGTGGAGAGATAAGTCTATACGAATATGAGATAATTACATATGTATGGAAGATAATTGAGGTAATTATTACATGGACCATGATGAATGGCATGTGGGTTGTGACAGACCCCGTGCAGAGCACCTGCAAAATAAAAAACTGCAAAGCCACATGTGACAGCGAGTTTGAAGACTTGGGAAATCAGGAGCTGGAGACAAAAATGCCCTTCTGGCTCCTCCAGGGCAGTTTGGCTGCTTGCCCTGTGAGGGTGCCGGGGCTCTTTCTCAGCAGCTGCTTTCCCTGAACCCTGAGGGCTGCAGGACGTGGGAATCAGAGGATGGCTTTGGCATTGGCATCTCAGCTTGGGTAGGAGGGAGCACGAAGGGAAGCTCTGAAGGTTGTTTTGGAGGGCCTGGGGGTTATTTCCATAGGTTTCATTCTTATTTATCCCAGTCTTCTGAGAGGGCATAAAACCTCCTGCTCCCCCAGGAGTGTGGGGAGGAGCAGCGTGCTGTGCTGGCCCCAGGTGGGACGTCAGGAGCAGGGAATGGAGCAGCTGTGCTGCAAACAGGCAGAGCAGTGATCTAAAGGCAGCACTGCTGGGGCCGAGAGGAGCCCAATTTATCAGATTGATAGCCTGGGAGCCTGACTCTATTAGTGGCAGAGTGAAAAGAAAGCCCATTTGTTTTTATCTAACAACCTTGTTTTCCCCTTTTCAGACCAATCTGACGGAGCTGAGGTCCTTTGGGTCGCCTCCCTCTGCTGTCAGCAACGTCACCGCGGCCGTGATGGTGCTGACGGCCCCGGGAGGGAGGATCCCCAAGGACAGGAGCTGGAAAGCAGCCAAAGTGGCCATGGCCAGGGTAGACGGCTTCCTGGACTCCCTGATCAAGTTCAACAAGGAGAACATCCACGAGAACTGCCTCAAAGCCCTCCAGCCCTATTTGCAAGACCCCAAGTTCAACCCCGAGTTCGTGGCCACCAAGTCCTCGGCGGCGGCCGGGCTGTGCTCGTGGGTGCTGAACATCGCGCGCTTCCACCGCGTGTTCTGCGAGGTGCAGCCCAAGAGGCAGGCGCTGGACAGGGCCAACGCCGAGCTGGCAGCAGCCCAGGACAAGCTGGCCACTGTCAAGGCCAAAATCGCCGTGAGTGCCCTTGGGGGGACCCATCCTGCTTGTCCCTGCCTGGGGGAATCCTCTCCTTTGGGCAGAGCTGCTGCTCAGCGCTTGTGTTCTTAAGCAGGGGTGGGAATCCAAAGGTTTGGGGGCTTGCAGGGTTTTCTCTCCCTCCTGGTGCACTGGCAGCCCCGAAATCCCAAATCCTGTGCTGGGCTGAGCCCCCAGCGTGGGCAGCAGGGGAGGGGAAGGTAGGGATTCTGCCCCTGTGCTCAGGTCAGACCCCACCTGCAGAGCTGCCCCAGCCCCGGGGCCCAGCACAGGAGGGACCTGGAGCTGCTGGAGAGAGGCCAGAGGAGGCACCAGGATGAGCAGAGGGATGGAGCAGCTCTGCTGGAGGAAAGGCTGGGAGAGCTGGGGGTGTTCACCTGGAGAGGAGAAGGCTCCAGGGAGAGCTCAGAGCCCCTTCCAGGACCTAAAGGGGCTCCAGGAGAGCTGGAGAGGGTCTGGGGACAAGGGCTGGAGGGACAGGACACAGGGAATGGCTTCAAACTGAAAGAGGGGAAATTTAGGTTAGATATAGGGAAGGAATTGTTCCCTGTGAGGGTGCCAGGCCCTGGCACAGGGTGCCCAGAGCAGCTGTGGCTGCCCCTGGATCCCTGGCAGTGCCCAAGGCCAGGCTGGACACTGGGGCTGGGAGCAGCCTGGGACAGTGGGAGGTGTCCCTGCCCATGGCAGGGAATGGAATGAGACGAAGTTTAAGGTCCCTTCCAACCCAAACCATTCTGTGATTCTACGGCAGGATATTGCTGCTGTCTAAATTTCCTCTGTTCTTCTCCAGCCTTGCTTGCACCTGCAGAGGAAGGCTAAATATGAATCCTTACTAATCCCACCTAATTTTTTAAATTTAATTTACCTCTACTCCTGGGTCCTCAGAAATCCCATCATCTCACACCAGTGTGTTCCCAGTGTGCTGCACAGGGCAGGGCACAGGGGCTGGAGGCTGATTCAGTGCTGGGAGCACAGAGCTGGCCTGGCTCCACACTCAGCCCCTGGTTTTGCAGGAGCCTCATTTGTTACGGCACAGCTCCCTCGCAGCACATCGTGGATGTTATTTGGATTTTTGCTACTTTAAAAAAAAAAAAAAAGTAAAAAAAAAAATCTCTGAATAGAAGAAATTACAGCCTGATTAAAAGTGCATTTCCACAGTGTAGAGTGAGGCCTTTATCGTTTTCCTTCAGAAAATTATCTCCATGTGAAAACACATCCTGCTTTATCCTGCTTGTCTCCCTGCTCCCTCCCGGCATGATACCTGCTAAGAACAGGCTGGGGGAAGCAGCTGCTCCAGAACCTGCCTGGTTTTAGGGTGCTTTGGGATTGGGAACCCCTCCGTGACCCGCAGCAGGGGCAGGGTCCCAGTGAGTGACCAAGGGGCAGCAGGTCCCTCTGCTCCCCTCACCCCTTCCACCAGCACATCACCCTGTGAGAAAACACATCACTCTTTTGATGTTTTCAAGGGCTTATCATTCTTAAAATGCTTACTACACTTTTTAACTAAAAATACAAAAATCCGGTGCTGAACTCTCCGGTCGCCCGTTCCTGCTGCAGATGAAAGGAGGCACCTGAAGCAGGGCTGGATTTAGAGGGCTTTGGTGTCTAATTCCCTCACCTCAGATGTGCCATACAGTGCTGGGGAACTTTTTTCATCCCTTTATGCTGCTCTTTCCCAAAGCTTTTTACGCCTGAGCTTTTTTGCCTTTTTTTTTTTAAAAGAGTGGGATTTTGTTAAAGAAAATTGCAATCTTTGGGGAGATTACTGGTGCTCCTCTGACAAAACTGCCTGGTTGAGGGGCCTTCTCCTCTCTGCAGATGGGGAATGATGCAGGGTAACGTGGGATGGATGTGGAGGTATGTCCTTACTTATCTGGGATATCTTGGAGAGCTTCACTGCTGTGTGGTGATTCATACCTGCTCACAGCTGGGCCCCAAGCTGCCACGTACTCATTTGTAGTAATAAATGAGAACATTCTGAGTGTCCAAAACATGAAGGACTTTCTGTCTTCTTTGCCTGCCTGGGAATTCAGTGCTCTGCACCTGGGGGCTGCTGGAGGTGGAGGCGAGAGGCGTGTTCACAGCTGTATTTGTGTGCCCCTGGTGGGGCCCTGCAGACCAGATCCATGGATATATTCCATAGATCCTCAATTATCACATCGTGCTTGTATAGTGGAATATGATCTATACGAGCCTTTGTAGGCTCCCAGGTCCCTATGCACACAGGGACAGAAACTTTTGGTGTTACTGTTCCAAGGCAGGTCAAGGAGAGGCTGCTTTGTGTTTGCCAGTATCCAGGAGAGCTGCAGAGATCTCTAATATAATCCTTTTTCATTTTCGGGTTTGTTTCTAGTGTGTAGCTCAGTGTTAAAGTGATTTACAAGCAGTTTAGCCTTAAGCAGTCTGCACTGGGTGCAGATAAAATCAATTATTACTTCTCTTATCAGAAGTGAAATGCTCCAAGTGCTTGTGGGAGCTGTTGGCTTGGTTTAGATCCGAGTGTGAGCAGCTCTGTCCAAGTGAAGGGCTCTCCAGCTTTTTCTGCAGCTGCTTTGGCCTCTTCCTGCCCCTCCCAGCCCAGTGACCTGCAGGGGACAATATCCCATCCAGCCCTGCCCTCTGGCAGTGGGAAGCCATTCCCTGTGTCCTGTCCCTCCATCCCTTGTCCCCAGTCCCTCTCCAGCTCTCCTGGAGCCCCTTCAGGCACTGGAAGGGGCTCTAAGGTCTTCCTGGAGCCTTCTCCAGGTGAACACTCCCAGCTCTCCCAGCCTGGCTCCAGAGGAGAGGGGCTCCAGCTCCCAGAGTGTCTTCATGGCTTTTTGGACTCCTCCACATCGCTCCTGAAGCCATGCAACTCCTGACTTGCTCCTGTTTCTCACTCGCAGCGCCTCAACGAGAACCTGGGCAAGCTCACGGCCAGGTTTGAGAAGGCCACGTCGGACAAACTCAAGTGCCAGCAGGAAGCTGAAGGCACAGCCTGCACCATCGCCCTGGCCAACCGCCTGGTGAGTGCCGGCAGGGGCAGCGCTGGTGGCACGCGAGGGAGGGACCAGGGCTGGGCTGAGCCCCGTGCACACAGCACGCTCCATCCTCCCGTGTTTTTGGGAACGTTTCCTGCACTGCAGCAGGTTTCAGTCATGGAAATGCTTTTGCAGTGGCTGTTTCCGTGCATCAGGGCAGCTCTGCTCGTTAAGGGGCCTGGCTCTGCTGCCATCGCAGCTCTCGCCTCCTTCCTGGGGCTCAAGCGTGTGAGCAGGTACTGATGGGCCAGAACTCTGTGAGTCAAAAATGGTGTCATAAAAACAAAAGGTGAGAACACGCCTGTAGCTTTGAAGGTTTTAAAATGACATAATTGGAATGAAAAGCTCTCTAAAAGCCTCAGTGTCCTCCAAGTCAGAATACAAAGGCATTTAGAGAGGGGCCTGCGAGGAACTGGAGAAGGGTTTTCCATCAGGAGCTGTAGTGACAGGATGAGGGAGAATGAGAAAAACTGAAAGAAGGGAAATTTAGATATATGGAAGAAATCCTTCCCTGTGAGGGTGGGGAGGCCCTGGCACAGGGTGCCTAGAGCAGCTGTGGCTGCCCCTGGATCCCTGGCAGTGTCCAAGGCCAGGCTGGACATCAGGGCTTGGAGCAGCCTGGGACAGTGGGGGGTGTCCCTGCCATGGCAGGGGTGGCACTGGATGGGCTTTAAGGTCCCTTCCAACCCCAACTCTTCCATGATTCTGTGATTCTATGACACCACATCCCAGCCAGGCCACATCTCTTCCCCACCCCATGACCTGGGAACAGCTTCCAACCTCAACAATTCTGTGATTCTACACTGTCCAGAATTCATCATTTCTGCAGTGTAGGCGAGGAACTCCTCGCATCCCAAGTTCCTGCCGTGCACTGCAACCATCTCCTGTGTCATCCTGGCTTTGATCTGGGAACAGAACCCGACAGCCCTCACCGATGTGCAGCTCATTTGACATTCAGGAAGCGTCACCTTCAGGAAGTTTCACCAGTGGGTGGAAATAAGTTCCCAGACTTTGAAACAAACACTTCTGGGGTTGTATAAAGAATGTAACTGAACATGGAGAGCAATGCTTTGGATTGACAGGTGAACCTGGGGGACTGAGTACAGTGCCACACTGGCATCTCACGAGCTCCTGGCAGCTTCTAAGGAGGATGCTTCAGCATCCAAGGGACAGGATCTGTGCACCAGAAAGGGAGGCTGAGGGGTGTTTGTGAGTGCACTAATGCAGAGGAGGAAATTTAGTGATGACAAATGCTAAATAACGTGTGCAGGGAAAACAAACTGTAATCATGCAGTTACATGGATAGGGCCTAATTGCACTATTATCACTCACAGAAGAGCTCTTGGAGTTGTTGCAGAGAGTTCTCAGGAACAGCGGCGTGGCACTTGACAGGAGGAAAAAAGACAAATTGATTATTACTAATTGGTAGAAAAAACCTCAGGAAACAGAAGTTAAGTGTCGTTGTATCGGGTCTGTCAGTGCCAACATCCCACACGTGGTTACCCTGTCTGAGCAGGCTGTGGGCAGCCTAGGAAAGCTGCAACAAAGTGTGTAACCACTTCCACATGAGAAGAGAGGGAACAGATTAGGGCTGGAAAAGGTATAGAGGGGATGGACGTGAGAGAAGCCCCTAAAGTCATGACTGGTGTGCAGAAGGTGGATGGGGAATGGTTGTTCACTCTCTGACATTATCAAAGAGCCAAAGGTAATCGAAGGAGTAGCTTTTAATTTGCTACTTGCTAAATAGAAAGAATTCCAATGACTTCTCGGATCTGAGGTGGGAGACACGTGGGCTGTCTTGAACATATTAAAACTGGCAGTAGTGTGTGATCCAAGCAAAGGAGAAGGAAAAAACCTCTAGGACTTAAAGAGACAGAAAGTAACCTGAAAAAATTAATTAGGAGTATGGAAGCACCAGGAAAGCACCTGGTATGGAAGTACCAGGAAAATCAGATCAATAAAGACTTCTTGGTCTTAGAAGGGCTGTGGGAGAAATATGGGAGTTGATCTCAAGGAGACTGGAGGGGAGACCTATGGATGCTTCATCTATAAAAACTACAAAGGAAAGGTGCAAGAACTGGGCCCTGCCCTGTAACTGTAGTTGAGATTAAGGATCATTTATGTATGATCCTTAAAAGTGACCAATAACTTCAAAGCAGTGCTCTGCTTCTTTTTCAAGAAGTAGGATGAGATGAGACATGTGGGCTGAGACCAGTCTCTGTCCAGCTCCAGCTGGACTCCAGCCAATGTCCAGAACAGAGGATGAGCAGAGCAGGGATGGCCTGTGCTGCCTGATCCTTGTTATTTTCCAGCCTTCATTCCACTGTTAGGAATATGGCTTTCCATGATGACACAAACTTCCAAGACTGAGAACATAAATCTGGGAATTCCCCCACACAAGGAGAGGCAGCATGGCTGTAGATGAAACAACTGGATGGTCTGGATACGGGAACCCCAGGAATGGGGTGAAGTTCAGTGATGCAAGATGCAGACCTGTACCTGTGGATTGAGAACAGATTGCTCACCCCTAAACCAGGAGCCCAGTGCAGCAGCCGGGGAGCCTTGGATGTGTTGGATCAGGCTTTGCCCTACACGTTGTGCAGCCCTAGGAAAGGTGGCTGAGGTCCTAATCCTGTCATGAGTATCTTCCTAGCGAGGCTAAGGGGACATCAGCCCAGTCTGAGACCAGCAAAAGGCACTGGGGAACCTCTGCAGCTCTGTGAGGAGGGTGCTGGCTCATGTTTGTGCACAGCAGCTCAGCTGGGGCACATTTAGGGACAGCTCTGAGGTCAGGTGGGGCAAAGAAAACAGGAGGCTGCTCTTTCTGCTCCTGGGAGGGCTCACACTTCCCAGAGGCAGTTTTCCCTGATCCAAAGGGGCAGTTTTGGCAGGGCAGAAAGGCCATCAGAGGTATTTTTGCAGGTGTCTGTTAGTTCTTGTGTTCATCAGGATAAACTGATTGTCCAGAGCAGCTGTGGCTGCCCCTGGATCCCTGGCAGTGCCCAAGGCCAGGCTGGACACTGGGGCTTGGAGCAGCCTGGGACAGTGGAAGGTGTCCCTGCCTGTGGCAGGGGTGGCACTGGGTGAGCTTTAAGGTCTCTTCCCACCGAAACCAGTCTGAGGTTCTGTGGCTCCATGAATCATAAACGAGCTGGTGTGTGGGAGGTCGCAGGGCTCCGCAGTGATGATGTCGACTGTCTACACAGAATTGTAAAAACGATCCCAAGTGATAGAGGGGTGAAACACCAGAGAGATAAATGTAAGGTAAAGTACATTGGAAAAATTAGGTTTTATTTCACATGCCCTGTAAGTGATGCTGAGCTGATTGTTATCACTCAGGAGTGAAAGGATGGAGTTAAGAGTGCTCTGAGCCCTGTGCTCCCAGGAGCAAAAAGCCCTCACCAAACCCAAAGCCCATCTGAAACCGGATATTAGGGTTTATTAGGAAAAGAAGGGAGAACAAAACAGAAAAATCCCCATCTTGCTCGATGAATACCTTCTAAATAAATCTCGAATGTGCAGCATTACCGCCGCCCCCTCTGCTGCACCTCAAAGGCTGGAGGAGAATGGGAAATGGTGCAGACAGCAACAATAAAAGGAACCGGATAATAAAGATTGCATCACTCGGTGCAGATAAAGATTGCAAGGAAAATCAAAAGGCTGCTTCTGTGTGAGGAATTATTGAAGAGGCTAAAGCTCTTCAACCTGAAAAGAAGGCAGCAGAGGGGTATCGAGGGCTTGGAATCCTGAGTGGTGCAGAGAAGCTGGTGCCAGCAGGATTGTTCCCTGGTTTTGCACTGGAAGAACGTTTTAGCAGTTGAAAAGTTCAGGCAGCACATCAAAGAATGTACTTTTTTACAGAAAGCACAGCTGAACTGTGGATCTCCTGCCCACGGGATGCTGTGGATGCCAAAAGTTGGGATGATATCCACAGCAGCTTAGGCTCGGTCATGAGGTCGAAAATCATCAGTGGCTGCTAAGCACAAGGATGTAAGCTCTGGGTCAGAAGGTCCTGAAGTCTGCAGCTGTGGGAAGCTGGGAGTTGTGTCCAGAGCTGTGCCTGTGTGTACCGTGTTCCCGGGACAAGGGCTGCTGCCAGCTGCAGGAGGCAGCCCGTGGGTCTGCCCTGCAGAGCTGGGCCTGTGGTGAGGGCTGTCAGAGGGGAACGCAGTAACTCCTTGGCTTAGAAGATCCTGGCTGTTTCTCCAAGGATATGGAGTGTCCACGAGGGTGGGAGGAGAGCTGTTTGATCTGGAGTGAAGAAGAACCAGCCACGGGAGCGAGTTTGTGTTGGGAACGTGAAGGCGGCGCTGACTCTTGGCGAGATTCTGCTGGAAACAGGACTTGGTCAGCTTGGAAGCTGTGACAGTGAAATTCAGTGAGGGTCTGCAGCTGTTGCCTTCCCAGCCTGGGGATCTGTGTCTGCACAGCAGTTTAAGGTGGCAAAATAGCCCAGTTTAGGGCTATTTTGGGAGGTGTCCCCAAGGCTCGTCCCAGGGATTAGTGTCAGAGCTGGGCCTGTTTAACATTGAACGGGGGCCTGGAAAAATGGACAGTGTCATATCAGTATTCCTTACATGGGGAGGTTTGCAGAGAAGGATATAGAGGAGGTTTTAGTGAAAATGAGAAATATGAAGAAATAATAACCATAAGTTCATGTGGACTGAGGAGGAAAAATAGAAGGTGCTGGCTGGCCCTCTGTGAGCAGAGAGGAGCTGTACATCAAGAGAGGTTTCTCCCTGGCAGCAGGAGGCTGGCTGTGAATTTCACCATAAGATCTGGCATTCTCCATCTCAAATCCATGAGGTCAACTCAAAACTGGGTTGGGTTTTTCTGGCTTGACAGCTGAAGGCTGCATTCCATTCCTATTTCCAATGGTACCCCAAAAAGTACCGATGGCCAAATAAGTGATCTGTGCATGTAGAGGTAAATTATTTTACAAGGAGGTGCTGAACCTCATGGAAGCCCCAGCTGCACTGCCTGGACATTGGATGCTGATGAAAAATAGGTACAAGAAAACATTTTTTTTTTTTGACAGAATCTGAAGGGAATTGTGATCAAAATCCCACATACCTGGTGTGATAATAAATTGTGTGAAATACTGAAGGCTGTGGAGAGGAGCTTCTGTGTGGGAGAGGGTGTAACGAGGTGGGAATCTGTGGCATTAAGGCAATTAACAGCTGATGGGCTTAAATGCCTCTGTAATCCTTCCCTGTGAGGGGGGGGAGGCGCTGGCACAGGGTGCCCAGAGCAGCTGCGGCTGCCCCTGGATCCCTGGCAGTGCCCAAGGCCAGGCTGGACATCGGGGCTTGGAGCAGCCTGGGACAGTGGGAGGTGTCGCTGAGTGGAATGAGATGAGTTTTAAGGTCCCTTCCAACCCAAACCATTCCATGATTGTATGATTGATCAATTTGACTTGGGAATTTGCAGGTTGGGGGACTTGCCTCTGAAAACGTGAGATGGACTGAGGCCGTGAAGGACTTCAAACAGCAGCAGAGCACCTTGTGTGGAGACGTCCTGCTGATCACAGCCTTTGTCTCCTACCTGGGCTACTTCACCAGGAAATACCGCCAGGACCTCCTGGATGGCATCTGGAGGCCCTACTTGCACCAGCTAAAAGTAAGTCCCGATTCCTCTGAGAAGCTGTTGCTACTGGGATGAATGTGGCCATAAATCCTGGTGCCCACAGGGGGTCTCTCAAGTGAGGGACATCACTGTGTCTTCACCGAGCTGGAGTGAGGATCAGGACATGGCCATTTACTCCTTCCCGGGGAAAACGTGGTGTCCTTGCTCCAGGAAGTTCCTCCATGTACACAGGGAAATCCCAAACACAGAACCCAGCCCTGCAGTTTTGTCCACGGCCGTGAAGGAGGGGGGAATATGGAGAAGGAATTACTTGGAGCAGGCAGAGCTCGCTGCCAGCTCTCCAGTAGGCTTGGAAAAACTCCAGGTGTTTTTTTCATTCTGGACACAAGCTCTGGTCGTGCTGGCCATGCCTCTCAGCTGGTTTTACCCATGTCATGCTGTTAGGACCAGATGGAGATCATTGTGCTTGAAACTTGTTTAATATTTCACTAATTTTTACAGGGTCCTCTCCTACAAATGGTGCCAAGAAAATTTTAAGTAAGGTCCCAGTGGGGCAGAGATGCCCAGATCAAAGGGCTGACCAAAGCAGACAGTTCCCTGGGCTGAGAGAGGGAAACTCCATTCTGCATTTCTTAACACTAAGCCAGAAACTTAGTTAAGAGGTGCAATATTGATCCAAAAATGACCTGACTGTGCTGAGAAATGTCACCATCCTCACAGCCAAGAATTCCTTCCCACTAACCCATCCAACCCTGCCCTCTGGCAGTGGGAAGCCATTCCCTGTGTCCTGTCCCTCCAGCCCTTGTCCCCAGTCCCTCTCCAGCTCTCCTGGAGCCCCTTTAGGCCCTGCAAGGGGCTCTGAGCTCTCCCTGGAGCCTTCTCCTCTCCAGGTGACCACCCCCAGCTCTCCCAGGCTGGCTCCAGAGCAGAGGGGCTCCAGCCCTCACCTCATGGAGCATCTCCACGGCCTCCTCTGGACTTGCTCCAGCAGCTCCATACCCTGCTGATGTTGGGCACCAGTGCTGGGGGCAGCTCTGCTGGTGGAGCCTCACCTGAGTGGAGCAGAGGGGCAGAATCACCTCCCTCAACCTCCCGGTCACGCAGATAAACACCATTTATCACATTTAATTAAGCTAACTTTCCTTGGAGTCACTAGGAAGCCTTTCTGCTTCCCTCCCAGGTGCCAATCCCTGTGACCCCGTGCCTGGACCCGCTGTCCATGCTGGCGGACGACGCGGCCGTGGCGGCGTGGCAGAACCAGGGCCTGCCGGCCGACCGCACGTCCACCGAGAACGCCGCCATCCTGAGCAGCTGCGAGCGCTGGCCCCTCGTGGTGGATCCCCAGCTGCAGGGCAGCAAGTGGATCAAAGCCACCCACGGCGAAGGGCTCCGGGTGATCCGAGTGGGGCAGAAGGGGTAAAACCATCCTCCTCACGTAGTGACCACGGGATGTGCCTGCCCGGGGTGTTTGGTGGGCAGTGGACACTCAGCTGCAGCCATCTGAGCCAGTCGCACTGAGGCAAATCTGCCACTGGATTTGCTCAAATTATCTGCTTGTTCATTACCAAAATGACAGATTTCTCATTAAATCAAGGGTCTGTTTAGTGCTTGGCTCAGTTACCATAGAAACTCCTCTGAAGCTGGTGATGGAGTGAGCTGAGTTTGGGTATCACAGAATCCCAGACTGGCTTGGGTTGGAAGGGACCTTAAAGATCATCCCATTCCACCCCTGCCACGGGTAGGGACATTTTCCACTGTCCCAGGGTGTTCCAAGCCCCGTCCAGCCTGGCCTTGGACATTTCCAGGGATGGAGCAGCCACAGCTGCTCTGGGCAATGGGCCTGGGTAGGACTGTGGCATCCCCCATGGGGCTCGCTGTAGGTGTCACGTCCTGGTTTAGTCTCATCCAGGAGGATGACCGGGGCTTCCTACCTCTTGGAGAAAGAGAGGGCTTGGGTATGGAGAGGGCACCCCGCCCTGCAGACCAGCGGGGCTGAGGCTGCTCCCACCAGCTGGGCACTCTCATTGCAGCACCCCTGCATGGATCTGGATAAACCTTTCATGGTTTATCCACCTGTCCACCCCTGGCTCTCATCCCCAGTCAGACAGACTGGTCTTCTGCTGTGTCACCTTGCACCCATCCCTGCCCACTTGTGAGGAGCCCCAGCTGGGGTGGAGCAGCCCGAGTGGAATCCTCATGGAGATGTGCCAGCACTGGGGGCTGTCTCCCAAACACAGAGCAAAGCTCTGGTGACAGGCAGGAGTGACCCAGGCCTGGTGCTTCCAAATCCCTGTAGATCTGGAGATGCCTCGGGGTTGCCCATGTTTCCTCCTCTGAGGTTGTTTTGCTGGAGCCTCCTCTGCTTTCCTCTGAGAAAATAACAGTGAGTTACTCCATCTGAGCTCACGTGGGATCAAAACAAGGCTCATTTTTCACAACAGCAAATTCCTGTTTCCCGGCCACCTTGGCCACTGTGCCTTGCAGTTACTCAAAGCTGTCTGTGGAACAGCAGGGATCCCAGAAGAGGCACCTAAACCTGAACCTGCAGGATGGAACCAGAGGAACAGACCCTGTAACATCCCTGCTGTGCCAATACAACATCCCTTTTTCCCCTCCCCGGCCACACGTTGTGCTGGCATGGGCTTTAAAGAGGGGAGTTTAGTGTTTCGCTGTGATGTCTCAGAGCTGAGGACTAAAAGCACCATCAGTGCCCCATTACAGTAATTCAGGGCATGTTTCATCCTCTGGGAGATGGAGCTTTTTGCTTTCAACTGCTGGAAGAGGTCTAAACCCACGTGCAAGGCCCACCTTCAGGAAGGCCTTGAGCTGTGTGAGCAGCTCTGGGGCTGCTCTGTCATTCCCTCTGACTCTTTCATTGTGTAAAATACGCCTGGACTCAGAAAATTCGGGGCTGCTCATCAGAGGTGGGCGTTTCACTGGGTCAGCATATTCCTCTAAAAGTCAGGCCTAAAGGTCACTCTAAACTTTTGTTTCAGATCCTTCTGACACCTCTTGAGCTCCCAAGCTTTCTGGCTTAGACCAGGAGTATGAATTTTGATTAGTGGATTTAGTTGAGGTGATTCGGTGTAAGAGTGATGGTGGAGAAGTGCCTGGAGCATCCTCCCCTCCTGCCCAGGGTCCTGCTCCCCATCTTGGCAGAGGGATTGTGTCAAGTGCAGAGCAGCCCTGAAGTACACAGCCCAGGCACCTGCCCCTGCATCCCAAAGCAGAACGTCCCCATCTCACAGCTAGGCACTGGGCAAAGGGTTCCACTTCCTTGTGGGGAAAGAAGTTCTCCTAAGCATGACCCCAAACCCTGGGCACAATGGAGCTGAAAGCTGCTCTTCATCCTTGCCTTTATGCAAGATGGACTGCACCAGTGGGTTCTGGGGCAAACAAAGCATGTGCTGACAATAACTCCTGCCTGTGACAGCTTTTGCTCACAGCTGCCCAGACTCTTCTGGGACAGACTCGGTGGTCACTGCTTGCTCTTGGAAGGTCTGGGGCCTCATCCTCTCTGTAGGACAGCCAGGACTGCCAGTGCCACTTTCTGCACCTGGCACTGACAGCACCTTACCCCCCTTTCTGTCTCCAATGCTGGCGCCTGTCTGTAGCTGCCACCGCAGTGAGGGTCCCCTGTGTCCCCTCCTCACTGACAGTGCCACAGCCTGCTGTGCTGCAGGAGGCACCAGTGCTGTTTCCCACAGGTATCTGGACACACTGGAACAAGCCCTGGCTGCTGGAGAACTGGTTTTGATTGAGAACCTGGAGGAATCTGTGGATCCAGTGCTGGGGCCGCTACTGGGGCGAGAAACAATCAAGAAAGGCAGGTGAGCTTGGGGGGCTTGGGGACACGTGTGGGTGGGGGCTGGGGGCTGTTGTGCTCTCTGTTCCTGCCCTCAGACCGTGGGTGTTCATACCCAGCAGCATCGACATCCTGCCTTCAGCGGTAAGGGTGTTTTAAATCAGGCAATCCCAGGTAATTCAGCCACAGGATGGCTTGGAAATCAACCTGGATTTCTCATTCCATTTCACAGCATCATTCAAACCTCATATAAAAGAGAGACCTGTAATTCTCCCGTTGTACACTGACCTTGGGGTCTGTAATTGGCTGTTCTGACACTGAATTATTACCAAAATAGCTGCTGCTGTTGTGAAGTAAAAGTAGCCTTGAATTTTAGCAAACACTGCACAGTGTTTGGAAATGCAGCTACAGGTTTCAGCATCAAGGATATCAAGTGTTTCTTAATGAGGTCAAGCTCTCGTGGCAGCTACTGGTCACCTCCAGCCGAGAGGAGGGCAGCAAGAGAGGCAGCCATGGAGCTCTTTTTCCTTAAGGTCTTTGAGGATTATTTCCTTGCTTGCCTGAAACACCCCGGGGTGCTGTAAACTGGTGGGCAAGGCGAGCTGGCTGCAAAGTGTGCAGGGGAAGGCATCCTGGGAAGGGTGGCAGAGCAGGGGTTTGGCTGCAGGATGGAGGGGCAGGATTGGTCCCAGTGCAGGATTGAAGCCTTTGGAGAATGTTGAGAGGGGGGACGCAGCAGAGAGGGAGCAATCCTGAGCCCCCCCTCCAGTGGAACACTCAGGCATCCCCTTTTAGGGCTGTGCATCTCAAAACTCCCTGTGAGATCGTGTCTTTCCTAACAAAGGGAAAATAAATCATAAATCACAAAGAAAGTCCCTGGATTTCGTGTCTCCAGGCCCTAAGCACAGACTCCAGGCAGATGCTGCCAGTCCCAGAGTGGGAATGGTTTTGCTGTGGGGTCTGGCAGGGTCTCTGGTGCTGCTGTGAGCTGCCTGCATGGGGGATTTACAGCTCTAAAAGCAATCGAGGGGGCCAAGAGGGCACCCAGTGAGTGATGTTGGACTGGGAAGTGTATTCAAATTCCCTTGAGAACATCCCCATTCCCACAACAATGACTAATGAAAAGCTCTATGTTGAGAGGCTTTTCCTCCCTGTAACTCCAGTTTTAGGCAGAATTCAGCCTCTGTCCAAAGCCAGGAGAGTTCATGGTTGGACTGGTTGTGCCACTGCTGGAAAATCTGAGCCTCCTTAAAGAGGATCCAAAATTCAGGGGAGACCGTCTGGGTTTTTTACCCTAAATCAGACATTATTCAAACGTGTCCAGTATGAAACACTTTGCTTAAATAATGATTTCTGTGAGGAGTGCCAAGTACCTGACCGAGACCACCCCCCGTGCTGCGGTGACAGCTCCTGGCTGATGCTCCTTGTGCTGAAATTCCAGGTACATTAAGCTCGGGGACAAAGAATGTGCCTTGCACCCTTCCTTCCGCCTGATCCTGCACACCAAGCTGGCAAACCCCCACTTCCAGCCCGAGCTGCAGGCACAGTGCACCCTCATCAACTTCTCCGTCACCCGCGACGGCCTCGAGGAGCAGCTGCTGGCGGCCGTGGTGCGCGTGGAGAGGCCTGACCTGGAGGAGCTGAAGGTCAGCACCTGGGGATTGTCACTGGGAGCAAGCAGAAACCAGCATAATTGGTATTATTATTGGTATTATTATTGGTATTATTGGTATTATTATTGTTGTTGGTCTATGCCAAGAGGCCTGACCTGGAGGAGCACCTGAGAGTTTACACTGGGAGCAAGTGTTACAATCATCATTAGCATAGAACATTTTTATTTTTATTTTTATTTTTATTTTTATTTTTATTTTTTAGAACAAACAGCATTTCTCATGCCAGCTTGCAGAGATTGCCGAGCTCACCACAAAACCAGATTTTCCCTGCATGACAAACATTGAGGGGTTTCTTTTCCTTCAGTCCTCTCTTTTCTCGGTATTTTGAGAACCCTGGTAGTGCATTTTCAAGGTTTTTCTCCCAAAAATTCTCTTTATTTTCCTCCTCCTCTTGTGACTGAAAGCTGAGATTCTCATTGCATCAGGTTTTTTCTGGACTTCACAGATTTAATTTTGAAGGCAGCATTAATCTCACTTAATTTTCAGCGTTTATGGTAAAGGATTCTCTCTAAATATTGTGAGGCTGGTAATGATAATTTTCTCTTCTGGTTCTTCCTCCCACTTCTTTGTAACAGGCCAAAATATTTTCTCTCTCTCTTAATAAGTATGGCTTCAATTTCAAGATAATTTTATAAGGAAAACCCTCCCTTCTGATGGCACCTTTAACAATGCAACAAATATGTATAAAGCTAAATATTTTCTGAGAGTGGGAATAAATTTACTGCACATGTTCAGTCAGGCCAGGCCAGTTCTTTAATAACCTTTCCAGTTAATGAGGTTCTGAAGTACCTTAGCTGGGCAGCCTTAATGATGCATCGAGGCTCATGTGCTAATGAGCCAAAAGATGGCATCAAAACTGCACAATGAGCTGATTTAATGTGTGAGCCAGGGGTGCTGTGCTGGGGCCACGAGGGACACACAGCCCTGCTCAGTCCCCCCAGCACAATTCCTGTGGGATGGCGTTTTCCTTACCTTGAAGAATACTGAATTGTTTCTCTCTAGCACCACAGCCAGATAACACCAGAGCCATCAGCTCTCCTCTCCTCCTCGCCCAGTTCCATCCTGCTACAGCCCTGCTGCCCTGGGGAGGAGAAAACCAGCCTGGTATTCCAGATGTTCTGCCGGGTGGGGAGCAGTCACAAAGCCTGTTCTTGGCTGGACTAAAAGCAGAGCTGTGTCTCCTTGGGCACAGTGAGGGGTGGCAGTGCCACCTGTGACCGGGGGCTCAGCGCCTTCTGCCCCCAGGGCTGGGTCTGCACGCTGGGGAGCTCCTTGGAGGCCCGGATGGGAATCCTGGATTCCCCAAAGGAGAGGTCACCTCTCCAGGTGTGTGTCAGTCCTTCCTCTCCACCCTGGGACTGAAGGGACAGGTATTTGGTGGCCAGACAAGGTTTAGAGCTCTTGTTTGAGGGTGATGGAGATGATTCCTAAAGCACTGCACAAAGGTTGCTGAGCTCCTGGCACGCCTTGTATGTGGAGCCCAGAATTTATTGCTAATAACCTAATCAAAGAAATAACACAACCAACCCAGCAGAAGGAAAAAGGAGAAGTGGCTGCTGTGGCTGAGCTTGGAAGGCTCTGGAAGTGAATCCTGCAGAGCCGGCCTGGAGTCCTGGTGAACTCTTTTTCCCATGGAATGAAGTTTGGAAGCTCTGGGAGTAACCCGGTTCCCAGGAGCAGCCCTTTTATACATCAGCTGTGAAATACCAGCTAACGAGCTGCACTGCAGAAACAGGGAATGATGACCTCGCTGTGCTGCAAACCATGGCAGGGCGAGGCTGCAGCACCCACAGGGGCTGGGGGCACCCAGTCTGGGCTTCTGAGGGTGCTCCCAGATCCTGTGTGGGGATTACAGGCAGTTGGAACAAAAATGCACCCCCTCCTCATTAATAACTCCAGGGCTCACAGTCCATGGGCTGCAAAAAGAGCTGCAAAATGTCATTTTTCAAGGCATGCTATGCTTGAGTGACAGGAACGCACACAATTAGCCACGTTAGGTTTCTGGTGCAGGACTTGTGAAATATTCACCACCACCAGGAGCAAGTTCCTGCGTGTAAAGCCCGGAGAAGAGGCCTCTAAAGCAGCCCTTTGCAGCTGAAATACCAAGGCAGACAGCCTCCAGTGCCTGCTCAGCAGAGCTGCCGTTAACGTGGAATGAGGGTGTGCACGGAATTCCAGCCCATGTATTGAAAGATGAGTGATTAATGAAAGAATCCCTTAACCTGCTGGAAAATCTCTGGGAACAGAGCAAATCCTACGGGCTCACTTCTGCACGGTGGGACTGGGAGAGGCACAGGGTTTCACATCTCTCCTTCCTGGGGCTCCTCCAGACCATACAGGGGGGATATGGTTTTCCCAAAACTCTCTTTGGAGCATTAGACCCTGTGGCTCGTGGCACTGAGTCTGTCATGTGCCAGTTGCCCAGGACTTGTCTCAGTTCCACTTGCCCCATGTCAGGTGTTCCACAGAGCTGCTGGGTTTTGCAGGGCTATGAAAGAGTCTTCTGCAAGATCCTTGAATTTCTTGGTTTGTGTCACCTCAGCACAGTCTGAGGGTTTGAACTGTCACCCAGCAGTGTTTCCCACAGCACTGACTTCACCAGGCTCAGACCAGCATCCCAATCAGAGCTTTCCCACAGGGTATTTTCTGTGAGAACGCTAAAAATAGGCATTCACAGTAGGGACGTATTGTGGAATGCCACAATAAACCCGAGAGCCAGGAGTTTTCTCCGAGCAAACACACAGAATAGGGCAATCACATTTCAGGGGAGAAAGCCTGTCCTGGAGGAGCAGTTCAGAGAGGAGCCAGATGAGAGCCTTTGTTTGCAGCATGAACAGAGCTGATGACTGGTGCTTCTGCAGGGGCGAGGGAGGTGGGACCAGTGCCTGCAGAGAACAGAGAGGGCACTCCAGAGACACGGGAAGGATTTGCTCTGTGATTCAGAAACCTGCCCGTGGCACAGGATGGTTGTACTGGCCTGAATCTGCTTGCCCATCTTTGTGCAGGTCCAGTTTAGCCCAGTAAGGCACTGGTCCCAGCAGGACCTCGAGGCCAGGATACAAATGGGAGCAGATAGGAGAAGCCATGGCTTTGCCCTCAGTTCTGAGCCTGAGATCTCCTCATGCTCCCCTGGGGACCTGAGGGACTCTGCTGCTGGTTTTGCCATCAGGTTTTAACCCCGTGGCTCCCGTTCCTGGTGTGACTGGTGTGGTGTGGAGTGGCACGAGCAGAGGTTCAGCAGGAGGGGTGAGGAGCAGCAGGGACTGTCCAGGCTGACGTGACCCCAAGAAATGAGGTACAAAGACACAGGATGTGTGTCTGAGATGGAGATAAAGGTCTTTTCTTCCTGATTCATTGCCAGCATTTTCATACACTCCTAGCAGAAAGACTCTGTTCTCCTGGTGCTTTCTGTGCTGCTCCAGGTTTCTCTGAGCTGATAGCTTGCTGGATAAGGAGTGATCCCGGATTCCAGAACTCTGTCCCAGGAGTTGCCGAGAGCAGGAATAAGCACTACCAGACTATGGAAGTTGTCAGTGGGAAGCCTGTTCCCATGTGAAGGTGGTTAATCCTTACTTTACCACATCCTTTGTGGCTAAAACTCTCTGAATTTATTCCTTGCAGTCAGATCTCACAAAGCAACAGAATGGGTTCAAGATCACCTTGAAAACATTAGAGGACAACTTGCTCTCTCGGCTGTCATCAGCATCTGGGAATTTCCTGGGAGACACAGCGTTGGTGGAGAACCTGGAGACCACTAAAAGGACAGCTGCAGAGATTGTGGAGAAGGTACAAGGATGGTGACAGCCTGGAGAAAAGCATGTCTGTGATCCTTTAAGGATTTCTGGGTGGAATGCAACCTCTGCTCTGCCCATCTCTGCTCCGTCCGCCGAGCAGAGAATGGAAATTGGTATAAATTGTAAATGCTCTCCATTCTGGAGAGCTCCAGGCCATTTTGTTCTTTGGAGCTTTTTTTTGTGTTAAATGACCTAGTTAAGACCAAGAGAAAACATTGGTGCCTGATGTAAAGACAATAAAATTTACACACTGTATCAAGGCAGCTTTAAACTGATCCTGGGTACATCACGCTGCCTCAGTTAGGCTGGATTTTAGTACTGACCAGGGACTGGAATCTGGTGAGTGTGTGATCTTGAGTAAATCTGCAATAACGCAGGTATTTCGTACCCTTCCATTCCTCAGAGTACAAATCAGCATTTGTAGGAGCTGTGTGAGCACTGCCACCTGCCCAGCTGCCCTTGCATGGGCTTAGGGAAACGCACGGAGGTTTTTCCTTGCCACTGAGGGCACTTGGGAAGTGTGGTTCCCATGCCAGGACTGTCCCAGGACCCCGGTGTGGCCATTCAGCTGCTCCCCTCGGCAGTGCCCCCATCTCCAGAGCCTGCACTTGCCCTCCCCCAGCTGTGGCTGCCCCTGGATCCCTGGCAGTGTCCAAGGCCAGGCTGGACAGGGCTTGGAGCAGCCTGGGACAGTGGAAGGTGTCGCTGAGTGGAATGAGAAGAGCTTTAAGGTGCCTCCCAACCCAAACCATTCTGGGATTCTGTGATCCCATTGCACGGTTTGCTGAGCTGGCTGGGTCAGCACGGTCTCAGCAGCTCCTGGCCAAGCTGTAAGACACGTCTGTCCTCAGCCCGGGACTGAAATAAACCCCAGGAGGCTCAGGGATGTCACTTCATGCTGCTGAGGTGGAATGAAAGAACAAACAGGACCCAGGTGATGATGGGGTGCTGTATCTGCCAGGAGATTTTCACATGTCCCCCACAGCAGCTGCAGAGCCCTGAGCAGCGAGGTGGGAGGGTTTGGTGCTGCTGAGGAAAGGCAGCAAAGAGCTGCTGTAAATTAGCAGCTCTCAGCCCTGGGGAAGCTGCCTGAGAGCAGCACTGGGGCTGCTCAACCCGGGGTTGTTAATGACCTGCACAGGAGGGGGGCAATTAGCACCAGAAACTCACTGATGAGAAAATCAATGCCAGTTAGCAAAGAGCAGGGATCCTAGGGAGAAGTCTGGAGGGGACTCAGGAAAACGAGGGATTGGGCAGCTGGGTGGGAAATGCAGTTAAATGGAAGGTTCCAGAGGGGGAGGACGCTGGGGAGGGCAGCACCCGCCTGGGCCCGTGGCGGTCACTCGTGGGTTGCCCTGATGGCTTTGTGGCCGATGTCCCCCCTCCCCGGGTTGCAGCCACTGCACAGGGGTGTTGTGACAGGAATTCTGTCCCGTGTTCCTCTGCAGGTGCAGGAGTTTAGGGTGACAGAAGCCCGGATTAATGAGGCCAGGGAGCACTACAGGCCCGCGGCCGGCCGCGCCGCCCTGCTCTACTTCGCCATGAACGAGCTGCACGCCATCCACCCCATGTACCAGTTCTCCCTGAAGGTACCTGCCCTCCGGGGGGCACCGGGGGGCTGCTCTCTCTTTGTGGGTTCATAAAATGAAAATTACAGAGTCACAGAATCACGCAAGGTTTGAGTTGGAAGGGGCCTGAAAGCCCGTCCTGTTTCACCCCGGTACAGGAGGACACCTTCCACTCTCCCAGGTCGCTCCAAGCCCTGTCCAGAAAAAGCTACAGCTTTAATATTTTATTAAATGGGAAACTTTTTTTTGTCATATAAGAAAGGTATTTTGGGGCGTGGAGGGTTAAATGAGCATCCTGCTCTACAACTTCTTCCAAACTATTTCTTACCTTGGCAAGTGCCCTGGAAAAAGGAACTGAGGAGAGACTACAAAATGCTGAGGCTCATCCACAAAGAAGCTTTCCCTTTTGATACCCACGGTTCGTTTGTTGAAGTAATTTTATCAGAAAAGTGTACAGAATATCTTCTGTGCCTTTTGAAAGATTCATCCCTTACACATACATAATAGATACAGGGGTTCCTGGGGTTTCACCTTTACTCTCTGTCTCCCACAGTTAGTTTGTTTTATGTTTTCCAGTGAACGTTAGCAGCGTGTATAAATACATAGAAAATTATTGGGTGAAATGTTTTTATCTAATAAATTTTGATGACAGATCATAAAGCATTGGGTAAAGATGCACGGGGATGATTTTAGAATACTTGCCACCCAGCTGGGAGCCCATTACAAATTAGAACACAAAGATTTATGTGCTGCTCTGCAGCACGTTTTAACACAATTTAAAGAAACGTTAAGCAGGAAAATGCATTCTGCAATTATTTAATAATGCATTAGGTATCAATGTTACTGTAATTTGTTGAGGCATCATTTTTCCTTTGTAGAACCCTAAAAATAAGGCTGCCAACACGGTCATGCCTTGTCCAGTTGGTGCCATCACTGTGTAATGGCCTGGTTATTTCCTTCAGCTGGAGGCTTTGCACTGCTAAACAGGACTTGGCTTTTATTTTCCTGTTAATTTTCTTTTTCCAGTTGCACTTGATAATTTGCTCGTGCTTTTAATTTGGACGGCTCTGAAAGGTTTTTTTTGTCTTTTCTCATTTGGATCAGAAATGTTGTTCCAATAATCCTTAATCTCTTACATAAGAGGGTTGTTCTTGATGCAGACACCCACCCTTGAGGGGACTTCACTGGCTGCTTCAGCTCACTACCACTGCTCCCTGCCCTCTTCAGCCAGTCCTCTGCTGGATCCAGACAGTAAGACACTCACGGGACTTTTAAAAATAAATTATTATTATTATTACTGCTGTGGCTGCCCCTGGATCCCTGGCAGTGTCCAAGGCCAGGCTGGACACTGGGGCTTGGAGCAGCCTGGGACAGTGGAAGGTGTCCCTGGCAGGGGGTAGGACTGATGAGCTTGTGTTGGAGTTTTTAGCCGTGGAAACCATTCTGGAGTCTGTGTGTCCTCTGGGAACTCCGCTCTCTGCTGGCTCAGCATCTGCAGAGAACGTGGCCTGTGTCTCAATGGGAGCACACTGGGCACAGAAATATTTCCTGTGTCCTTGTGTCTGAGTTCCCTGTGCCCCTCTGTGCTGCCTCCTCAGCCCTGGGGAGCGCAGGGGATGTCACTGCCCGGCTCTGTGTCCCCGAGGAGCAGCCACAGGCAGAGCCAGGGCTGGTCTCTGTGTGCTCCCTGTGACGCAGCACCTGAGCTGGCACCACTGGGACACCTCAGGGGCACCCGGGGGCGTGCAGAGGGCATCTGCAAACCCCCGTTCCCCTCTGCCCTCCCAGGCATTCCACGTGGTGTTCCAGAAGGCCCTGGAGAGGGCAGCTCCTGCTGAGAGCCTGGCGGGGCGGGTGCTGAGCCTCACTGACAGCATCACCTTCTCCGCGTTCCAGTACACGGCCCGGGGGCTCTTTGAGAGGGACAAACTGACCTTCAGCGCCCAGCTCACCTTCCAGGTACCAGCACCACCTCGGGCACTTGTGTGCCAGCGTTCAGCAGCCCATACAGGGGCTGGGGGCTTGGTTGTTTTCTCTGCCTCTCTTGGAGTCACAGAATCATTCAGGCTGGAAAAGCCCTCCCAGACCATCGAGTCCAACCTGATCCCCACCGTGTCCCCAGCCCAGAGCTCTGAGTGCCACCTCCAGTCCTTCCTTGGGCACCTCCAGGGATGGGGACTCCAAACCTCCCTGGGCAGTTCCAAGGCCTGAGCACCCTTTCCATGGGGAAATTCCTGCTGGTGTCCAACCTGAGCCTCCCCTGGCCCAGCCTGAGGCCGTTCCCTCTCCTCCTGTCCCTGTTCCCTGGGAGCAGAGCCCGACCCCCCCCGGCTGCCCCCTCCTGTCAGGGAGTTGTGCAGAGCCACAAGGTCCCCCCGGAGCCTCCTTTTCTCCAGGCTGAGCCCCTTTCCCAGCTCCCTCAGCTGCTCCTTGCAGGATTTATTCCTGCCAGTAACAGGCCCAGATGCTGTGCTAGGTTTGAATTATGCTGACAAAGGTTATGTGAGAGAGGAAGTCCTGCTTGCAGGACCTGGAAAAAATGGCAAAGCAAACTGGCCTGGAAGGCTTCTCACATTTAACTTAAGAAAGTGCTCACTGCAGAGCTGCTGTACCATGTCCACTGTGTTTGTCTAATTTTTAGTGTCCAATCTGGCTCTGCTGCCAGGGCCTTCTCCTCAGGGTGCTCTCCACACACCTGGATCTCAGCCTTTACCACATGGTTTTCCCAACTTTCTTCCTGTTCTGTTGCCAATCTCCACACTCATTCCTGGTCCTCTTTTGGGACACCCAGAGCCCCTACGTGATGTGTCCATCACACCCCTCCAGCATGGGTATGTTTTAGCCACACATTTTTCAAGCACGTTAATTGAATAATGAATCTGCTGGAGTTTGTTGCTGCTCTGGATCCTGGCTGCTCTAGGATATCTGGTGTGTTTGGAATTGCAGATACTTCTGATGAATAAAGAAATCAACCCAGCAGAACTGGATTTCCTGCTCAGATACCCAGCACAGCCCGGAGTCACGAGCCCTGTGGAGTTCCTGTCTGATCACTCCTGGGGAGGAATCAAGGTACCTGATCCACGGGAAATCAGCTCCACTTATCTCCTCTTAAAGCCCTTCAGCCCTTCAGGTGGATCCTTGTGGCATTTGGTGAACAAAGTTCTGCCCATCTGTGAGGGGCAGCACAAAAAGGCCACAGACACGGAGAGTTCTGCAGGTCCAGCACTGATTTTGAGGGCTCTTCCTGTGTGTCCCCAAGAAGATGGCTCTTCCCTCTGAGATTTAGGCTTCTCCCTGTTAGACCAGACAGAGAATACCCTCGGGGGTTTGTGGTTATGGTTTGTAAAGGACATGGAGGTGCTCCATTATTTGGGAAGAAGTGGGAATTTCTGCAGGGATGTGCTGGGACTGGAGTTGTGACAGCTGCCAGACCTGCAGGGAAATACTGTCACAGGAATGGGCAGGTCTGGCACCTCCACGTGTTTGGAGTGAGAGGGGAGGAAGAGCATCCCAAAAAAATGACAGTTATCCCATATTTGCTCCTCTTTTGTCAACAAATGTGAGTTGTGCTGGGTTTGGACCTGATCCAGCAGGGTGGGATTTGTTTTCTGAAAAGGATCCAAATATTCTCCACCTTTGGGGCCTGTTCATTCACACCTTGCTGGAGCTGGGACTGTGTCCCTTGTCTGACTGTGGTGCTGATCAGTCTCTGGCACCTGTGGTGATGTAAGAATCAGTTTTATTTACAGCATGTTGCCTCTGTGGGATGCTTTCCCTGTGCTGTGAAGTAGGGAGTGAGGACTTCCCAGTTTCATTGGGACAGTTCTCGAATTTTCACCTGGGGCTTTGGGTTTTCCCTTTCTCTCCCTTCCCCCTGCTGAATGGAGAATGTATCTGGTTCCTGGAGGGGGACCAGACAGAAAATCTTCATCCAGGCCAAAGAAGTCTCTGAAGAAATTCCCACTTCATCAACTGTGATGTCAAGCAATGGAGCCTCTCACTGCACCAGCTCTGTTCAGCCCCTGAAAGGTCTATTTCCATAATAATGGAGGAATTAAAAAAACCCCTACACCTTTTCCTTAATCATCTTTTGCTCAGCGGTGGCACTTGGCTGTCCAGACAGCAGCAGCTTTAATTTTGTCCCTTATTTGAAGACAAATTAAATGGACACTGAGGGTCAACACACGTCATCAGGAGGACTCAGCCATCAAGCCCATGAAACACCAAGTTGGTAACAGCATATTTTGTCTTTGGGCTGTGCAGCCTGTATGGATTGTGGATGTGCATACACATCATTGCTTGACATCACAGCTTTTCTCAACTCTGCTCTGCCCCTGCCCATGCTCAGCCTGGGAAAGTGTGGGTTGGAATGTGCATTTCAGCTCTCTGCAGTCCCTCTGGGTCCTCATCCTGCACCGCCTGGGAACGTCCTGCATTGTAAAGCTTCTTTTTACTTCACTCCTTTAAGGTTCCTCTGGAACGTGGCCTTCCTTCTGCCATGGGAGTTAGAGGTTGCAGGCTCTAATCCTCCTTTTGGAGATACTTCTATGCACCTGAGGAAACACATATGTTTCCTTGGCACTTGAGGACATGGGTTAGTGGTGGCGCTGGGTTGATGGTTGGGCTTGGTGATCTTAGAGGTCTTTTCCAACCTCTGTGATTCTCTACCACCCAGCAGTGCCCCAGGATGCCTTTGCCACCTGCCTGCAGGTGGTCCATTCTCCAAACAAACACCTGCTGGGTTTGCAGTGGGTTTTCTTTGTGAGGCCATCCCTCCTGTGCTGCCAGTCCCACTCCGTGTGGCTGAAACGGCCTTTCCTGTTTCCCTGTGTGACACCCTTCAAGATGAGCCCTTCCCGCTCAGCTTCCTCTTCCCCGCTGAAGAGGGCTTGTGGGTTTGTGGTTGAGGTGGAAACTGCGATGCCCACAAATGCCCATGCAGGTTTCCAGGTGTGCTGCCCACCTCAGCCTGCATCTGATGGCCCCAGGAATTGCACATCTCCAAGAGCCACTGCCCAGAATGTGCACAAATTTTATGAATTTCAGGACTTTCTGATAGTGAATTCTACATTATCAGATACTGAATACCCTTCAGGTTGTCTTTTGTGACGATTGTAGCATTGATTTTACTATAAATAATATGGGTGGTGTCAACTTTATCAGTGTTTATGTTGATGTCTGCTGGTTTATTAGCCTTGGAGTCTTTGGCAATTCTAGTTACTTGAGGCATGGGTTTAGTAAAATCATATTTTGTCACAGACTGCTATAATTAGGTTAATTAGTCATGGCTTCTACACAGCTTATTAGCAGGCTAAAATCTCCTTTCTTCTACCAGGAAGATTAAATGCTATAATAAATTGTTTCTTCAACAAAGCTTGAGCAAAGTACACTTCAGATTTATATTTCAAATTCAAAGTGAAATTTAGCTTTCTGCTGATTTTTCACAGAAACTTTGAAAATGCTCCAGCCCAAAGGGCTCCTTTGGCGAGGGGGTTCTGGCCAAGATAGTGCCAAAAGAAATCAATATTGATATTTGTGGCCCATTCTGAGCCTCCCACTTTGGGCACATTAACTTCCGAGGAAACCTCATTAAATGCTGAGGGCTCTGGGCATGAAACTGGCCTTGTGTGACTTGGCTGATTATTTATTGCTGGGGGTTGATTAATAATATATATAGGCCAATAATCCTTTGCAGTTGTGTGGCTGTTTGCAGCTCGTGCTGCTGGAACATCTCGTTTAGGAAACACTCATTTATGATTTAGTTTTCCAGCTTCTCTCCAGTTCAGCACAAAGTTGCACAGAGCCTTTTGCTGTAAGGTGTGTGCCAGGGAAGGTCAGTATTCACCCCTGGATGAAGAAACCCACATCCCTGGACAGAAGGATGTGGTTTGTGGGGAAGGGTAATAGCTTTTATTATATCTGCTGATAGACGTGGGAAAATAGGCACATTTCAGGCTCTTTGGTGCTTCTTTGAACCTGAAACAGGAATTGAATTCAAGCTGAATAAAGGCTGAGAAAAGCTGCTCTGAGCTTGGCTTGGTTCTGTTCATCAGTCAGATGTGTGGGAGGGAATGGTACCTGTGGAGCCCCTGTGGAGGAGCTTTCCTTGGCTCTGGAGCAGGGGAGGTGTTAGCAAAGGGCACAGTCATTGCCTCGGTGCAAATCCTGCCTCTGGGTCGTTGAGGGTGAGTTGAGAGCAGGAAGGGGACAGAATTTTGTCATTTAATTAAAGCAGTGCCTTTGCTGAGTCCCTGGCTTTGGTGCTTGGTGGAGTTGGTCATTTCAGTCCTCTCATTTGCAGGGGCTTAGCAGCGATCTCTCGAGAAGGCAGAAGTGTTCTTTTGCTGCTAATGAGGTTTTCTGTCTCTTTTCAATTTCCTTTATTACAGCCTGTTGTACTGTTCTCCCCCTCTGTGTTCCCAGTGTCTGCCCTGAAAGTTTTTATTTCTGTTGGCGCTTCTGAAAACGTTTTCTGTGTCCGTGCAAGGCTGGCCATTTCTCCTGGCTTGGCTGGTGGTTTCCTCACCAGTAAATGTGTGGACACACCTTAGACCGCAGTGGCCACAACCATGTGCAAATGCCATTTGGGAATTCTCGCTGTGTGATTGAATTAACACAGAGCCCACGTAGAGATTGTCCTCTGGAGGGTGAGTCTTCTCTGAATTCATCTCTGAAGTGATGCTCTGTGGTCCCTTGAACCCTGTGTGAAGCCCACGCTGCCCTGTTGAGCTGTTCCTGGTTATCCCCAGGGCAAGGACAGACAGCTCCTGTCATGGCTCTTCTCTGAGCATGATATTGAAATGATATCATTTGGTTTTAGGGTTGTTTGGTCTTTCAGACTGTATCCAGACTAACCAGTAAAATGAGCCAGCAGTTGTTTGCTGGCCCTGGCAGCACCTGACTGCACACGGTGAAACTCCCCTGACCTCCCAAACCAGAGCCACCTCCTCCATTGTTTCCCGTGGGCAGCCCCTCGGTGTCCTGCCCTGGGTCGTGCCCAGCCATTTCCTGAGAGCAGGAGAGCTCACCAAAGCCAAAGGTGAGCCAGCAAGACACTGGCAAATTGTGTGGCTCGCCCTGAGCTTGTGCCTGGGCACCTTCTGCAGGCACAGAAGGAGGAGCAGATCAGCAGGAAGGGAACAGCACCTTCCCCCCGCAGGGACAGATTCCTTCTGCCCGTGGTCTGACACAGCCTTGCTCTGGAGCAGCCCTGTGGGTGTGGGTTTAGGCCTGAGTTTAGACCCTGTGCCCATCAGTGGCTGAGGCCCAGCCTCACACGAGGCACGGTCACCCTTTCTGTTCAGACCAGGCTGGTGTTCCCGGGGTGCAGCAGAGCTCTGGGTGCGTGCCTGGCAGAGATCCCCTGAGCGTCCCCTGGGGCCAGCTGGGCTCTTCTCGAGCTCCACCCCTGCTGATGGAGCCGGGGGCTGTGCCCTCATGGTCTTCACTGCCAGGGTTGCCTCGGCCGAAACCAAAGCCAGGAGAAGGTGAGGATGGTTCTGGAGGGGTTCCCTGGGACCCCAGTCATCCCAGCTGCCAAGTTCTCCCAAGCTCCAGCTCCTCCGTGTTGCCCCGTGGTCCCTGGCTCCCCGTGGTGCACGTGGCCGTCCCCGTGTCCGGCTGTTCCGGGAGCCTGGGTTGGGATGCGCATTTCCCGAGCCTGATTTCCTTTGTGATATTTCCAGCAGTGCCTCTTCAGTGCTGAATGCAGATGTGTCCCACGGGGTAAGTGCAGCGAGTTAATACACAGCAGGAGTACACCTGGCCAGCTGGGATTACTTCTTATCCCAATCACTTCCCTCATCTTTTTCTGAAGAGGAAGAATTTTCATTATGTAGATATGAAAACGCCACTGAAAGGGCATTGTTTAATAAATGTGATGTTGAATAATGAGCTCTAAATACCGAATTCAGCTTTCGAGGAGGAGAACAGCCCTAGACAAAGTCGTATATTAACTCCATATTTATAATTTTGCAGAATGCAGATGATAAGATTGCGTGTGTGGCTTATGAGATAAAATACCGAATCATATATTTTGCATTTAAGAAAACTGGAATTTTTTGGACAAAAGAACAGAAATCTCGCTTCCAACTTTAACTTCTTGCACTTTTTAGATGAGGAAATGTTTCATTCTTCTCCAAGATTCATTGTGACACAATCTGCTGCACACATTGTGCTCTCTGTACATATGCAATGTCCTTTGATCAGGCTGGTCAGACAGGAAAGGCTCGCAGCTCAGCGCTTCCCTTCTACATTCAGAATTATTATTATGCCAGAAAACCATAGTCTTAATTAAATATCTTCCATTAACTCAGTTCTTCAGATGTGCAGCCTTTTAGAGCATCTTTGATAGAAAACATTGATTGTGGCACTTCAAATGGGCATTTATCTGCTCTCATCTCCAAGTTTCCTAAGGACATTCTTCTGTCCTCTGTATCAAGTCTCAGAGAAATATTCCTGGTGTCTCTCAGAAATGCTACTTGAGGAGCTTTTACCTTTTTTCCCCCCTTTTTCTTTTTAACCTGCTGGCTAACGATCTGATGCTTATCTGAAATATAGCAGAGATTGTGATCGCATCAAATATTTAAGGACGCACTTTGTCAGTTTGATTGCAGAGTGGAAATTGAGTTTTCCTGGATGCTCTAGAGCCTCTGTCCTTCCCTGACACAAAGCCTGCTGTCAGCTGAGCATTTGGAATGCTCTTCACCCTCTAAACAGAAGGAAAGGGAAGTAATGGCTTCATCCTGCCCTTGGGTCACACCAACCCCAGGCTGGGGCAGAGGGGCTGGAAAATTGGGAAAGGCCCTGGGGGTGCTGGTGACAGAGGCTGGACATGAATCCAGGTGTGCCCAGCTGGGCAAGAGGCCAAAGGCACCTGGGCTGTGCCAGCCCTGGGGTGGCAGCAGGGCCAGGGCAGGGCCCATCCCCTGTGCTGGCACTGCTGGGGCACCTCCAGACAGCTCTGGGACACTCAGGACAAGAAGGACATGGAGGGGCTGGAGCATGTCCAGGGCAGGGAACGGAGCTGGGAAGGGGCTGGAGCCCCAGGAGCGGCTGAGGGAGCTGGGAAAGGGGCTCAGCCTGGAGCAAAGGAGGCTCAGGGGGGACCTTGTGGCTCTGCACACAGGGCAGGGCTGGCAGAGAGGGCTGCAGCTTCCACCCCCAAGGTTCTTTGAGCAGGGCTGTGACCACGGGTGGGGAGGGTCTCGGGGCTGTGTGCCCCAGCTCTGGGAGGAGCAGCTCTGCAGCTCGTCTGCCTGTTCTTGGGGCCAGTCCTGCTCCGGTGTCACCATGAAACCACGGGTGAGACCCTCACGGTGCAGGGCTGGGAGAAGTCTCATCGGGGGACGAGTCCGTACATCTGTGTCCATTTATCAGGACAGAACCACGGACCTTGAGAGCTTTCCAGCAGGGGACATCTGGGACAGCTGCTTCAGCTGAATTCTTGCAGACAATGGGACATATTTGCTCTTCCAGCTTTGCTGTGCATTGGCCCATCTGGGGTTTATAACAACCAAATCCAGGACAGTTTTCAGAAATACACAAGTACCACCTTTCAGCTGCCCTCGGGGCCCCGTGCCCAGCTTCTGGCTGTGTGTCCCTGACGTGCTGAGAGGCATCCAAGAGTGAAGAGGAAAGATGAAAAGCACGGCTTGGGAGAACAGCCTGACTTTGCAAGGCCCATTCTCAAACCCACTTGAACAAACTTTTTAGAAAATGGAGAGAAAATGTCAACATGAACCCATCTGGGAAACATCTCAGGCAAGATGAGGAAAATACGGTGGGTGGTTGTAAGCAACGAGAATACAAAGATTGTGACTAAGTCTCAGTTCTGCTGCTGACCTTTCCCGTCAAGAGGAGCTGGCTCTAAGAACGCGCTGGTAGGAAGGAGATGAGTGCTGAAGCCATTGTTCCCTAATTTATGATATTTCACTGGAAATTTTCCGAGGAAAGGTGGTGAGATCCGACCTATCACTCATCAGACTGCTTGTGGTGTCCACCCTGCTTGTTGTGATGCCCTGGGACCCTGCAGATGGACAGGGTGGGTTTGTACAGGGATGCACGCCTTCTGTCCCCACCGAAATGTAGCAGCAGCAAGGAGGGGTTTGCAGGGAGACAGGGGCATACAGTGCCTTGAGCTTGTCAGTCAGCTTTTATGAAAGAAATAAGGAGGGTTAAAATAACATTTTTGTGTTGAAAGGTGATTGAAGCTTGGCAAACCCCATCAAATCTTTATTTTCACCTTTGGCAGAGATTTGCCTTGTGAGTTAAATTATTCAGGTAGTGCGGCTAAACAGAAAATAACACCTTCAGTGTATGAATAATACAACCCCAAACCTAGGATGGGAGAGATTGTAAATAATCCATCATCTGCTACATTAATTGCTCTAGTTAACAGTAGTATTTAAATGGAGCAATTCATCTGCCCATACGTCTTTTTCCTGAATGATCCAATCTATCACTTGAAGCCAGGTGCAGGTCTGACTGCTGTTCTTCCAGGAGCTGTCATTTTCCAGCTGTGGGGATGCTGGTTTTCCTAAAGACTTTTGGGCCAGCTGCAGAAAGTGAAAGAAATGAATATTTGCTGAAACCTGTATAAGCAGTGCCCGTGGACAGTGTAAGACCTTTACAAAGTGCTTGGGGGATCACAGAATTGTGGGGTTGTTAAGGTTGGAAAAGACCTTCAAGATCCTCGAGTGGCGCAACTGCTGAGCACTGTGAACTTCTCGTTTGTGGATCTCTGCTTAAAAGCTGTGTAACGCAATTCATAAAGCCACAGCTCCTTAATTCTGTGAGTGAAATCGTGACTAATCATCAGGATTTAATTATTGCACAGATTATTACAACTGTGAGAATATTAAATATCATTTCTTTCCAGCGCTGTCAGGTTGTGCGACTTTTATAGAGAGAGGTTTGATGTTCAGAGTGTTCCCTACAGAACATAATTTTTTAAAGCAGAGGCTCAAGGTTTTTTTAAAGAAAAGCAAGATATATAAGTAAAAACTGTAAGTAAAAACGAGATATAACCTGAAGCCTCAAAAGGTAATGATAGCTTTTACAAAAACCCTCAAATCCCTTTATTTTGATTTCCTTCTGTCTTTTAAAAGGCAGTCTCATGGCTGCTGGGGAGGTGGGTAACTGGGTGTTGGGAGTGTTCTGGCAGCTCTGCCTTTCCTGGCTGTTTTATTTTCACCCTCTTTGTGTCAGTACAGGGCACAGCCATGAGGTGATTTTGTCCTGCCTTGCCCCAGAGCTGTTCTCAAGTCAGGTGGTATTTTAAACTATGGAAATAGTTTAAAATGCAAAACAATCTCTTATTTTTTAAAGTGTAATTCCTTTTGAAGCTGAGGGGAAGGAAGCATGGCACTAATATACGTGTTTGGGGTTTTTTAAGGTTTTGTAACATCTTGTGAAGCAACACCTGGACTTGAGGCTGGTTTGAGCAGATGGTTTCCTTAGAACAGCTGCCTTTAGTGATCAGAGCAAGTGCTCCCTCTGATAAATGTCCAGAACTTGTTGTGCTGTGTCTGCCACCAGGAGATAACTCGTGGGCAGCAGCAGCCCTTTGGAGTTGTTCTCTAAAGACTCCTCTGGATTCTGAGGGTTTCCTCTCCTCCGTGGGTGTCCTCCCTGTCCCCCCAGACGTTGTCACCACAAAGATCCCCCCTTCCCCCCGGTCCTTGGCCGGGTGTGGAGGCCCCTCCCAGGCTCTGTGAGGCATCCAGGATTCGTGTCCCGCAGCCAGGGGCTGATCCGTGCTGTGTTTCCCGCCGCTGTGGGGGAACGGGAGAGCTCTGCATCTGGGAATGTGTGAACCCCACGGAGCTGCTGACACACCAGCCCCACAGCAACGCTGCTTCTGGCTCAGACGAGGAACTGTCAGAGGAACCTGAAGTGACAAAGCAGCTTGTCTGTGACTCAGTGAATGAAAAACCATTTTCTCTGAGAAGATGGTGGGTCCTCTCCTTGACATGGTGTGAAGAGCCCTGTTTTGCTGAAAAAGTCTCATTTTGAGATATGAGCCCAAGCCCCTCCTGTTTCCAGCCATCAGAGATGATCACAGTGTGGGTTGCAAAGACAAGAGCTCGGGTCCTCCAGCCCTTTGGATCATTTTCTATTTCAACCAATATTTTTTGTCTCTCTCAACTGCCATGACAACTCCAAGTGACAAATGTTCTTTTCATTATGTGGACAAAAATAGACACCCTGCTCAGGTTGATGTGCAGTTCCCATCTGCTGCCCCAAGGTACCACTCCTGCCTGGGAACAGGGATCTGTTAGTGCTGGACTAAGTTTCCTGGAAAAATTCACACCAGAGGTATTGAAAAGCAATTAATATTCACAGGAAGATTACTGATTGAGAGAGCTTTCACTCCACTGGCTTTTAAATGGAAGCATCTCCCATTAATACTATCACTCCTAATAAATGCTATTAAAATTGTTGACTAATGAAAATTTTAGTGTTAATTTATATAATACAGAGTTTTTATTTGCAATCAGAGCTTTCGTGATTCTGCAATATGTTGTTCAGGGAGAGAGGGAGACTATCATTCCTGATTACATGTCTGTCATTTAGTTGGAAAAAAGCAATTTTCCAGAGTCTCCCTTGTTAACATCAGCCAAGAGACTTCTCGAAGCAGCAGCAGCCAAAGTTCTGAAGTGATATTTTAAGTAAATCTCGTCAAAAGTCAACAGTGAGAAGATGTTTTATATAAGCACTTGCACTGAAAATTCCCTGAATTCAACATTTGCTACTGTATTACGCTCAGCCATGAGAGGTGCACTGAAGACGTTTATTGCTGCAAGGACCAGGACTTGGCAGGTCAGAATTTGTGGCACCATTCCTGGGAATTTCAGTTTCTCCTGTTCGGTGCTCTGGTTTCTGGTTTTTCACAGAAATCAGGGTATGGCGCTGAGTTTGGAGCAAGTCCTTCTGCCGCTGACATTTCTGCTTGATAGTGAAAATCCACACGTGGAAACAACAGCTGTTGAATCACTCCTTTGCTCACAGTCTCCATGAAATTCCCTGGCTCCCTGGGAATTTGGCACGGGGCTGGTCGGTGGAGAGCTGAGCCCGTCCGTGCTGTGGCTCTGCAAAGCCTCTGCTCTTCCCTGTGCCTTGGGTGGAGGTGTTGATGGAATGTTGCCTTCGGGCAAGGCTGGGGTTGTGGCAGGAGAGTTTATGGTGGTATCCCCAAGCTCTCCTCTGCCCAGAGCTCTGGTTCTGGCCCTCGAGCACACGGCCTGTGAGGGAAGGAGGGGGGATTTGTCCAGCTGGGAGAGGACAGAGCCCTGTTCTCCATTTGGCAGTGCGTAGTAAGGATCGCCTGTGACAAACTGCAGCTTGGGAGGTTCTGCTTGAACTTATTTTTTAAAAGACCATCTCCTTTAATGTAGGGACAGCACAGCCCTACAGCAGGGCACCCAGAGGGGCTGCCAGCTTCACCTTGGAGGGCAGTGTTTTGGTGGAGACGGCCATGGGCAGACCCAGCCTGAGCAGGAGCTTGGCCTGGGCCCCTCCAGAGGGTTCTTGCAAGCATTGCTTCTGTGAAGCTGTGAGTGGATGTACAGCAAAGGTCCTGGGTCACGGCACCCTCCGGGAACAGCTCCACAACCACAGGCATCTGATCCAGGAACAGGCTGCCCAGAGCAGCTGCGGCTGCCCCTGGATCCCTGGCAGTGTCCAAGGCCAGGTTGGACAGGGCTTGGAGCAGCCTGGGACAGTGGAAGGTGTCCTTGCCCACAGCAGGGATTTGAAATGAGTTGATCTTTCAGGTCCCTTCCAACCCAAACCATTCTGTGATCCTGTAATTCCCACTGCTAAAAACATGAAGGCATTTGTTATCAGAAGCCCCCTTTTTTGACATCTTCCTCTCCTCTCTTCACTCTCTGTCTGTAAATTCAGTCTGTTAGGAAGACAAAGTTTTCCACTGCTCTTGTCTTCTCACTGGGAAGCCTTCCAGAGGGCAAGTGGGGTTTTTAAAACAGTGTGATCCTCAATGTCTTCTGCCTTGTTTGCAACAGACAATCCCTCACACCTCTGCCAGGGCGGGCCCTTCTGTGACTTTCCAAGCCCTGTGCAAGGGTGGATCTTCCCAGTTCATCTGAACAAGGTGTGGAAACAGCATTTCCCAAAGGGCTTCCTCAGGGGCTTCCCGCAGTGAGGCCTCATGGGTGGGAGCAGGAGCACTGCTGTGGGGAGCACCTCTGCCCATCAAGAAGCTTCTGCTCCCCTCTGATGCCCTTCTCTTTCTGCAGAAAACAGCTCATTCACTGTCTGTTATCCTTCACTTGTCTTTAATCCTTCGCTTGTCTTTTCCATTTCATGTTCAGCCGCTCACAGCTCCAGATTATGCAAAATGAAGATGTTTGTTTCAGTGAGAATTTTACTCGAATCCAGAAGAACCTTACGAGCTCTGCAATGTGTTCTGCCACCACTTGTCTGAAAGAGAATTTGGATTCTTCACTTGTCTGCATAACTTTTATAGTTGCCACTTTCTAACTAAAAAACCCAACTCCATTTTCATTGTAATTTGAATTTGTTTAATGCCTTGCTGGGCTGGTTTTTGGGGCGTTCTTCATCTGCCTGTTTCTGCTACAGACTTGTAGCACCTAGAAGTTCATCTTCATGGGCATTTGGCAAGTAGAAACTCAATGATTTGATTTTTATCACGATCCTGGATGGGCTGAGTGCTTGAGCAGAGAAGGCACCCACCTCTTCACATCTGCCCTCCATGGTCACCATGAGATGAGTGGGAAGGCTCAGTGTTGTGGCTTCCCAGGGGGATGTGAGTGGGGGAACAGGGAGAGAAAAGCAACTGCGTGTGTATGAAATGACCCAACCCATGGTGGGGGGTTGGAACGAGATCATCTTCAAGGTCCCTTCCAACCCCAACCATTCTGTGCTTCTGTGAAGACAATTAATAGTCCAACTGTGAAATCCCTTTAGAGAAGAGTTTTGGTGAGTATGGCATGTCTGAGTGTTTGTGCAGCACGGTTTTTCAGCAGCTGCTGTGGGTTTTGCTGCACAATTCTCCTCGTTTCTGTGGAATCGGTGAGGAGACCACGCAGCTCATGGGAATGCCAGCAATGTACTCTCCTATCAGACACGGGCTCCAAATTTGCAGCTCTCATCCAAAACAGGCCTTTCTGGAATAACTGACAGCAGCAAGTCCTTGTCACCTGAGATTTTTCCAAACAGGAGAGGAGAGTTCTTCCCTTTTTGGGTAATGAACAGGGCGTGCTGGTTGATGCCAAAATCTTTCATCCTTCCCTGGACTGTCCCTTCCAAGGAGGATGGACAAAATCTGGTCCTGATGGGTTTCTGGCTATGGTTGCCAGACTCCAGCTCCCTGGTGGAGCAAACCATGAGGAGTCAGTAGCGTTAGAAGAATGGTTCAGAGGCACACAGGATTGTTCTTCCTGACCTTCCTTGAATTTTTCCAGGCTCTCTCATCCATGGAGGAATTCAGAAACCTGGATCGGGATATTGAAGGGTCTGCAAAACGGTGGAAGAAGTTTGTGGAGTCGGAGTGTCCTGAAAAGGAGAGGTTCCCGCAGGACTGGAAGAACAAGTCAGCTCTGCAGCGCCTGTGCATCATGAGAGCCCTGCGGCCCGACCGCGTCCCCTGCACCCTCAGGTGGGGCCCGGGGGCGGCTCTGGGGCTGGGCTTTGTGGGGAGCACGAGCAGTTCAGGGATGTGTTTGGGTTTGTGAATGTCAGTACATTTTTAGGATGTGAGTTCTGTGATATGGTTTCCTATCAAGGGGTCTTGAATGAACCGTGAGGGTGGGGAGGCCCTGGCACAGGGTGCCCAGAGCAGCTGTGGCTGCCCCTGGATCCCCGGCAGTGTCCAAGGCCAGGCTGGACGGGGCTTGGAGCAGCCTGGGACAGTGGGAGGTGTCCCTGGCCATGGCAGGGGTGGCACTGGATGGACTGTAAGGTCCCTTCCAACCCAAACCATTCTGGGATTCTGTGATTCTCTTTGGTGCAATTGAATATATAATATTATTTTGATTGTTTTAAAGTTGTACAGGCCCTAAAACCACCCTTTTCCTTTGTCTAAAAGAGGTAAAAAATGCATTTTCTTTCACAAAATCAGCTTTGCTCGTGGGCTTTGTGCTCCAGCATCTCCTTGGCTCCATCCCAGTGCCGAGCCCCTGCTGCAGTCCGGGTGGTCATCGCAACCTCTAGAGTTCAATAACATCCATTTTAGTTACTAGATAATTTTTGGCTGCTTCTTAGGCACCAGAATAAAGAGCAGAAGTAAAGGAAAGTCTTAGAGAGGTTTTCTCTCTTTTTCTGTAAAATGCAAAATTTATGTGCTGCTGGTTGTGAAAGTTGTAGTGGTAAATTATGTAGTGAAGGTAACTGGGCGAGGCTAAACTTCCCGAAGTTACGCAAAAGCAGCATTCTTGTTCCAGGACAACCTAAAGGTCTTTCACTCCATTAGGACTTGGATTTCCCTTCTCTGTCCAATGTTTTGACATTTCTGTCATGTCTCTCATGCTCCGGCTTCTGCAGTAGTTTATATTCCTGCACCAGCTGATGTGCACATGGCAGGGTGGATTACTCCCTGTATGAACTACGTCTGTTTGTGCTTTAAAGTTCACAGAAAAACACAGACAAGATAAGTGAAGTCTCCCCGTGGTCAACGGTATTATTTTTTATTAGAATAAATACTACAGTTTATCACAGTTCTAATACTAATCCATCTTCTTTTTCATTTCTTACTCTTATGGCTGGATTCTCCATGTGTCTCTCAGCTGAACATATTGGTTTTCCTGTTGTTGTTTAGCTTGAGTAAAATAAGCTCTTGAAATTTTAGGTGAATATTTCATTTATGCAACTAAAATTCATTTCTTTCTTACACAGCTCAGAAATAACTGGAACATCAAATTTCAGCCCCTTTCATATCTCTCTTTTATGAAAAGGGAATCTAAGTTCAAAAGCTTGGCTGGGTATTTTTAGGGTCTGGGCAAGTGAAGCTTCTCTGTTTGCACAGGAGTATTTAAATGGGTTTTGGTATTGTTTTGGTTTGTCTCTTACCTCGAAGTAGGTTAGGACACAAATGAGCAAACAGCAACCGTTCACTGAGCCTTGCCCAGGGCTTGGGAGCCTCTTCTTGAAACACACCCAAGTTATCAACATCTCAGTGTGCTAGCATTAAACACCTCCCTGGGGATCCATGGACACCGTGGCCAGCCCAAACCTTCCCATCTCTCTGAGGGCCCTGTCCAGACCTTGGGTGCATTTTAGGAGCAATACTGTAGCCCAGCCACAGGTGGCCAGGGGGATTTTAGATGCCCTGGGCTACCCCAAGCTCATTTCCAGCTGCTGTTCAGAAAGGTGTGAGGCCCTTTGTGTCCCCCATCACAGCTCCATGGTGGTGCTATAGGATTTCTTTGGGATTTAAGATGATCCAACCCTCTACAGGCTTCTTGCATTTCACTGCCTGGGAAGTTGGGTGTTCCAGCCACTCTTCCCAGCAGATCCCTGGGAATGTTTGCCCAGTCTGGTTCATTCCCTAGGCCTAAGGAGCCATCAGGAGAAGCCCCTCTTACCCTGACTCACTCCTTAGAACTTCAGGGCCAGCAGTGCACCAACAACTGTAATTCCCCGAAGGATTTTCCCCTGTAAATATCCATTTCATCCTTCAATCTTATTGAAGAACATCAGCAAAAAGCTGCTTGTAGCACCTTGTGCTCCCACTCCTCCACATCCACGATGAGGCCAGGTCAGTCCAGCAGTCACTGGTGAGGTGTGGCTTGGTCATGGTGAAGTCCTTGCAGAAGCACTGCCTTAGGGACAGACCCTGGGGACAGTGCAGCGGGACTCAGGGCTCTGGCACCTCCGTGGTTATGGCATTCACCCCCCAGAGACGAGATCATGGGCAGCTGTGGCTGTGTGCAGCACAGGCCAGCCTTCAGCCAGGCACTTGTCTTGCAGGGTACATTTTAATTCTTGTTCTGGCACCATTTCTCGGCCCCTGCTGCTGATACGGTGACCCAGCCCCGTGGGCACCTTGTTTGAAAGGCACCACGTGTAGGGACTCCTCCAGCCTTCCCTCTCCTGCACTGGGGCCCCATCTGGGAGCCTCCCCCTCACCTCAGTTGTGTTTCTGAGTCCCCAAGGCACCGTTTCAAAGAGCTGAGACGTGAGGTAAAACAAGAATGGTGTGACCTCGGATCTGATGGACTTTGTTAAATTTTGTGACCTGAAGCTTTCCAGCAGCAATTTAGCAAATCTTGACCCTGAACAGAAATTCTACTTGAAAGAGGTACCAAAAACGTGGAATTTTTTTTTTTTTTTGCAATCCCTTAGGCATTTCTATTCCAACTGCCTTTCTCCAGTCCTTGAAGGAGCTTCTCAGCTCTCTTAGAAAGAATCTGGCTGCCTTCAAAAGGCCTGAGTAATCCACCTGCGCTCCAGCAGCATTCCTGGGGTTCGGATATAACATTCCTACCTTCGAATCAGTGTTCAGTGTCTCTCTCTTTGTAAAGCAGTGATGTCAGGAGCTCACCCTGGGGGAATCCAGCCAGAACATTCTCCATGCGCTGTGCTCCGCTCCGGCAGCTGCTGTGGAGCTGAACCTTTTCCTGTTCGCTCCCTTGTATTTTTCCTTGTCACTCTCATGCTCCAGGTATTCTTAGAGCTCTTCCTTTTAGCTTTCCAGATCAAAGTAATTGTGTAAATCATCTGGAATTTCTGTGGATTGGTGCTTCCTCTGGAAGGCTGCTTGGATTGCAAAACATGTGGCAGGTTCTTGTGTCTCGTACCTTAACTTCTTTCTTTTCTCCTGAGACTCCTGAGTCAGAGTCAAGGCAGCGCTCGTATCGTGCTTCTGAATGCAGCCTTGGGCTGGCAGCTCCCACTGCTGCCCCTTCTCACTTGCCTTTGTGTGTCAGGAACTGGTGTCTCCTGGGCCATCCCACCCCTGTACAGAGGGCCCGGCATTGCTCCCGAGGGACAGCCCTGCAAGCCCAGCTTACAGATCCTCCCCACAATGACTTGATCCTCGTTTTCCTAATTTCAGTTTCTCAATCGTTTGAATCATCAGAATGAAAACTACTTGGAGGACAGGTCATATGAGGAGTGGCTGAGGGAGCTGGGAAAGGGGCTCAGCCTGGAGAAAAGGAGGCTCAGGGGGGACCTTGTGGCTCTGCACAACTCCCTGACAGGAGGATGCAGAGTTGGGCTCTGCTCCCAGGGAACAGGGACACGACCAGAGGAAACAGCCTCAAGTTGCACCAGAAGAGGTTTAGATTGAATATTAGGGAAAACTTTTCCAGTTGAAGGGTTATCAAACCCTGGCACCATCCCTGCAAGTGCTCAAAAAACCTATGGGTGGGACACTTGAGGACATGGGTTAGTGGTGAACATGGTGGTGCTTGATACTGGTTGCACTTGATAACCTTGGAAGTCTTCTCAAACCTTCCTGATTCTGGGATTCCGTGATAATTAACTGATTACTTGCAGGGGAATCTGCATTTTCTGAACAAACTGGCCAAAGTTGTTTCTCTCTGGCAGAGATTTTGTGGAAGAAAAGCTGGGCAGCCAATACGTGGCGGGGAGATCCCTGGATTTTGCAGCGACCTTTGAGGAATCGGGGCCTGCAACCCCGATGTTCTTTATCCTGTCCCCAGGAGTGGACCCGCTGAAGGATGTGGAGAAACACGGTAAATAAATCCTGTCTCTAGGCACACCGCAGCACTGCTATTTATCTGCTGCATTATTATCTTAGCACGACATGCCTGTTTCGTTGGGTTTTTTTCCTCATCTCTTTGTAGATAATGAAGTAATATGTTAAAAACAGATAATTGTGAGAGGATGCGACAGGATTTTGGGTTGGTTTTATTGTTTTTCTTAACGTTTTTTGGATTTTCATCTTAAGTTTAAATTAAACTTGTCTCTTTCCTGCACTGCCTGGATTCCCACTGTGGTTCACACTGCAACAATCTCTGAGTTGGGTTTGTGCACGACCTGTAATTTACGTCAGAGGTATCTCACATGCTGTCAGATGCTTGTTGCCAGGAAAGGTTGAACCAGAGGACCCTTGAGGTCCCTTCCAGCCTGCTATTCTATGATTTTATGATAACTAAAAATAAGCAACAGCTCCCTATAACAGATTGCTGCTTTATGGCAAAGGTTCCAGGTTTTCTTCCCATCCTTCCTGAGCTGATTTCCATGTGGATGGTCAGCTGAGGAGCTGTCAGCTGGCTCCAAAGCCAAAGGGGCTTCTGTGAGATGCCTCCCTAGAGAAGGCACTGATGCCCTTGTGCACCAATGGCTGCAGCCACTGCTGTGCTCCAAAGCTGCCCTTGTGTAGAATTTGCCCTGGGTCTCGGCTCCACTGTAGAAAAATTCCCATTTTCATCCTGAACATCCCTCTGGAGCAGAGGAGTCTGATGCCTTTGGGGCTGGACAGTCCCAGGACTCAACATCATCCAGGCTGGCACAGACCAGGGCAGGAGAACAGTGACCTGTGGGTTCTTTTTCCTCTCCACGATGCACCTTCTGGGCCATCCCAAAATAAAGTTTGAGTGCTCCTTTACCCACATTCCCAGGAGCAGCTGTCAGGGCTGTTAAACCTGGTGCAGCCTCAGCCACAGGCAGCTCATTGTGGGCAATTCCTGGGCTTAGCTTTGCATTTGAGGCTCTTTCTGCCCCCAAACCAGGTGTCATTACTGGGAATTGAAGGGACCCCCCCAAAGGAAGCTCCTGTCACGTCCCTGGCTTCCCTTTGGAGCCACGGTGGTGATCCTGTCTCTCACTGTTAGTTCCTCGTATGGGCAATGAAGCACTAAAATCAACCCAGGAGTGGTTTAATTGGAATTGTAAAGATGAGCGTGGCTGAGCACCTGGGGTTAGTCAGCCAGAAGAGCTACAGCAAGAAAAAGCGAAAAGAGAAGTAATGAAATAAAATCTTTGCTACAGAGCAGCTGCACTGGCCTTCGAGCTGCCTCTCTGGGGCTGCGTTTGGCTCGTTATTGATACTTTCTCTGTCCTTCATTAGGTTTTGTTAAAGTGCAGGATGATTCCTGTGAATGGCAGCCAGCTTCTTGCAGATGCTGCCCACTCATGGGACCTTTCCTTGGCATCATGGGGAGGGCCCTGCAGCAAACACTGTGGGCTGGAGGGGCTTTGTGCCCTCCCTGAGTGCCCATCCCCTCCCTTCTGCAGCCAGCAAGGAGGGGCAGGGTTGGCATTGCCAGGGCAGGCTCACTGATGTCCCTCTGCAGTGAAAATAACAACTGATGTTTATTATTTATGACCTGGTTTGGGGTAGTGCCCTGGTTCTGTGATCTGCCCCATCCCCTCTCGAGACAGTGGATCTTCAAGGCAGAGGAGAAGATCAGCAGTTTCCAAAGCTGGCAGCAGCCAGAGATGGTGGGAAAGAGAACTGGAAACTCTAAAATGTGTGGGGAGCTGTATCCCAGGGGAGGCTGTGGTGAGACTCAGCAGAGAGCTGGAGTTTGGAGGTTTGTTCTCCTCATGGCCATCTGTTTCCAGTCTTGTCCCACAAGATGGTTCCTAAGCCTTGCAAGACAAATCTTTTCCTTGTTTCACTGTAAAACTTGCCTGCTTTTAGCAGGAGTCGGGAATTCAGGGTGCACCATCTGCAGGAAGGCAAACCTGCATGCAGAGATAAGAGTGGGCAGTCCCCAGGGATCAGCATGTGGGATGAGCGCTGACTCCCTGGCTGAGCCCAGTCCATCCTGGGGGGTGTTTGTGGGGCTGTTCCTCCAGCAGCACAAGCTGGGGTTTGTCTTCTGAGGAGCACAGGGCAGGGAGAGCTGGTTCTCCTGTGAGAGGGACAGCAGCGGGCGTGCTCTGTCTGTGGATGACAGATTCCAAACCTGGCCGGGACATCTGCAGCCATGAGCACAGAAATGATCTGGGATGCTCCAGAGAGACCGGGGGAGGCCGGGGGATCATCACAGAGCACATGAAGGGACACTGAAGAGCTGCCATCCTTCCTCCAGAGCAGGGCAGTGAGTGACAGGGGTTTGGGGTTCCCAGCCTGCAGTGCACAGGTGCAGGGACACTGGGACGTGTCCTGGTGGCTCCCAAACCACCCCTTCCCATGGGCTGTGCTGACTCCACTGGGGCTTTCCCACAGGAAGGCAACTCCAGTGATGCTCCATGAGAAATCTGGAGGGGTCACTGCTCTCCAGGTCCCAGACACCTTGCTTGAGGCCACAGGAAGCTCACACGGATTCCATTCCAGCTGCCCTCCCCAGCCTAAGCTGGTGCAGCCAGCCTGCATTGCAGGGGCTTTTCCCCACCCAGCTGTGGGTGTTCAAAGCCTGGTTAATCAGCAGGAAAAGATTTTAATTTCTTATCACGGTAAAATGTGTTTTTACACGAGGTTGCAGGGGAATAATGTTCTTTAAACAAGAAGCACTGTGTAACAACGTACCTTTGTGTGGATGCTGCACTGTAATTAAAAGACTTTGGGAGAAGCTGCTGCTGTTTGAGCACTTGGGCAAGGAGTGGGTGAGAGCCGAGAGAAGGAGACGGGAGAACTGATATCAGGAGTGAGATAGAGGAGTGTGGGGTTTGGTACGAGGGAACTCTGCCTGGCTGTGCTGGGGCCCAGCCCTGCCTCCCTGCCAGGGTGCTGAACTCACCCCTTGTTTCCTCCTAGGGAAGAAACTGGGCTACACCTTCAACCACAGGAACCTCCACAACGTTTCCCTCGGGCAAGGCCAAGAGGTGGTGGCTGAACAAGCTCTGGACCTGGCTGCAAAGGAGGGTCACTGGGTCATCCTTCAGGTATGGGGTCGTTGGCCAGTGCTGCCCAACTCCCAGCTTGTCCCATTGACATGAGGACATGGGACACTGCGCGTCCCAAGCAGCCACCTCTCCCTGTGCTGCTGCCATCCCTTGCTTTGATCAGGCTCTGCCAGTTTGGGTTTCTCCTCCTGGAGCTGTCTGTGGGGTGTGCATGAGCAGGAGCCTCGAGGGGAGGTTGTGCTGCACTTCCCTGGGCCTTTATTTGCTCCTTGAAGGAATGAAGAGCTCTGTTCTGGGAGCCCCTGGACTCGTTCTCTGCCTGCTGCCCAAAGTCCCCCTGCACCTCAGTGAGCATGGAGGAAATGCTCATTTCCTCAGGGAGTAAACTCTGCAGTGGGGCTGGCTCCTCTGTGCACCCCAAACCAGGGAAATGCTGCCAGCTCTCATCACAACCCCACAAAATGCTTCCGAGCCTGCTGGGGTGCGGAGGGAGCTCTGTCTCTGTCAAGTGCTCTCAGGAGCTGCTCGTTTAGGGAGTGTTTGGGTTTGCTGATGTGCACTCGCTGATGTCAGCTCTCATTACAGGTTTTGGGAGCCCCTCTGATTTCCTTGATGTGGATTATATAAACTTTTATTATCACTGAATTGTTTGCATAAAATTAGATTAAGACAAAGCTCTGAGTCCTGATCCGAGCCCTCAGGCCTGGTTACGAATTGAAATTAAATACTCTTGATATTTTGATCTTAATTTTTGCTTTTTTTTTTATTTTTGCAAGCTCCCTTTGAGGTAAACAATGCTGAGCTTCTCTAGAGCTTTTAATATACAGAGGGCTGCAATCCTGGCATCTGCCTTTGAGGTGGTGCAGAAGGAAAGATGCAGCTTTTTGAGCCATTCAGTAATGCAGAGTGAAGAGTTGTTTTCTACAATGCCTGTGTGCTGCTGTGAAGGATCTGTCAGCAGTGCCAGTCTCCATGTGCTGCTTCAGTGCTAACAGACAAGCACTGGGGGCCTGAAGGATTTTTATTACATCCATTCCCATCTTCTCTGGTGGTCAGAGCAAGCAGTGAGAGATCTCAGCAGGCACTGAAAGGTAAAGGAGAATAAATCCTTCCCTGTGAGGGTGCCAGGCCCTGGCACAGGGTGCCCAGAGCAGCTGTGGCTGCCCCTGGATCCCTGGAAGTGCCCAAGGCCAGGCTGGACGGGGCTTGGAGCAGCCTGGGACAGTGGGAGGTGTCCCTGCCATGGCAGGGGTGGCACTGGATGGGCTCATCGCAGTGGGAGTCAATGAGGAGGGGTCCCACAAAGGATTCTCCTGCCATCGCAGCCAGAGGAGGATCAGAGCAATGTTTGCCTTATGATTTATCTGGCAGGATCTTTCCCGCAAGGTTTTGGTGACAAATACCTCACAACCAGTTCCAGGAGTGTTTGTACAAGATGTGGAATGCCACAGACGACTCAATTTACAGAAGCGTCACAGGATTTGTGGATCATTGCGTTACTAATAAAAGAGAGGACAGAGCAGATCTCAAGAGGCACTCGGGGTAATTTCACCCAGATTAATTAAACTCATTATTTGAAGGCTGTGTCCCACCCACAGCACAGTTATACCCAGGCTTCCCATTTGTTTTTGAGCAGACAAAAAGCAACTGTTAGCTTTGCTTCTGTATTTTGCTGTCCCCTGACTGACAGCTCAGCTCATGTGGAGCAGAGCTTCACACACACACACGTTCTCCAGGACAAACACTTGAGGGGATCATCTGGGTGGCTTTTACACATGTGGTTCATTACTGGTCCTTGATTGGGACCACACATAATGAGCGTCACATACTTTGAGCACTAACGAGTTGGGGATTCGGTGTGTGGGAGTTACAGGGTACTGAGGCAGCTGGGAGGTTCTTAGTGAATTACAGGAGCAGGATCACTGCTGTGCTGGGAAGGGCTGCTGTCCTAGGGCCAGTTCCTCTCAGTCCTGGTGCCTTCTGACACGGCAGGAGGCGAAATGAAGACAAAAGCGTCTGTGTCTGTCCTGGGAACTGCAAAGTTTCTCAGCTCACTCTGAGAGTTGATAGATTTTTCATAAATGACTCATTTTATGAGAGAGGACAGCAGAAAGCCACCCAACCCTTCATTTCCGTGGGAAGACAATCCCCCTCACCCTGGCAGAGCCTGGCCAGCAGCTCCCTGCTCCTTTAGCACCAGCGTTGTTCTTGTCTGGTGGCTTCAGCTTTGCTGAGCCCTGGTACAGGGTGCTGACAGATGAGGAGACAGCGAAGCCCAGAGCTAAAATTATTCTCTACAAGTCCACATGGTCCAACTGCAAAATAGGAGCCCCTGCGGCAAAAGTGCAGCTCTTTAAAGGAGACTTTGTTACCTGAGGGCTGCAGGAACAGCCCAGCTCAAGCCCAGCAGCTGCTCTGTTCCTGGCACTGAGGGAGCTGAGCCTGATCTTTGAGCTCCACAAAACCCCATTTGATCGCGGGCTCAGCCTCTGGGTCTCCTTAGCAACAGTCCTTAGGTTTGGAGGGCTTTGAAGCAAGGGGTGGATTCCATTTGGAAGTGCAGCCAGAGCTCATTGTCAGCTCCTCAGGGCTCTGGGGGGCAGGAACAGCTGGGCCCCACAGCTGGAGGTGCTCTGGTGAGGCTCCGTGCAGGGCTGGGGATTGTCCAGCCTTGAGAAGAGATGAGCTGGGGGTTCCAACGCCCTGGATGGTGAGGAGTGAAGACCAGACTCTCTCCAGTGGTGTCTGGTGGCGGGACCAGGGGTGATGGGGACAACTTGAAATCCAGGGAATTCCATTTAAACATAGATACAGTCTTTTTTCCCATGTGACTTCCCAGACACTGGATGAAGTTGCCCGTAGAGTTTGTGGCGTTTTCATCCTTGGACACATCCAAAGGGCACCTGAGCATGTTCCTGGGCCACTGCCCAACCCTGCTTTGAGCAGAGGGCTGGGACTGAGGGATGCCAGAGGTGTCTCCAGCCTCAGTGACTCTGTGATCTCTGCTTTCCCATGCTGAGTTATCCATGGATCTGGTTTCTCTGATGCCTGCAGTCTCCTCTGTGCAGGCAGGAAGGAGCTTTGCACTAAGCTACGAGTTAGCACCAGCTGTGTCTGCTCAGTTTCCCTCTCAGAAGCCTTTTGCTGATCCAGTGGCCACCACAGTCGCCAAATGAGCTTTATCAGTTTGACAGCAAAGACGCAGTGAAACTCGCTTGTGTTTGTTCAGATGCACGTTTGAATGCACTGATGCAGCGAGCAGTTCAGACGTCAGATATTCCCAGTTTAGTTGTAGTCTTCATCCATTAGCCAAAATGTCACTTCCCTCTCTTTGTGATCAAGTTAATTTAATTCTTGAGCATCTTTCCATTTTCCTAGGTTGCTGCTTCACTGAGTCAGGTTCATGTATTAAATTGAATAACAGTGAGTTCCTGGAGCAAACCTGTGTGAGATTCATCACTGTATCATAAATCACAGAATCCCAGGATG